>OY978217.1:40670445-40829575 GCA_963854785.1 Vaccinium vitis-idaea | reverse complement strand
AATTGTTTTTCTCTGCCTGCCATCATTTAAAATAAGGACATGGCAACTAGCAAAATGCGCAAATTATTGAGTACAATCATTATTGTGGCGATTTAATGGATTAAAATTGAACAACCAAAAAAAAAAAAAAAAAGAAGGAAGATTACAATCAAGTAACATCAAATAAATGAGTTTAAGGCTAAGTTTTTCGTTTGATTTTAGCAACTGGGTTGCTAAAATAAACCATGATTTTAGCAAATGAGTTCAGCATGTGCTAAAATCTTAGTATTTCAAATAAAAAAATTAAGTGTTTCCGTGTATTATTTTTTGAATTTTTCACACCGAATTAAAGTACACGAGGAGTATTTTAATTTGGTGCGAAAAAAATCGAAAAACAATACATGGAACCACTTCATTTTTTTATTTCAAAACCATGATTTTAGCACCTGCTGAACTCATTTGCTAAAATCATGGTTTATTTTAGCAACTGAGTTGCTAAATTTTTTTGGAAAACTATGCCAATCCAGCTAAAGCCCAAACAAAGATTTAAAATTAATCAGTTTCTGAGACACATAAGAGTTTCTCCAATGGTATGCTATTTCGGAGTATGTTATTGCTATAATATAGCAACCATGTTCAAAAGTAGGAACCAATGGTGAGCTATATGGAGTGTGATATATAGCTATAGGTATTCTTGATGCTATATTTGACACAAGTTTTACCTATAGGTAAATCTGCCACTTCACCTTTTTATTTTCCTCCAAGCACATTGATTTTTTTTTACTCCATTTATTAAGATTTGGCTTCTCTTCGGTCCATTATACGTACTTGACCATATAGTTACAGATTGTAAGCCCTACTACTTGTCTCGTTTTGATATTTGATCCGTAAGTCTCAAAATTCCTAATATGTGAAATCTGCACGTAAAAATTCAGTTTGATGCGGAAATCATGCATTCGAGAACAAAAACATATAATGGTAAGTTTCTATTGTAATTTACGTCTATTATGTTTAGATAAATCTTATGTTCGAATCAATTTAATGTTCTAAAACGTAGGATTTGTACACTTGAACTTACAAATGGAACAAAAACATTCATAACAACATAAAAAAAATAAAAAAAAAAGCATATCCTCTTAAAGTCTCAAGTTCTAACCTCCCAAATACTATCAATTACATTGGGGCTAGTTCATACAGAGTTTTGTGCCGGTTTTACTTGTGCTCTCCGCAAACGAGTGGTGGAATTGGTGTCATGGGATTAATCCAAGTGAGCGTGAGATGATCCGAAAAACTAAGTTATAAAAAAACAGAAGGGAAGCATAAAACTCGTGGTGGTGTTCACTATAATATGAACTGGAGAGAAGTCACCCCCATATCATTATTAGATTTGAAAAAAAGTAAGGTTAATTATGATTAGTAATTTGATTACTTTGAGAGAGGGGGATTAATAGTGGCAACCTAACAAAATGCACAAATTATAGAGTACAATTATTACTGTGGCGATTTAGAATGATAATAGAACCAATCTAGTCTCCAATCATTGAGAGTATGGACGAGGGGATCTTGGGGGCCGGTGGTGTTGTGCATCACCATGCACAGCACCGTTTTCGACGATCGGAGACGTTCACCGCTTAGAGTTTGTCAAGTAGTACAACTGTGCCAAAAATCAACTCAATCGGATATTTTTAAGTGCCTCATCGGAACACAAATAACTTGAAAATATGGTTTTGATCTAGTGTTTGTGTCTATTGTGTTCCATTTCTTTTCAAGTTATTTGTGTTCCGATGAGGTATTTAAAGATATCAGATTGAGTTGATTTTTGGTACACTTGGAGTACTCGACGAGCTCTACACGATGAACGTCTCGGATCATCGGAACGATTCCAGCACAGCTACGTCATGGCTGCACAACCCCCCCCCCCCCCCCCCCCCCCCCACACACACACACACACACGCACACCCACACCCACACCCACACCCAAGGTCCTGGACGAGGGATGATTGAAGACATATCTAACCTTTAGCAATATGCACAAAGTGGCTGCTCTCTAAATACCACTAAAACAGTGCCCCAACAGTGGCGATTTAATGGATCAAAATTGAACAGCAAAAACAAAATAATATTACAATCAAGTAACATAAAATAAATGATTTTAAGTTTAGCTAAGGCCCAAACAAAGATTTCAAATTAGTTTCTGAGGCACATAAGAGTTTCTCCAATCGTATGATATTTCATATGTTATTGTTATAAGGCTTTTGTTAATATGTGTTCTAGAGGTACATGATAATGATCATTAAATGAGACCACTAAAGCTATTAATATGGAAAATAGTGACAGGTCATTAATATGCCAGACAATAGCCCAGAAATAGGAAAACTTATGTTTTGTGAGACCAAAATAGCCTTTCACTTTCTCTCCATCTTTTCAACTTCTTCCCTTCATTCCCAATTTTTACGAATGGATTAGAAAGGGTTAAAAGATTGATGAACCAAAGTTCAAGGGAATTTTCTCCAGGGATACTCCAAATTTTTTTTATCCAAGGATACTAAATAATATCAATCAATCAAGCAGTATGCTATTGATTTGTTTTCCCTTTTTAGTGCGCCTTGGCGAGAAAATTAAATAAAAATAAAAATATCCAAATCTGTAAAAAACAAACACAAAAAAGGAAAAAAATTAGACCATTTATTGTTTTGTCGATTTCACTCATTTAGTAGTTTTTTTTTTTTTGTGGCCATTCGTTAATCCTAATCTACTCCAAATCCCCTAGGATTTAGTAGAATTGAAAAAGGGAAAACAAAAAAGGTTCGGCTATTTATATATTAAAAAAAGATGAAGAAAACCCAACCTTCTGAGCTTACAAAAGAGGGAAAAGTTATCTCTCAATCAATAGTTTTTTTTTTTTTGGGTTTTTAATTTGTTGAAACTAATTATAGGACTGACAGTTGGATAACATGATCCCAAACAAATGCTCATGCAATGGGTTCAACTCAAGGAGTTAATGCATTTCTAACATATGCCTTTAGGGCACATATTAACAAGACCCTTGCTATAATATAGTAGCCGTGTTCAAAAGTAGGAACAATGGTGAGCTATATGGAGTGTGATATATAGCTATAGGTATTCTTGGTGTTATATTTGACACAAGTTTTACCTATAGGTAAATTTGCCACTTCACCTTTTTATTTTCTTCCAAGCACATTGATTTTAAGAAGTGTTTGGGAGCCTCTTTTTTTTACTTTTTGCATTTTTTTTTTAGATTATGGCCAAAATGTATTTTAAATTTGTAAAGTATTTGGAGATATGTGCAGAATGTATTTTGTAGCATGATTATTTCTCACTTTTCTTCTATAAACTCAAAATTCGAGAATACATTTTCCCACAAATGACTTTTTGTAGGATTATTTTCCCACAAATGACTTTTTGGAGGTGCTAGCCAAAAAATTAGAATGTAAAAATGGGGTCCGGATTTGGTGACTTGGTGTTGTGCATCCATGCACAACATGTGTGTTGTGCACCATCCGAGCCGCTCGTTCGGCACTTACTACTAACTCCAATCATTCTTTTTAATTACTACTAACTCCATTAATGTCAATCACTCTTTTTTGGGTTTAGGCACTTAGAGTTTTCTTTCCTATTATAGGGTTTTTAGTGATTTAGGCACTTTCATAGGGTACCCTAGAGTTTAGGTTTAGGCACTTCATAGGGTACCCTAGAGTTTAGGTTTAGGCACTTTCATAGGGTACCCTAGGATTTAGGTTTAGGGTGCACTTTCCTATTATAGGGTTTTTAGTGGTTTAGGCACTTTCATAGGGTACCCTAGAATTTTAGGCACTTTCATAGGGTACCCTAGGGTTTAGGCACTTTCATAGGATTTGAGGTTTTAAAATTAAAAGTAAAAAAAAATAAAATCTGACGGGATGGGGACTGACGGTATGGGACGGCACATGGGGACAGGGGACTGACGGGATGTAAATGCCTCACGAGGGTTCTGGTAAGTGGAGCGCGCGGTGCATTTTTTCTGGGGCTTCTTCCAGGCTGGCCCTTTTTTGGCAGGAGTGTCCTTTCCAAGTCCACCTCATGTCAAACACATTTCTCTTAAGTCCTTTCTTACGCGCGCCCATCGAAAATTACTCCCTCCGTCCCAATTTAAATGCTCCCTACGTATATCCGTGTCATTTTCAAACGTCTATATCTTTTTATTGGTAAGGTTTTCGAAGTTTTTACAAATTTTGTCGAATAGAACTAATTGAGATCTATCAAATAAGATCCATATTGCATATAAAATACATTATAGAATGAAAACTATAAGAGTTTTAAAAAAACACGCATAACCGTAGGGAACATTTAAATTGGGACGGAGGGAGTAAGAAATACCGGTTCTCGGTAATAATAAATGGGATAAGTGACGTGACGTAGACGTGCACAGTAAATGGCATAAAGTCTCTCTCTCTCTCTCTCTCTCTCTGTGTGTGTGTTATCAATGCAATAGACGTGTACCTCCTCCTCTGTCTCTCCTGAGACATTGATTGGTGCAATAGACTTGTACCTCCTCTCTCTCTCTCTTTTATTTTTTTATTTTAAAATAAAATAACTTTTGTTACATATATTCATCTTATATAAAAATCATATATATGAAATCTACTCGATGAGATCTTTTAAATAAAATCCATTGTGAATATATAAAAAGTTATTTTATACCCCTTCTAAATAATTCACACCTTAAAAAAAAAAAAAAAAGAACTCGTACCCTTCAAATACATCACAACTCAATCTTCAAAATACACAACTCACACCCCAAAAGAAAAAAGTCACATAACTGAAATGCAGAATTCATGTCACAACTCACTCTTCAAAATACAAAATTCACACCCAAAAAAAGAAAGCGTTCACACCCCTCCAAATGCAAAATTCACATATCACAAACTTACTCACAAAAATATAAAATTCACACCCAAAATAAGAAAATTCACATCCCTTAAATGCAGAATTCACACATTCCAAAATGAAAGAATTCACACCATTTCTGAACAATTCACGCCATTTCTGAACAATTCACACCATACAAAATGAAAGAATTCACACCCTCAATTACACAATTTACACATCATCTATACAAAATCACTCGCCAAAATACTTCACGGTTCAAAATGAAAGAATTCACACCCCTAAAAAAAAAAATTCTGCACACAATTTTATATTCAATATGAATCTTGTTTGGTAGATGTCGCCGAGTAGATTTTAAATATATATTTAGTTTTAAAATCGGATATATAGATTAAAAGTTATAAATATTTAAAGTTTCAAAAATAAAAAGAAGAGAGAGATGAGAGAGGAGAGAGAGTGTGTCAATGTATGTTAAATTCAATGCATGTGTCATGCGTGTAAAGAAAGAAAGAGAGAGAGAGAGAGAGAAGAGATGGTGCCAGGAGAAGAAAAGTCAAACGGCACATGTGGCTGATGTAAGCGTGCGTTTAAAATATACTCCCACGCGTGCCCAGGGCCTTTAAAGAAGTGAAAGACAAAATGGGGTTTGGATGGAATCCCCCACAAAAAGTGGGGGCGGCCTGGGATTTCCCGTTTTTCCTGGAAAAGTGAAACTTGGCGTGCAGCCCTCCACAAAGTGGAGCGGCCCGTCATTACCCCAACAAAAAAATGGAGATTGCATGATAAGATCAGGTCCAACGGGCTTTAAATGGGCCACACCAGCCTAGCCCAATTGTGAGACCCAATTCATCAAGGATCAAGCCATCACTTTTCAGTTTTCACAGTTGGGTTAATAAATCTACTTGCCCCTTAAACTATTTCATTTTTTGTTAAATCCCCCTCCAACTACCAAATGAATTTACTTGCCCCTTTAACTATGTATACATTAATTAATTGGTCAAATCCCTCACTTTCCATCCAATCACATCTTCTTCCCCTAAAATCATCCCCATTCTCCCACTCCTGCTTTACGTCTCTCACGAAGTTTGTTGAGCACAACCCAACTCTTACGGCAGTCATTCTCTCGCGGCTCTCCAAGTAAGATGCAGGAAGTCTGCAACAACTATTAAAGGGGGATATGCATGAAAAGGCTCTCTCATAAGTTCAAAAGAAAAAAAGAAGCTCAATTGTTTTTCCTTTTTCTTTTATAATTCTGGTGCAAGAATAAGGTAAACTACAACCATGAAAACCTTGCACAGTTAAGTCAAATAAAATAAAATATATATACAGCCTGGAGTACATATTTAATCAAAAAAAAAATCATAAATGTTTTTAAACCGATTGCTTTGGAACTATTGTTATATACAAAGTGGTAATCTTTGGAGGGATTATTAATATATAAAAAAATCGTAAAGAGAACTATTTATATATACAAAGTGGATTCCATCGGAGTTCTCAATTGTTTGCTTAAAAATCCAGTTTAATCTTTCATTAGTCATCTTGATTTCTACCACTCGGTTGTGTCAAACTCAATAGAAGAAAAAAGAAATTACATTTCGGTTTCGATTCTTTTAAAGCTCTCAAGATCCATGCCATCTTCTCACAAGTCAGAGTCGCCAATCCAGTCTCTCTTTGATCGATTATTTGGAGCTCTCAAGATCAATTCCTGTCTCTCGATCTCTCTTTGATCGACTAGTTCGAGGAGTTGAATTTAGGGATGCTAATTTACCCCCTAATACACGATTTAGTGTGTTTGGATAGAAAGTCTATTTTACCCTTCAGTTGGTAGCAAGTAAGATGGTTAGGATTTTTTTCCTATTTTTTCCATTAATTTAGACTGATTCGACCAATGGACTAACGTTTACATAGTTGAAGGGGCAAATAAATTCAATTGGTAGGTGGAGGGGGATTTAACTAAAAATGGAATAGTTTAAGGGGGCAAGTAGATTATTAACCTTCAGAGTTGGAAAAGTTCTCTCTCTCTCTCGTGACCGACATCCTCTCTCAAGCAAGTCAAGCTTGCTACGCGGTACTCTTCCACGCCATTCTCTTCAATCATTCCGACCATATATGCATTTTGTGTTTCTCTCTCTATTTATGTGTCTTTGTATGCATATACTCTCTCCCCGTCCGGATTTGTTTCTCCCTCGTTCTATTGCAACCAGATAAAAAATTAGCGATATCTTTAAATTAGTAAGTAATTATATGTCCAATATTGATCTTATTTGATAGATCTCGATTAATTCTATAAGACAATGTTTCTAAAATTACATAAAACATTATAAAGATATAATCATTTGCTCTCAAAATAGACTAACAAATCCGGACAGAGGGAGTATCATTCCCTCTGTCCGGATTTGACTGTGAGCATTCTAATATAAATATTTTACGGTATCCGTAGTCTATATACTCTATACGAAGGTGAAACAAACTTTGGGTACCTTTTTTTCCCGATTGTACCTTTGCCTCTTTGTCATGCAAAGAAACGTTTTGAACTTTGGATATTTGCGGTCATTACTTTATTTTGCATGTCGATTGTGTTACAATTTGAATTCGAAATACTCCAATGTTTGGAGATGCATTTCTTACCGAATATTACTCTGTTGAGTTGTGGGGTGAAGAATTTTTTTGGTAGTACTTTAGCAGAGTGTGGCCTCATTGGGCTGGATTGATCCATTTGGCAGGGGTGTGAAGCTTGGCTTCTGTGAAAGAAGAAAGGGAAAACTCAGTTGGTTGTCCTATAGCACAAGTTTGTGTCACATTTCATGTGGAAGAACTAATTTATATAGAAGCAAATGAGAGGCCCCATTTTCAAACCTTGCTCAGGGACCCGAAAATCTCATGACCGGGCCCGATGAGATGGGTGGGTGGTAATATCTTTTCCCAGAAGGGCTAAGAGATGACAAAAGTTTCGACGAGGTTTTGTGGTGGAATTGCCCTCCAATGTAGCTCTCTTTTATGGACCATGGCATTCATAGGTAAAAAGGTACTCCACAAGTGGTGCACTGATGGCAACTTATTAGTTTAGAAAGATTTCCTAATCTAACAGTTTAGGATTCAAGTTTTTTTCATTACAGAGTAAAAGATAATTTATGTTCGTGATTCCTTCACGATTTAACTGTCAAGCATGCCAGTTCATCATTCCTATCGTGATTTAACAGTTGGGTACGGCGGCTTACTAATATAAGAGTTTTGATGCATTCAATACCATTTTTGCAAATGGAACTTATAGTCTCATTACAGAATGGTTATAGACGTTACTGCAGCTCAAGTGCTTAAAATAGCAGTTTCTAGGTCCCCTGTGATTACTACTACCACCTAAGTTGAACTATATTTCATATTCTTCTTCTCTTTTAAGTTTCTTCTTGGCGCTTCTTTCAGTTGTCTCATTCTCTTGGTTTCGAGAGAAAACTCTACTTCAGTTTTAAAGAGGTAAGTTTCCGAATTATTTAGTTCAGAACTTTCTTCTGTGGTTCGAGAATGATGTATTGATTAACCTTATTGAACCTGTTGAACTTCTATCAGTAGCTTATGTTAGTTTTAAACCTGTACCATAATATGGAGGAAATTTTTATGTGTTGGAACTTGTGGCTCATATGGAGAGATACCAAGGAGTTCTAATGAAAGGCCAGATGCCCAAGAGGAGCGAGGGCATCTGGCCCATCACGGGTTCAACTGTTGTTGTTGGTGGCCCGTAAGTTGGAATAGAGTAGGGTTATATATACTCTCTATTGTAAAAACCCTGGCCGATTTTGATCATAATAATACAAACTCGCTCTCGCTCCCGTGGAGGTACCCGATCTTGGAGAACCACGTAAATTCCTGTGTTGATTCCTTTACTATTTTCATATTCATTATTGTGTGCATGTGGTGATTATTCTAACAGTATACGATCATTCACGAGGGACATATGAGAACAGAATTTCCTCCCATATGACTTTGTTGGAGAATTTCAAAGATTAAGAATGTGGCAGCAACGGTGCTTGCTTTAGATGAGTCAATATCCAAATCGGTGCATGGAATTCAATATAAGAGGTTTTGGACAAAATTGTGAGGGGTAGTTCCGTATGTTTAAAGGGGGATAGATAGAAAACAGCAGGCAATGTTGCTCTTTCAGCTGTAGCAACATGCTAGAACCTCTGCAATTTTTATGGTATTTCCTACTCTGTTTGGATGTCATGCCCCAAAACAACTCAAGTTCCTATATTACAGCATTACACTTGCTCACTGTTGGTATGGGTAAAGTTTGATCCCAGTTTCTTGATGAAGAATATGTAAAAAAATTCGAGCCTTGAACAACCGACGTTCATAGCCTATCACTGGTAATTTTGCACCAACCATAGTTGCTTTTAAGTGTGAAACACGATATCATGGTAAATTTAACTGCACTTCTCCGACAATTGAATCTTCTTCTTCTTCTTCTTCTTCTTCTTCTTTTCCTTTTTTTTTTCCGTACTTTGGAAATGAGAAATTAAAGCTTCAATAGCACGAGGAATGTGGTTATTTTACTAGTCTTGGTATGTGATTCTATATTTTCTTGGATGCTCGATATTTGAGATTATGTAATTACTCTCTTACTCATTTTCCTGGAGAACGTATAATCGCCACATTTTGCTTTACATTATCAGATGTCTGATGAGATGCGTACAATACCAGTTTGCTATTTCTGTTTTTCTGATCTCCTGTCAAATTTTAACTCTCTGTCTTTTGCCAAGTTTTTTTGTTGTTGTTTCGGTTGCTTTTTTTCTCCAGAAATCCTGATTCCATGTGTTTCTAGTATGAATTTTAAGTTCCTCATTTGCCTCTAGCTATGGTTGAATAAGCTAAATTATGAAATTATGATTATTTTGATTCTTCACTCAAAAACTTATAAGTTAAAGATGTGTTTGGTTAAGCTTTTTCTAAGCTAAAATAAAAATTTAGATTGTTAGTTAAACAAGTTATAGAGTAGCTTATTATCAACTATAGATTAACCCAGGGACGGAGTCACACAGGGGCAAGGGGGGTCACGTGCCCCCCCTCAATTTCAGGTTTTTTTTTATAAAAAAAAAAAAAAAAAAACGAAAATCAAATCTAAACAAAGAATAGTGGAGGAGAAGGCTATGAGAGAAAACGTGTTTGGACTTGTGTAACTCTTAGAAAGAAAACAGAGAGAGAAAATCTGTGAAAGTTAGAAGTTTTTTCATGAAACCTGAGCAAAATCCGTTGGTAGTGACGAAGATTTCTTCAAAAGAGAAGAATTTCCAAGTGCATCGAAGAGGCTCTGTTCCAGGAGCTGTATTGAAAGAACAGCATCTTTTGAAAGAACGGAACCTTAACCATTACTATATAGAAACACTTTTGAAAGAACATAACTACAGAAAAAGAAGTAGCTCGGTTATCCGTTCGGTTCAGGAATACCCAAACCCCGTTGGGGTAGGGGTATGGGACAGCTCCTCCCAACCACGACGGATATCGGGGCGGATTTAGGTAGATGGAAGATTTCGAGTATCGAGTACAGTTATGCCCATATCCGCCTCTTTTTCTTTCCTACTTAAATCGACCCCATAATCATGGGAGTAGAATCTTAATTCAATCCCATCCACAAATCTGCCTTTTTTTATCTTTATTTTTTTTTAAATAGTATTTGTTAGTTTTGCGTCGATTTTTTATTTATTTAGATTATTGATGCATCATGACAGAAGAATCTAAAAAGTCAAAAATTATTATAAAAAATATTTAAAAAGTTCGCTAAAGACAAAAATAATCTAAATTTTTGTGGATCAATAGATTATTTTTGTCTTTATTCACAATTTTTTTTAATGTAGTTAATAATGTTTTACTCTTTAGATTCCCCTTGTCAAAATGAATCAATAATCTAGAAAAAAAAATGGCCGCAAAACTAACAAATTCAATTTTTTTTAAATAAAGACAAAAAAAATAAACCAACTCCGACTAATTTATTTTTACCAAAGCACATACATGAATACCCAGGGGCGAACGCAGGATTTACCATCAGCGGGGTCAAAGATCTATAGCATATACTCCTTCATTCAATTTTGATGGTCTCTCGAAAGTATGTTAATTTTTCAGATAAAAGTATAAAGTATTTTCGCACTTGATTTTCCGAGTTTCTTTGTACTAAATTAAAGATCTCGATTAGTTCTTGAATTTGGTGAGAAAAATTTAAAAAATTATGAACTGAATGAATACTTTTTTTATTTTAAATTACACATTTTTTCCTAGGGATCTATCAAAATAGGACGAAGGGAGTACATTAGAATACTAACGAAAAGAGATTTATTCAACCAAAAAGTAGTATGTCGTATTACTTGGAGAGAGAGAGAGAGAGAAGTTAAAGAATAATGGGAACACAAAAAAAGAAAATTATCTATGTGGATGTGCTCCGCTTTATGATGGAACATAACATTCATTAAATGATCGAATATCCGAGAAGTCTTTAGGATAAAATTCAGCAAAGCGATTCAACCTTTGCTTGTCAAAACTTGCAAATGAGTTGGATGGATTAAGACATGCAACACAATCAAACAACTCAGTGTTCACCTCATTAAAACGATTGTTAAACTTTTTGAGTTGCATATCTATGACTGTGTATAGAGAGACCATGTTAAAAGGCAAAAGCAATGGGTGTAAAACAGAAAAATAATCGGGTGTGGATACCCCATCATATAGAAAGTTAAAAAGTTCTGGGACCACCAAAAAAAAAGAAAAGATTGGAGGTGATCCGGAAAAATTATTTGGGCATAGTTATATTTTTTTTTTGTTACTTGGGGCAAGATTAGAAAATAATCTATACGGTATGGGGGCAAAATTACCACAATACCCAAAATTATATATACACGGCAGTAGGAAATTTCAGTCCAGCGGGGTCGCTTGACCCCCCTTGCCCCTATATGGGGCCGCCACTGTGAATACCACAATTTGAGTGCCTAATAGCATCTCCACTCCTTATCCAAATTCTACATCAAACTCAAATTTGAGTAAAAACTACCAAAAACTCCACTCCACTCCTTCACCAAATTTGATATTACTCAAATTCTTCACCAAATTTGGTGAGAACCAAATCCATCATCAAATTTTGAAGGTCATTTTCCCCCCCTTAAATTTACAACAATGCCATTAATGAAACTTTTATTCAAATTTATGCCTAGATTTTCTTTTGCTCATTGGAGTGCTCCATACCAAATCAAGTTTTTACTCAAAATTTTACTTAAATTTGGGTAAAAATTTGGGTAAGGGGTGTGGATGCTCTAAGAGCAACTCCACCCCTTACTATTTTTTTTACTCAAACTCAAAATTTGAATAAAAACCCTTAAAACACTCATACACTCTTTACCCGCACCTAACTACCTATATCAAATAGAGTTTTTACTCAAACTTAAACTCAAATAGAACCCTTACTCGAATTTTAAAGGCAAATTTGACACCCTCGTATTTACGGTTTTGCCATTAATGATCATTTTACTCAAATTTGCACTTGAATTTGAGGTTGCTCATTGGAGTACACAATATCAAATGACACTTTTATTCAAAATTTTACGCAAATTTGTGTAAAAATATGAGGGGGTGTTCCACTAACAAAAAATGATTTTTTTCCAAAAACTAAGACATGTCTTTCTCTCAGAATAAATCACATGAAAAATCGTAAAAATTAGTTTACTTTAATTAAATGTTAAACATGCCATTAGCGGAATGGCATTTTGAGTAAAGAGCAGAGATGCTCTTATTCTATTACAGTACTGGTGAGTGGTGACCATAGGAGCGATGCACTCTCACCCCACAGCGATTCTGTGGAAAAAGTAGGAAAGAATTGCGATAACAATGGCTACTAGTGACAAGGCAATCGGAATCGACCTCGGCACGGCGTACAGCTGCGTAGGGGTGTGGCAAAAGGATCGAGTCGAAATCATCCCAAACGATCATGGCTACCGAACGACCCCTTCCTACGTCTCCTTCACCGACAGCGACCGACGATTGGGCGACGCCGCCAAAAATCAAGTCACGATGAACCCACAAAACACCGTTTTCAACGTCAAACGCCTGATCGGCCGTCGATTCTCCGACCACTCCGTCCAATCCGACATCTTGCATTGGCCATTCAAAGTAACTCCGGGTCCCGGCGACAAACCCATGATCGTCGTCACTTACAAGGGCGAAGAGAAGCAATTCACTGCCGAAGAGATATCGAGTATGGTGTTAGTGAAGATGAGGGAAACGGCGGAGAATTTCTTGGGCCAATCGGTGAAAAACGCAGTGATTACTGTCCCGGCGTATTTCAACCACTCCCAGAGGCAGGCTACGAAGGACGCCGGAGCGATTTCGGGTATGAATGTTATGAGGATTATTGACGAGCCGGCCGCGGCTGCTTTTGCGATTGCGTACGAGTTGGAGAAGAAGAAGGGTTCGAGAAAAGAGGAGCAGATTAATGTGCTGATTTTTGATTTGGGTGGAGGGAGTACTGATGTTTCAATTTTGACTATCGATGGGGGGATTTTATTAGTGAATGCCACGGCGGGGAACACCCACTTGGGTGGCTTGGATTTCGATAACAGAATGGTCAGTCATTTCGTGGCGGAGTTTCAGCAGAAGCACAACAAGGATATGAGCGGTAACGCTAGGGCGTTGACGCGGTTGAGAACCGCTTGTGAGAGAGCAAAACGGACTCTATCGTCGGCTGCTGAGACGACGATAGAGCTTGATTCGTTACACGAATGGATCGATTTTTACCCCACGATTACTCGGGCAAGGTTCGAGGAATTGAACATGGATTTGTTTAGGAAGTGTCTGGAGCTTGTCAAGGAATGCCTTGTCGATGCGAAAATCAATAAAAAATCGGTTCACGAGGTCGTCCTTGTCGGTGGGTCCACCCGGATTCCAAAGTTACAACAGTTACTGCAGGATTTCTTCAATGGAAAAGAGCTATGTAAGGGTATGAACCCAGATGAGGTCGTGGCATACGGGGCGGCGGTACAGGCAGCGATTTTAAACGGCGAAGGGAATGAGAAGGTGCAGCACATGCTATTGCTCGATGCAACACCATATAGTTTGGGGTTGGAAGGGGAGGGTGGGGTTATGACTGTTTTGATTCCACGAAACACGACGATTCCAACTAAGCAAGAGCACATTTTCTCGACGTTTTCTGATAATCAGACCGGAGTTTTGATTAAGGTCTATGAAGGGGAAAGCAGGAGGACTGAGGATAATAATTTGTTGGGGATAATAGAGTTGAAGGGAATTCCCCCAATGCCAAGACGGGTTCTGAAGATCAATGTGGTTTTCGATATAGATCCGAATGGGATTTTCAATGCGACTGCAGAGGATAAGGCGGCGGGGTTGAAGAATAAGATTACAATTACGAATGATAAGGGGCGGTTGAGTAAGGAGGAGATTGAGAAAATGGCAACAGATGTGGATTGGTATAATGCAGAGAACGAAAAGGTGAAGAAGAGGAAGGAGGAGAAAAGGAACGCGTTGGAGAATTACAGAGTAGAAAAATCATTTGAACTAATTATATACGTAGCTTTTTTGAGCAAACTATTACATTATTCATATCTTATAAGGGTGTCTGATTTGCATGTAGGGATGCTTCACTCCAACTTTAACGACGGATCCTCTTGTGTCTGCTGCTGTGATGAGCGGAGTTCAGAACCACTTGCAGACAGGTTTATTTAGACCATATTTATGAAGCCACTTAATTCGATTTGTTCTATCTGATGATTTTTCTTTATCTGTTTTTATCTGAAAGTGAATGAGAGTATAAGATTGAGGCTGACACCCTCCCAAGAGTCCTTTCAATGCCTTACGTTTTTCATTTTTTGAAGGGACAGTTTGTTTCCTGGGAATGAGATGGGGTCGTACAAAGAAAAAGACACATGGAATTGGACATTTTGCTGGTTATTTGTCCGGCCTAATTCCTCGTAAAAAATACTAGTACCACAAACACTTGCAAATTACAAGTGAACACACACAATCACAAAGAGTGTGGGGCCCACACATACTACACCACCGGTGTGTATGAAGCCCGAGTGTAATTTTGTTCATCCTCCTTAAAAGTGAGAGGCGAACAAAATCCCATCTTATTGGTTGAAATGTTATAGATCTCACCCCTACAATACACTTTTTGGTAATGATGATATCACTTTTTTTGTAAGACCTACACCGAGAGGGTTTTGTTCACCCCTCTTTGAAAGAGGGTCAAAGAGGGTGAACAAAATTGAAGTCGCGAAGCCCACACACCTTGAGATTGTGTGACTCCTGAGATAGATGCTTGTGGGGGCTCGTTCCGCGAGGCCCCACTTGCCTGCTCTTTGCTTTCACACTCTTGATTCTTGTTGACGCCTTACTATTGGTGGTGATGACCTACTTCACTCTCTGCTACCGACCCTCCAACAACTGCTACTGAAACTCTTGCTTGTACTACTACCGCTATGCAAGTGAGAAAGAGCTACTACAGCCCTACCACATCTTTGTGTAAATAGTTGTGGTTAAATTCCTAGTACAGATAACTTTGTCTCATCCCTTCCTAAGGAAAAGAATGTGACTTTTTACTAAAGACATTGACAATAATAAGCAAAAATAAAAAAAATGGCAAAAGTTAGGCCAAACTGACCCATGATCGAACTCTTCTGATTATCTTCTGACAATGCGCTGTGCAGGATTGTCATTGGACGACCAAAGGTCCTCTTCCTTTACTGGCATATCTAATGTTGAGTTAGAATGTGAGGAGGGGCTGAGAAAAGTTCAATGTGAGTTGAAGCTACTTCGCAAGGAGCGACAGAGAGAGGGGCAGGAGCAACTGAGAGAGCAGGTGGAGTTGGAGCTACTTCAGCAGAAGGTTGGGCAACTTCTGAAGGAGAGAAAGAGAGAGCACAAGGAGCGACAGAGAGAGCACAAGGAGCAACAGAGAGAGCACAAGGAGCGATACAAGGAGCGACAGAGAGAGCACAAGGAGCAACAGAGAGAGCACAAGGAGCGACAGAGGGAGCTGAAGCAACTTCGGAAAGAGCGAAAGAGAGAGCAGGAGGAGCGACAGAGAGAGCATGAGGAGCTAGAGCTATTGAGGGAGGGGCGAAAGAGAGAGCAGACGAATCGACAGAGAGAGCAGACGAATCGACAGAGAGAGCAAACAAATCGACAGAGAGAGCTGGAGGAGGAGGAGAGACGACACGAGGAGCAAATACTACGAGACGCTGAACAAAGAGATATTGATGAACTCAAAAGCTTCATTATACCGTAAGATCCGAATTATTCATTTCATTGATTATCATCATGCATTTACTGGTAAACATGAATGCAATTTGACTTGTAATGGTTTCTTTAATTCTTTAAATGAAATATATTTGTTCGTTTCTACGTCTAGTCATTTACGTGCACTATATGTACAAAATCAATCCTACCCTTAAGTTGTGATAAGAAAAGGAAAACAAAACAAGACCAAAAAAAGTAGAAGACAAGCCTCACCTGGAGGTTCTATGAGACTGGCTTAGCCTTTGGCTTTTGTGTAATGTGTTCTTTGACTTAGAAGAGAAACAAAAACAAATGGTTAGACTAATCAAAAGAACTGAATACTATGATACTAAACAGTAAACAGTTTGTTTCTTTTTCTTATTAAGTTTTGACTCCAGTAACATATAGATGTAATTTCGTTGTTAACTAGTATGATGCTGTCATAAAAGACATATATATATGTGTTCTATGTAAATTTTGGAAATACATAAGTTGATAACTTAGTATAGATTACATTAATCACTTCTAATAAAAGCCCAACTACTTTGTTTCACTTTCTCTCTCCCAGGAAAAAGTCAGAAAGAACTGCAACAACAATGGCTAGTAGTACCAGTTCTAAAACAATGGCTACTAGTGACAAGGCAATCGGAATCGACCTCGGCACCGTGTTCAGCTGTGTAGGGGTGTGGCATAACGACCGAGTCGAAATCATCCCAAACGACCGTGGCAACCGAACCACCCCTTCCTACGTCACCTTCACTGATACCGAGCGCCTAATTGGCGACACTGCCAAAAACCAAGTCGCCATGAACCCACAAAACTCTGTTTTCAATGTCAAACGCCTCATCGGCCGCCGATTCTCCAACCCCTCCGTCCAATCCGACATCAAGCAGTGGCCATTCAAAGTAACTTCGGGTCCCGGTGGCAAACCCATGATTGTTGTCACTTACAAGGGCGAAGAGAAGCAATTCACTGCCGAAGAGATATCGAGTATGGTGTTAGTAAAGATGAGGAAAATGGCAGAGAATTTTTTGGGCCAATCAGTGAAAAACGCAGTGATTACGGTCCCGGCGTATTTCAACCACTCTCAGAGGCAGGCTACCAAGGACGCCGGAGCGATTTCGGGTATGAATGTTATGAGGATTATTGACGAGCCAACCGCGGCTGCGATTGCTTACAGGTTTGAGAAAAAGGGTTCAACAGAAGAGGATCAGACTGTGCTTATTTTTAACTTGGGTGGAGGGAGTACTGATGTTTCGATTTTGACTATCAATGCGGGGATTTTAACAGTTAATGCTACAGCGGGGGATCGCTACTTGGGTGGGGTGGATTTCGATAACAGAATGGTGAATAATTTTGTGGCGGCGTTTCAGAGGAAGCACAAGAAGGATATAAGCGGAAACGCGAGGGCGTTGATGCGGTTGAGAACGGCTTGTGAGAGAGCGAAACGGACTCTATCGTCGGCTACTAAAACAATGATAGAGATCGATTCGTTGGATGAAGGGATCGATTTTTACCACATGATTACAAGGGCGAAGTTTGAAGAATTGAACATGGATTTGTTTAGAAAGTGTATGGAGCCTGTGGAGAAATGCCTTAAAGACGCGAAAATCGATAAAAGTTCAGTTCACGAGGTTGTCCTTGTTGGTGGGTCCACCGGGATCCCAAAGGTGCAACAATTACTGCATGATTTCTTCAACGGAAAGGAGCTGTGTAAGAGTATTAACCAAGATGAGGTCGCGGCATACGGGGCGGCGATACAGGCGGCGATTTTAACTGGGGAAGGGAGTGAGAAGTTGCAGGATTTCTTATTGCTCGATGTAACGCCGTTTAGTTTGGGGTTAGAAACAGAGGGTGGAGTTATGACTGTTTTGATTCCAAGAAACACGGCGATTCCATCTAAGAAGGAGCACATTTTCTCGACGTTTTCAGATAATCAACCGGGGCTTGTGATTAAGGTTTATGAAGGGGAAAGAAAGAGGACTAATATTCTGTTGGGGAGGTTAGAGTTGACTGGAATTCCCCCTGCGCCGAGGCGGGTTCTGCAGATCAATGTGGTTTTTGAAATAGATACGAATGGGACTTTCAATGTGACGGCGGAGGATAAGATGGCGGGGGTGAAGAAGAAGATTACTGTTGGAAAAGATGGATTTTTATAAGATTTTTGGACTTCTTTGATCCAGAAAGTATGTGTATTAAGGTGGCATCCGAGTGGATTTGTAATTTGTATACTCCTTGGTAAAATGCATTATGATGTGGATTTGTAATTGTAAAATGCATAATGAGTGGATTTGTATAGTCGACTCATTGCGGTTTGTTTGTCTCAGATTGCTTTCTATGCTCGTCGTGGCCGCGAGGATTCACCAATGTCTCGCCGGAGTTTTGTTCTCGCATCCGGAGCCCGCCATTGCAACGGGGGTTTCGCCTTGGGAGTAGCGTCCAGTGCTTGTGGCAACGAGGGCTCGATCTTCTTGTCGACAGTTGTGGTTCTCTCGTGTCAAGAGTTTGCCAGAGGGGTTTCGGCTGCCTATATATACCTGTGTTGGTGCTCTGGGGATACAGAGAAGGAGAAGAAAAATATGAGTAATCCATGGAATTTGGGGCTCATGGAAATTAGATGAACGGGGAAATGGTGTATAACTTCAAGGCTCGGGTAATAGTGTGAGGTTGAGTATTTTTTGTGGAACAACAGCCTTGACGATTGGAGGCGACTCGATCATATTCTTTTCTGTTGGGATAATCCATGACAAAAATTGGCACAAAACTTAAAATCCACCGGAAAATATGCATAAAGAGAAAAAAATAATAATAATAAAAAAATAGGCTAATTTCACTAAGCAAAAACACTATATGTTGATGAAATTGGAATTGCATCAGAAGATCTTAATTTAATTGATTGAACAAGTCCAAAAAATTACACCCAGTCTTAACTCAATGAGTTGTCAATACGAGGACTCGTTTTGGAATGTTTGACATGTTGTACAGGCATATTTTGTGAAGACTGCAGTGATTACATGATGAAATCGAATCAGAAGATATTAATTGAGAGTATCCTTATTTTATTTTTATCCCAAATCCAGAGCTCATAATACAAAGGGTTTTTCAATTGCATGTCCGGTCATTTGGTTGATTTGGCCCAATTTGTCCTTCCATTGCTTTTCTTTTGTGCTCAAGTATTGCCTTTGATAGGCTCTCCATACAAACTCCTAAGGGTGGCTCTTAAACTTGGTTCCTAACACAATAGTTAAATTTAGGTAGCCTTCTAGCTAACTCTAAGTGGGGCCAAAGTCTTTAAAAAAAAAATTTAATATGGAATCTTTGAAAAAGTTGCTACTAATTTTTTTCCCCCACAAAATGGAGAATGCTATTGCTAGCCCATTGAGTGCACACATCCTCTCTAAATTTAACAAGCTCTAGGAGTGAAAAGTGGACCACAATTATGCTTATGTGTACACCTTAGGATACAACTTAGGAGCAATTTTTAGGGAGACCACTGTGGATGCCCTAAGCCTTATTTCAATTTCTGACTTAAACTGAAAATTGATTTATTGTGCTTTGCGGGATATGTTATTATCTTATAACTTATAATACATCGACTTAGAAACTAACTTAAGCAAAGTCAGAAATTGGAACAAAAGTTCAATAGATCATCACAAGGACGTACTTTTGTCAACGAAAATTTCTCCATTAAGTTTTCCTCTAACGAGCGGTGGAATAGATCATTTATACCATATACTAAGTACGTGTGACACAATAAGTTCTCAATTTTTTGGGGGAAAAAAAAAGATCACCCAAAAATTCATCTAAGCGAGTATTTTTCATATTTAGTCTCTCACTTTCAAACTTTCCATCACGTTTAAATCTTTTTTCGCAACAAAATTTTGAAACTTAACTTAATTATTAATATTAGTAAGCATAAAAACATTTAAAAGAGTTTCTGTGCCGGTTACGATACACAAAAACAATAAAAATCTCAATGCATTTTTTCTCGTGAATGGAGCGGGCACAATCTCCCACTTTTCTCTATTTCTCTCTTCTTTATTTTTTAGAAAAAGATTTATAACTTTTATTTTTCATATACAATGTTGAAAAAATATATATATTTAAAATCTACTCGACGACATCTATCAAATAAGACCAATATCGAATATGTAATTTATGTATAGGAAAAACGTGATTTTTTTTTTTGTAGGCTCAAAGCCTCAAACCCAATGAAATTCACAGCTCAAGCTCAATGAAATTCAAAAGCTCAAACCAAGTGAAATTCACGAGGTCAAAACTAGTGAAAAATCACGAGCTCAAACTCAAAGTAAAATTCACAAGCTCAAACACAATTATATTATGAGCTCAAATCAAGTCAAATTCACGAGTTCAAAAATAGCGGGAAAAAATACTTCAAAATTATTTTTTTATACATAATTACACATTCAATATTGGTCTTATTTGATAGATGTTGTCGAATAGATTTTTGAAAATTGGATATGAAAAATAAAAGTTATAAAAAAATTTCAAAAAAAAAGAAGAAAAGAGAAATAAAGAGAGAAAAGTCGGGTCCTGTGGTATTTTCAGTCTCAGATCTCTTTAATACTTGTAATTCGTTTTCAAAGTTTAATACTCCCTCCGTTCCAAAATAATGTTTCACTACGAAAAGTCGTGTCATTTTTCAAATAAAAAAATGAACTACTTCCGTAAATTATTTTTTGAATTTTTTCGCACCAAATTAAAGTACTTGACGAGTACTTTAATTCGGTGTGAAAAAATTTGAAAAATGATACATGAAAGTACTTCATTTTTTTATTTGAAAAATTGTAAGAGAGAGAAAGTGAGACTCTTATTAGGAACGGAGGGAGTATTAAATTCACTGTGTTCACTTCACATTTCTAAAAAAATTTCCAAAAAGATTTTTTCTTCATCTCTCATCTTTCCAATCATTAATCACATTTCTCTCTCTACTCATACCTCTCTCTCCAATCATTGTTTTCATTTCTCTCTCTATCTCTCTCCAATTATTACACCTCTCTGTAATTATTACTTTTTTCAAAAACCCATCCAAACACTAACTCAAAAATATTTCTCAAAATATCCTTCTCAAAATTCTCAACCAAACAAAGCCAAATTGTTGGATTTGGGGGCCTGCTGTGCAAGTGCCGCATGGCACCGTGCCATGCGGCCATCCGAGCCGTCCATTGCAAAAATGTACAGCTCGGATTTAATCTGAGCTCAATGCAAATCTAAGCCATTCATTGCTTGATTAAATCCGAGCCGTGCATTTTCGCAATGGACGGTCGGATGGCCGCATGGCACGGTGCCATGCGGCACCCGCACAGCAGGGCCCCTCCCTCCCAAATTGTTTGTCTAGCCAAAAAAAAAGGTCGGGGAGTGGGTGGAAGGGAGAGGGAAAGTGAAGAAGAAAAAGAGGGAGAGAAAGTCAGAGAGCGCGTCTGAGAGGACGGAGAGAGAGAGAGAGAGAAACAAAGGCTAGACTGCTGGGGAATTTTTTGGTCTCGGCACTCATTTCCGCCGGAGACGTGTTCTTCTTCTCTGCCCAAAATTTGAAAAATGATACATGAAATTACTTCATTTTTTGATTTGAAAAATGGTAAGAGAGAAAAAGTAGAGCTCTTATTTAGGAACGGAGAGAGTATTATTGTTTGTCTAGCCAAAAAAAAAGGTCAGGGAGTGGGTGGAAGGGAGAGGGAAAGTGAAGAAGAGAAAGAGGGAGAGAAAGTCAGAGAGCGCGTCTGAGAGGACGGAGAGAGAGAGAGAGAGAAAGTGAGACTTATCCTAGACTGCTGGGGAATTTTTTGGTCTCGGCACTCATTTCCGCTGGAGACGTGTTCTTCTTCTCTGCCCAAGAGATCGGCCGAGAATCACGGAACGAAATCCAACAGGTGAGTTGCTAGATTTCTTGTGAAAAGGGTACGTATCGGTCGTACGTTCCGGTATCTACAACCTGATCAGAAAAGCCCAACTATGTTTCCGTCTTTCTTTCGAGTCTTTCCCTCTGAAAAAAACTCAAAAGAAACAAAGGCTACTAGTAACAAGGCAATAGGAATCGACCTCGGCACCACATACAGCTGCGTGGGGGTGTGGAAAAACAACCGAGTCGAAATCATCCCAAACGACCATGGCAACCGAAACACCCCTTCCTTCGTCGCCTTTACCGACACCGAGCGCCTTGTGGGCCACGCTGCCAAAAACCAAGCCGCCATGAATCCAAAAAACACCGTTTTCGAGGTTGAACGCCTGATCGGCCGCGGATTCTCCGACCCCTCCGTCCAATCCGACATCAAGCTTTGGCCGTTCAAAGTAATTCCGGGTCCCGAAGACAAACCCATGATCCTTGTCAACTACAAAGGCCAACAGAAGCAATTCTCCGCCGAAGACATATCGAGTATGGTGTTAGCGGAGATGAAAGAAACGGCGGAGAATTTTTTGAGCCACTCAGTGAGAGATGCCGTGATAACGGTCCCGTCGTACTTCAACAACTCGCAGAGGCAGGCTACGAAGGACGCCGGAAGAATTTCGGGTTTGAATGTTATGAGGATTATTGACGAGCCAACCGCGGCTGCAATTGCTTACTGGTGGGACAAGAAGGGTTCAATAATAGGGGAGCTGAACGTGCTGATTTTTCATTTTGGTGGAAGTACTTTCGATGTTTCGATTTTGACTGTCAAAGAGAGGCTTTTAAAAGTGAAAGCTACGGTGGGGGATGCCCACTTGGGTGAAAAGGATTTCGATAACAATATGTTGAACTATTGCTTGAGAGAGTTTCGGAGAATGCACAAGAAGGATATAATGCTTATAAGCGGACACCCGAGGGCGTTGAGGCTGTTGAGAGCCGCTTGTGAGAGAGCGGAACAGACTCTATCGTTGGCCAATATGGCGACGATAAAGGTCGATTCGTTATTCGAAGGGATTGATTTTTCGCTACCGATTACTCGGCCAATGTTAGAGGAAATGAACATGGATTTGTTTAAAAAGTGTATGGAATGTGTCAAGAAATGCCTTCGGGATGCAAAAATGAATAAGAGTTTGGTTCACGAGGTTGTCCTTGTCGGAGGGTCCACGGACTCCACCCGGATCCCAAAGATGCGACAATTACTGCAGGATTTCTTCAACGGAAAAGATCTATGTAGAAGTATTTACCCAGATGAGGCCGTCGCCTATGGGGCGGCGGTACAGGCGGCGATTTTAAACGGTGAAGTGACTGAGGAGGGGCAGGACTTGTTATTGCGCGATATCACTCCGACTAGAAGTAGGCAACAGGTACTTTCGTGTTATATATTAGAATCTTATTGATGAATTCTCACAACATTTTTCAACTCATCAAATTTTCATGTCATTTTTCGGGTTGGGTCGGGTCGGGTCGGGTCGGGTCGGATTCGTGTTCTCATGTCACGTCAAAAAGTCATACTTTTAGCTTAAAATTGTATTTTATTTTACTTCACAGTTCATCAAACTAATTTCTAACGTACAAATTACTCATAAAAATGTTTATTTTTAGCTCAATTATATAGATTTATTTTATTTTTCGTGTCAGGCATACCTACCCGTAACCCCGACCACGACGAGGGATCCTGGTTTGTTGACTGCTGCGGTGAGCGGAATTGAGAACCACTGGCAGACAGGTTTCTTTAGACTATATACATGAAGCTGATTTATCCGTTCATTGGCTTGTTCTATCTGATGATTTTTTTTTCCTTGGGCTCTGCTTTATCCTATGATGAAAGAGCCTGAAACCCTCTCTAGAACTTTCAATGCATGACAGTGCTACATACACAAAAAATTTACCCAAAAAATCACCCGAAACTTAAAATCATTGGCTCAGATTCATTTGGACGTGAATCTGAGCCACTGATTTCTAATGCTGGGCAATTTTTGGGTGAGTTTATAAGTACTTAGCATTTTCCTTCATTGCCTTCACTGTTACAGTGGATCGGCCAATTGGTTGCCTGGGATTGAGAAATTGAGATCGGATCGAACTTAGTAACGATCTTAGTAAGTTATTGATCATATAACTGGCATGGTAACATTCCACGTTGACATGTTATGGAGTACTGAACGCTTCATAGATTCCTTGTTGCGTTTGTGCTTTAGCCAACAATCTGAGAGCAAGAGAGGAGAGAGAATGTTGGGTTCCTTTTATTTATTTCATCGATAATTTTAAATTTCTCAAATTTATTGGGCTGGATTTATTTTATTTTGTTAGGCTATATATATTGTTAGATCTGGGGAGGCTGCTATGAAAGCTAATGCATGACAAATGTTGTGCATTTGAGGAATAATCTAGTGTAGCAAGAACATCAAATAAGTAGTAAAAGTCAAGTCCCTTTCATAGACCAAAAATTACAAATTTCCCCTTTATCTTTTAGCTAGCTAATACATAGGCACATCTATTGCGCATTTTCTCATTTTTTACTCTCAGCCTCGTAATTTTTTGCTTTTATGATTTGAATACCATTACTTCCTAATATTTCTAACGTTTGATCTACTTTTAACTGGTATTTGTATTGCTAACATTGCTAAGCTTTCCTAGAAATCCTATCTTATGTATACTAATAAATTATCTTGCCTAATCATATTATGCCCTCTGGTTTTAATTCCTATCCTAATATGTTTATGAAAGTTTTCTGTATTTATAAGAAAATCTGGTACATAATATACTACTGCTTTATTTTCATTCATATCTATTTCCATACTTCCTATTATCGTTTGACCATCATCTGTATGTCTTGTATCTAATATCCATACTAAACCTTTGTTCGTAATCCTTTTCTAGCTAATCCTTTTATACCAATAACTATTAATCCTAAATGCATTCTACGTAGCTTCCTTTTAATCAGTAGTCTATTTCTTTTTATACAATAGAAGTACTATTTCTTTTTATACAATAGAAGTACTATTTCTTTTAAACTTCTTATAGTAGTTTAAGGGGAACCCGAAAGGGAACCCATGATCTATATAAGTATAGTATAAGAATATAACTAAAATTGTTTCATGCTTTGTTATCAAAATCAAAAGAGGAAGTTTTGAATGAACTGAGTGAGACATGTAGACCTTGTGAAGTCATGTGGGCATAGGCATTTCACCCATCTTTAGCCGATGGATAGGGGTTATAGGATTTGAGCCATAGCTGTTGACTTGTAGGTTGAATGGTTGAGATACAGTAGTAGAAATTGCCTATAAAGAAATTGTAAAATGGGAAACAATTAAAGTTATATTAATATACTATAATTAGGATATACAGTTATATACCTGAAAAAAGGATCATTGGTGGTTAGTACTGAATAGGATAAGACAAATAGATAGACAAATTTTACCTTTTCTTCTCCATGAACAAAGAGAGAGCCATAAGATTTAGATTAAACAAAGTAAATCAGAGATTAGAACAACTAGAACAACTAGTTAAAAGAACAACTAGTTAAGAAGAGAAAGATTACATTTCTTAATAGAAAAAGAACAACTAGTTAAAAGCTTTGCTGAAATTGACTAGATTTTAAAAGCAAAACTACATGGTATCATTGCGCCACACGGTGCTGTGCACAACGGGCACCCTCCATCCCTTTTTTTTTACTAATAAATAACCATCCAGAGAAATTTGTATAACTCTTTATGGGTGCCGAAGTACAACCAATATCATGTTTGCATGGAAAACAAAGTCAATGAGCCAAAAAAGATGAACAACCACACAAATTAGACCAAAATGCCCCCATTAAAAAACATCCCACCTTGTCGTGCCCACTACTCACAGGAAGGCAAACCCCAGGTCATAAGCTGACCTCCTAGATTGTCGCTTTTATTTTATTTTATTTTATTTGAAGTCTGACTCATACTAGCTAGGAACAAAAATTTCCATCACTATATACACATCCACTTACAAAATTATTTAGACATACACTCATAGTGTGGATGTTGGGACCATTTGCAGGATTATCTGTGGACGACCAGAGGCTCTCTTGCTCTTCCTCTTCCTCTTCCTCTTCCTCTTCCTCTTCCTCTTCCTCTTCCTCTTTCTCTTCCTTTTCCTCTCCTGACAGATCTAATGCACTATTAGAACGTGACGAGGAGTTTAAAAAAGTTAAAAATGTGCTAAAGCTACTTCGTGAGGAACGACAGAAAGATCGGCAGGAGCGACAGAAAGAGCAAGCGGAGCTAAAGCTACTTCGGGATGAGGTCGAGCTACTTTTGAAGCAGCGCAAGAGAGACTATGAGGAGCGACAGACGGAGCGGGAGGAGCTGGAGCTACTACGGGAGGAGCGAAAAAGAGAGCAAGAGAAGCGACATGGAGAGCGGGAAGAGCTGGAGCTACTACAGGAGGAGCTAGAGCTACTGCAGGATGAGCAAAAGAGAGAGCAAGAGGAGCGGCAAAGAGAGAATGAGGAGCAAAAAAGAGAGCAGGAGGAGCAACAAAGAGAGAATGAGGAGCGAAAGAGAGAGGAGGAGGGGCGACAAAGAGAGCGGAAAGATCTACAACTACTACGAGAAGAGCGACAAAGAGTGCATGATAAGCTGGAGCTACTACAGGAGGAACGAAAGAAAGAACAAGAGGAGTGGGAGCTATTTCAAGGGGAACGAAAGGGAGAGCAGGAGAATGTGGGGCTATTTCGGGAGGAGCGACAGAATGAGCAACAGGAGGCGGAGAGACAACACAAGGGGGAGGAGATACTACACGACGCACAACAAAGAGAAATTGATGAACTCAAAAGCTTCATGATCCTGTAAGATCTGAATTATTCATTTCATACATTATTATTATGCAACTAGGGGGGAAAAAAGAAGCATATGAATGCAATGTGTCTTGTAATGTTTCTTTCATTCTTTAGAAGTGATTTTTGTTTTTCTTTTCTTTTCTCTTCTTTGATGTTTTTGTCCTTTTCTACATTTAGTCATATACGTGTACTATATGTACAAATTCAATCCTACCTTAAATTCTGAAAAAAAATTAATAACAAAAATAAATTCAACAAAAAGAAGAAGAAGACAGGTGTCACCTGGAGAAACAAAACAAACGGTTAGGCTAATCAAAAGAAGGATTATTTACCTCGAGACCCCTAAACACCTCCTAAACTAATTTTGCCTGCAACCATACGCCCTCATCTATTTTTTTTTTTTTTGGGTCAATCGGAAGCCATTTTATTGATTATGAAAAATGTGAACTATCGAAGAGAGCTTCCCTACACACCCAGTCCGGACAATTCCCCTCCCAGGTTGTAGGTAGCTCGATGGATAGGGCTTATTTGGTCACACCATGAGCCACCCTATTACAGTCACGAGGAACAAACGAAAAAGAAACATCACAAAAGGAACTAGAAAGTCTAATAGTATCTCTGATTATCACCGCTAAGTTTGAGTTGGCAACCTTTACTCCTTGGAGCATTTGTATAACACACTGTGCGTCTCCTTCAAAGAAAGTGCTCACACCCTTTCTCCTTGGCCATAGTCACTGCCCATCTAAATCCCATTCAAAGAAAAGTGCTCACCCCCATTCTCCTTGGCCATAGTCACTGACCATCTAAATCCCATGGCCTCCACAGCTTCAGCAGATTGAGTGTTGGAAATTGGTATAACTGTAATCCATTTCTATAACGATCCGACCTAACTGACCTGCTAACCCTTCGCCTAACCATGTGGCTAGTTAGCAGTAGCTAGTGGGCCAAACCTTATGTATAACTAGGCCATGTGGGACTCTGGGAGATGTCACAATCTCCCCATCTTATGATGTAACAGCCTCATTGCATTGGCCTAGCAACCTTTCCCCATTGATTATGGTGTGACACTTAGTTCTGTATAGCACTTGTCACACAATCTAGGTTAAAATCTTAATGGTTCTGGACAGAATGCTAATAGAACTATAGAAGGGGTTTAGAGAAAAGATTTAGATAGATGAGGGGGTCTTACTGTAAGCAAAATTTGCGTAAGGGGTGTCTGTGAAGCTTATATTTTTGCCTCCTATTGTTATGGGTGAGAAGGTTGCAGACTTGCACTATATCCTTCACCGCCTATGGAAGACATTGGGTGCAAACTATGAGTGGATTGCGTGGTGGCCTGGTGAGTTATTTTCTTGATTAGGATGTCCCTTCATGGTTGTGAAGAATATTGTCATGATTCATGAAAGTTTGGAATGGTTTGTTGTTCTTCAAGTTTACAAAGGAATGGTCTAATAGGAAGATTACATAAGCTGGGCCCTGACATATTGGTGGTAAAGTCACGGTGCTTCAAACAATGGAAACCTCAAATGCAACATTTTAGAGGACAGCTTGGTAAGATGCCTATATGGGCTCACTTTTACAATGTACCATAAGAGTTCTGAATGAACAGGGTCTTATTTATATTGCGAGTGCTTGGGGAAGGATATTATATGCTGATGTGCTAATGGAGAAGTGTTAAACGTGGAGTCATGCTAAGATTTTTGCTGAGATAGAGGTGGACTCTATTTTTCATGATTCTGTGGAAGTGGTTTCTGCTAATGGGAATCGGGCAGTCTTGGTGAAGTACCCTTGGAAGCCCTCTAGATGTTCTGTTTGTGAGTGTTTTAGTCACACTGATTTTAGGTTTAGGGGGCCGAGCCTTACAGCTGGTGCAATGTAAATATTTAGTCTCAGAGCCAAGAGATGCAGGTACCATCCCTGCTGATGTTGGACCTATTCAATTTCTTCATGATGTGAAATTCAGACTTTGAGCCAAGAGATACAGTTCCTGTTAAGGAAAGGAATGTGCAACTAGTTACTGATGCTTTAGAGGTGTGTAAATCTTCTTCTTTTTTTCTTTTGAAAAGCAAAAACTTTATTAATCTCTGAGAAATACAAGGATTAAAAGGGAATAAGGAACACATCTCATACCCTGTTGGCAAGATACCAACAACACCCAATGGACCGTAGTCCAACCCCAACAGTCTAATATTGAGGTGTGTAACTCATTGTAGATACATGAAAATAGTGCTTCTGCATTGTCTTGTGACTAGAAAAAACAAGGCCAAGTATAATCTCCTTGTGGAAAAGAATGCAAATCTCTTGTTAGATTTTCTAACACCTTTGCTATCCTTGACTCCACTTCGCCTGATGAAAGTATTGCACAATGTTAGCCAGGTGGGTTTTAGTGTGAATGCTCTGGATCCTCCTAGCTCCGGGACCCTAGCTCCGGCATGAGATCCTTTAGGTAATGCTTGCCCTGGTAGCACAACTCAAGTTGCCTCTATAGCTGTTCATGTGCTAATAAAAGGCAAATGGGCTGAGGTAGGGGTCGTGGTGGACCTTCTAAGAACAAGGTTGAGGGGGAAAATTCCATTGAGGCTCAATTGTGGAGAAATTAAGGTGCTGAGTTTTGGTACAGGATGGTAAAAAGTTGAACAAAGGTGCCAAATTGCTTTTCGAATTGGATTACCAATTTTATACTATGAAACTTATGGTTAAAGAGTATTTTAACATAGCACTCATTTGGGTTATGGTTAAAAAGTTAAGTATTGAATCAAACTCTATCAATAGTACGCATTTCCATGCATAGAGTTTATGATGGATTTGAAATATTTATTTGCATCATTTTGTGACTCATGCTAGGTCGGAGCTAAAAAAAGTTCAAGCTGAGGTTGTGCTACTTCAGGAGGAGCGACAAAGAGACTGGGAAGAGCGACAAAGAGACCGGGAAGAGCGACAGAGAGAGCGGGAAGAAGAGGAGAGACAACGTGAGACACAACAAAGAGTGATTGATGATCTCAGGTTATGGTTAAAAATTATTTAAGTATTGAATCAAACTCAATCACTAGTATGCATTTCCATGCACAGAGTTTATGATGGATTAGAAATATTCATTTGCATCATTTTGTGACTCATGCTAGGTCGGAGCTAAAAAAAGTTCAAGCTGAGGTTGTGCTACTTCAGGAGGAGCGACAAGGAGAGGAGCGACAAGGAGATTGGGAAGAGCGACAGAGAGAGCGGGAAGAGGAGGAGAGACGACGTGAGACACAACAAAGAGTGATTGATGACCTCAGGTTATGGTTAAAAATTATTTAAGTATTGAATCAAACTCAATCACTAGTATGCATTTCCATGCACAGAGTTTATGATGTATTAGAAATATTCATTTGCATTATTTTATGACTCATGCTAGGTCGGAACTAAAAAAAGTTCAAGCTGAGGTTGTGCTACTTCAGGAGGAGCGACAAAGAGAGCGGGAAGAGGAGGAGAGACGAGTTGAAGCACAACAAAGAGTGATAGATGACCTCAAAAGCTATATGACGTTGTGAGACCTGAATTATACATTTCGTACATTATCATGCATTTTGTGGTGAAAAAAAAATGCACATGAATGCCATGTGACTCGTTAATTGTTTTGTCTATCTTTAGAACTGATACTTCTTTTATTTTTCTATTTCTAATCATGTACGTATACAGTATATACAAATTCTAACACACCCTTAAGTTGGGATAAGAAAAGGAAAACAAAAACATTTAACCTCTAATACGCATTTTCATGTATAGAATTTATGGTGGATTTTAAATATTGATGTGTATCATTTTGTGACTTGTGCTAGGTCCGCTAATGTTTACACCCACTTCAGCTCCGCCAAAAAATAGTTGAGGTCCTGATTTGTTCGGTAGTTGTCCAAAAGGTAAGTATGTTATTACGTAAATTGCAACTAAAATATTTTGTTGAGGCTTACCAAATGTGTACACTTTATAAACTGTGATTTAATTGGTTGAAATGTTACGGATCACTAGTAGTTGTGAAATGTGTTTTGAGATTCACGCTATGGGTAGCGTTGCTTGCCTTGCTCTTGTGTTATACAGTCCCATGAATGCTATGGTAGCCTGCTCTTGCCTTACTATGGATACCATTTTACTTTGTTTATAGGTATGTAGATTGACACCCTCTTTTACGTGGGAGAGAAGCCCGAGGCATATAACTCGATTCTCCAACAAAAGAAAAGGATTACCTTTTGAAACTAATAATTAATCATGTCATTTAAAAAATATGGGGATCTCATACGGATCAAGAAACTTAGAAACAATTACTAATCAAATGTCAAAATCACATTACAAATTCAAGCACCCTCAAGTTTTCAACATACAAATCCAGATACGCTTATCCATCTAAACAGCAGCGTTTCAGGTGCTAGGCAGATGTTGAAAATGGTGAGGAAGCACCATCGTTTTACCTAGCAGTACTCTTTATTCTGAGCATGCGAGTATATAGCAGCTCTTGTAGGTGTTTTCACCTGCGAAAAATTATGTCACAAGGTTTTTTTTTTTTTTTTTTCATTCGTCATTCCTAATCTATTACATGGGAGAGGGAGGAATGGATTTGATTCTGGGATGCAGTGTGAGGCATCCAAGAGCTCTACCGCGTGAGCTAGCCACCACTTGCAGCAGCACAAGGTTATGGAACAGAAATTCGGATGTCTTTGTTAAACTACATGCCGGATAGGCATTCAGTTACCTGTTTAGACGTTCTGTTTTAATAGAACAGACAGATGCAATTATATCCTGGTATGGGAAAAAAAATAGTTGAAAGGAGATGAAAGAATACTCACAGATCCAAGAACCTACGCAAGGCATTAGAAATCACCATTTCAAGAGCATAAAATGATATGAGGTATACAAGAGACGGCTTGCAATGCATGTTTGATAAACACTGGCCGCCAAGACACCCCGAAGCCTCTTTCCTAACACCCTCTTACCTTCTACATGTCTCATCCATTCCCCATATTTCCAACACTCCATAACCTGCTCTTTCATTATCCTGCATCAGAACTTATAGCCTTCTTGGAATTCTGAGGGGCTGGAAAAGATTTTTTACTTCACCTTTCAAGAACTTGGGGTCAAAAAAACATCAAAGGACATGCTTGAAATCCCTTCGTGTGTCAGAAGAAGAAAGAGTAAAATAGAATGGCATTGCTCGTCCATCTCCCTAGATGGTTAGCATTTTGAGAGAAACAATGGACAGCCAGATAATGACACAATTAGTTGGGCTGAGTTGAGTTGAATCTATGCATGCACATGAACATCACCTATTTCCGTACATCAATTAAAAATAACTCAATATATATGACCAAACTAAATAAATCAAATAATGTAATACTTGAAAAAAGTGCATTCAACTTTGTAATCTATAGGAGCCTACCGTTACAAGCCACAATCAAACATGTGGTTAACTGGAACTGGGGATCCTGTAGGGAGTATCTGGATCGTCCATCTCAATAATCAATGGTTCAGATTCGCAGATTCGCAAATAAGCTCTTAGTGGCCAAAGTTAACAAACATATCTGAACCATTCAAAACACTTTTGAATAGTCTGGATGCTCCCTGCGCGGAGCTCCCTACAAGTAAACTCCCTACAGGACTCTTCTTCGCGTTTACCAGCGTTCTGGTACTAATAAGTAAAATAGGCCAATTACCTGGTGTGGCTAATAGAGTAAATTAAACCCAAAACTACATATACTCCCACAACACTAGAATTTTCAAGATTTCTCTCTCATTTTGTCTCTACCCAAGAGCAGCTAAATTGCCGGAAATACGAATCGAAAGAGAAATCAACGAAAACCCAATACGCAAATTGAACAAATTGCAGCACTATATTAAAAAGCAAAGAAAATTTCAAAAACTTTCTCAGTTTTAAGAGTGTGGTGAGCTATTTAACACTTGGGATTCGAAGACCAATTGACAAAATTATCATTCGAGACGAAAACTGAAGGTCAAACATATGAAAATCAATTGTTTTTACACTTGCTATTTAGGGTTTTTGGAAATTATAGTATACGCTCAAGAACAAAAGATACAAAAAGTGAAGAAAGCTACAATAGATTGAACCATACAAGAACCACATGTATCAATGGACAGTATGTATATGTACCTGCATCGTCGTCATGGTTTGTTTCTCGGTTCATTTTCACCCTAAGCATGGGTTTCTTTGCTAAAAATGGGTTTGATCTAGCCAAATCTATTTTCAGAAAAACAATTTCACTTAAATCATCTTCAATTATGTATGATTCAATTCTTGATTGACATAATTCTTAACATGGTTTATCTTCTTTTTTTTTTTTTTTTTTGAACAGCAAATAATAATTTTATTAATCTTTGGAATACAAAGATTAAAGGGAAACGAGACCCTCGCCCACGATTGGCAAGAAGCCAACCAAGAAAGCCAAGGCCGAAGCCCAAACATCCCCAAGGGTCAAAAACCCAGATAAAAAATTACAAATCAAATCTCCAAAAGGCCTAAAAGCTCAGATAAAATGGGTCAAGCCCAAATAATGAAACCCTAGATATCACCCAGCCACAACAAGAAGGAGAGAGATAGTCGCCGCCACCGCCGTCGCCGGAACCTGGGGAACGAGCCCCTGTTGTTGTCCCATTGAACAGCCCAACTGCAACTCACCAAGCTGCCGGAGATAGGAGTATCAACAAAAATGGACAGAAGCCCGGAAAATAGGCAGCCGCCGCCACCACCGTTCGCCGGAGCCCGGGGAACAAGCCCCTATTGTTAAAAAGCCATTCTCCAAAGCACCAGTCACACCACGTCATCAATACCATGGCAGCAAGCCTAACCACCATCCCAACCGGACACCCCACGCCGCCGTGAAACCAAGACCAGAACGACCCAAACGAGTACCGCAAAACGGAGACCAAGACCCCCCCACCGGTCGCACAACCAACACGAGCTGTTAGGCCAAAGACCGGAGACCTCCAACAAGGATAACCAGCGTGAAAGAGAGCCGATCCGACGCGTCGTTAGACAGAAATGGAAGCACCCAGCAGTGCGGTCATGGCCGAGATCCAACCGGTGGAGGAAGAAGATGGAGAGAACTGGGCAAGGAAGACACGTCGGAGAGAGGAGGGAGGGGAAGGGAGGAGAGGGAAGATAGCCCGGGGGGAGGAGGGGAAGCCGCCACTCCCCCCCCCCCCCCCCCCCCAGGCGGAGAAGGGGAAGCCGCCACTCCCCCCCCCCCCCCCCCCAGGCGGAGAAACCCTATCTGATAAAGAAAGAGTTTATAGAGAGAGAGAGGGACCTATATAATGGTTTATCTTCTTGACAAGATCTACAATATAAACTCTTCCGATCATATTAATTACCATGCAATAAATCACAATCGAACAATCAGTAGACCTCCCTGCAGTTGACATAATTCTCCAATAAAAGGGTTGGATTTAGTGTGGCCAAATCTATTTTCACAAAAACAAAGTCACACAAATCATCTTTGACCATGTAGTAATAAGAATTAGATTTGCATAATTATTAGCAAGATTTATCTTACTTACAAGATCTAAAACTTCAACAGTTTCAATCATTCAAACAATCCTGGAGCCACGAATTACATCGCAATTCCATATTGGGAAGCTTAAAAAGGGTCCGACGTCGTTTTGTAGTAACCTGTGGCGGACTGGCGGGTAACACAAAACGACGGCGTCATGTGTAACCCTTGTCAGAAAGCGGTAAAAAAGCGCCTATAAAATCCCCAAAATCTCAGAGAGAAACCAAATTCGTTCGACTCCGATCTTCTTCTACCTCAAAAAATCGTCAAATCGAACATCCCAAACCCTAGAAAGTAGAAATCAAACAATGGATCAGAAATTACAGATCTTTATCGAATCTCCAGACCTCCAAATCCCAACTCGCGCCCTAACCCTTCCCTCCACCCACACCCTTCACCGCCTCAAGCTCTCTCTCTTTCCCCAAAAAACCCTAACCCCAACCCAATTATCCTCTCTCTTCTTCACCTTCAATGGAAAACCCCTTTCGGACTCTACCACCATTCGAAATTCCCAAATTACCCCCTTCTCCACCCTTACCCTTCGCCGCCGCCTCCTCGGTGGAGGCGGAGACGGCGGTTCCACCTGTGCCGAGTCGCGCGACTGTTATCTCAACATGTACGCCGTTAAAAAGCCAGATAAAGTCGATCCGAACGAGCAACGGTTGTCAAAGTGGTTGAATTGCGCGCTCTCGAACGAGCCCTTGAAGCATCCGGTTGTGGTGGATTTGGTTGGGAATTTGTTTAATAAGCAAGCTCTTGTGGAGGCTTTGTTGGGTAAGAAATTGCCCAAGGCGTTTAGCCACGTTAAGGGTTTGAAGGATATGATCGCGGTTAAGCTATCGATGATTCCAGGGGTGGAATCGGGTGGTGATGTAATCGGTGGGACCCGGTTTCAGTGCCCGATATCGGGCTTGGAGTTCAATGGGAAGTACAAGTTTTTTGCGTTGAGGACTTGTGGGCATGTGTTGAGTGCCAAGGCACTGAAGGAGGTCAAGTCCTTGGGGTGTTTGGTTTGTCATAAGGAGTTTACGGAGAGCGATAAGATTGTGATTAATGGGAGTGAGGAAGAGGTGGAGAAGTTGAGAGAGAGGATGGAGGAGGAGAAGGCAAAGGTCAGGGATAAGAAGGCGAAGAAGGTGAAGAATGGGGAAGTGGGTGGTGATGGGGAGGAGGGTTTTTGTTTGGATTTGGATTCGTCGCGATTGAGTGGGAAAAAGCATGGTTTGATTGAGTCCAAGGTTGTGGACAAGGTTTTGGTTAAAGTGGAAGGGAATGGGAAGGTTGGTAATGGTGGGGAATTGATCAAGGTTGTTAGCAATGGTTCAAGTAATGGAAAGGGTGTTAGCAATGGCTCGAGTAATGGATCGGCGAAAAGGTACAAGGCGGCTGATAATGCACCTGTGAATGCTACCAAGGAGGTGTATGCGTCTATTTTCACCTCGTCCAAGAAGTCTAATTTTAAGGAAACTTACAGTTGCAGATCTCTTCCCCTTGGTAGGAACTGATTGGAGACATTGTGAGGTGAGATGTTAGCTTTGCCTAGTGTTGTTCTAAATAATATTGACGAATGAGAACATTGATGTTGGGTTTATGTTATCTCTTGCCATTTGGTTGATAACAAGTGATACTTTTGTGGTGTAATGTACTATTGATCTTGATTGTTAATATCTCATTCCAGTTTTTCCTTCAATCAACTTTTTGCACACCTTTTTTCTGTTTCATCTCTCTAGTTTAAAACGTATTATGGAAACCATGTTATCCTGCTCCCCCGCTTTTTTTAGATTTTTATGAGGCCCTCACACTGCGAATGCTATCCTTCTTGCTACAAGAAATAAAGGGAAATAGAACCCCTTGGAATGCTAATTTGTTATAGTTGTCTAGCATCAATTTGCAGCTTGGTGGCTTGATGGCATTTTCTGTTTTCGAATGCTATGGATTTGGAATTTGTTGCGTCCATAAAATTATTACTTTGGAAGTTGTGGGAAGAGCTCGCTTTTTGTATCCTTAACTTGGGCGTTGTATTGGGGACTTTGGTTTCTATTCTGTATAAGCTGATGTGAAAACGATCTTTTGCTTCCGGTTTAGTTGTTCTACAAATCAAATAGGCACCAAGGGGGTGCTGCCCGCATATGTCAAGCTGTGAAAAAAACATGGCAATATTGCAAAAAAGTCTATGGAAACACAAATTGGGTGAATGAAGGCTCATCTTCTACTGATAACCATTCATGCAAGGAGTCTCTAAATGTTCAGAAGTCCTCACATGGTGCTCCCTCCAAATAGGCCGCATCAAAGCTAAAGGTCCCAAACACGAAGTCGTCTTCTTTTTCTTGTCAACTCTAGCACGTCTCCGAGGAAATCAAAGCTCCATCACAGTCGCATCATCTTGAACAATAGTAGGACAAAAGCTCCTCATGAACATGGATGAGGAGGTGATCCACTAATTCGACATCACTTCTAGGCTCTACAACAATTAGTATGAAACTCGTATCCTCTGAATAAAGTTGTCAGTTGTGATAATCTTGTAAAAAAGGGCAACCTTTGTGGTTCTCGGTGCACTCGTCCTGAATAGCCGTCTGGTAGGAGGCATCTACAACCCCGGGAGAGGTCCGTCTTAGACCTCGCCTCAAACATAGCAAACTTCGATCTCAGCTGAGGACATGCTGGACTTTAAAGATAGTCCAGTCCCCAAACATGCTGGTCTGGAATGAAAATTACAACGGGAGCCCAAATAAGGAGGGTATCCACCTTATATGCCAAGATAGCGGATGGAAATCCAACATCAGTTATATTACCATCCGGAGTAAAATCAGGCTTTCCAGGATTTTCTGTCAAACTAGAGACAACAGCAAACCAAAGAAGAAAGCAAACTACTGAAAATGATGGTTACCATAATCATAGAACAAATTTGACTGATGAATAGGCTCCATCCACCTTCCCACTGAAACCTGTTAGTAGCCACCTAGAACTACCTTATCAACCAAATTGCTCAGAACTTCCGTCACCGAGTTGAATAAAAGAGGAGATAAAGGATCACCAAACCGTAAACTCTAAATCGTATGGGAGAAACCTTCTTTCGATAACCAGAACTAAGTGCCTGACTGTAGGAATTAAAAAAAAGTGAATCCATTCATCGCAGTTGACACTGAACCATGTCCTCTCCGGCACATATATAGGGAGACCAACAACATGACCATGTTCAAGACCATCTTGATCAAAGATGATTAGTGTTCTAGATTGGGACTACCCAAAAGACCGTTACTAAAAGCAAGGGATTGTGGAAGTATCATAAGCCTTAATTCAAGCTTGGGGTACTGCAACTGAGCCAAGAGTCCAACTCTTAATTGGCCACACCTACCCATGAAGAATTGACGAAAAAGGCTGCCAGGATTTTGAAACACGAGTAGACACCCTGAGAACCCTCCTCTTGCCACCCCGCTAACACCTTGGCCAAAAGCTTAACAGCCCTCCAAACAAACCATGGGCCTGAAATGCTTAATCTGCTAATATACCCTGTTCTTTTTAACCAGGGAAACAAAGGCTGCATACAAACTCTTCTCGTATCAGCCATCCTTGAAGAAATGTGATCCACTCAATAGGGTAATATTATTCATTAGACAGTGGATATGTAACCCATTTATTTTGTTTTGTTTTATTTTTAGCTTGTAGACAGTAGAACCCCAAGTGAATGGATTTTGATTTCATTCGCTTAGTCCCAAGTTGTGACTTCCTTGCTCAGTTACTTGTGGGTTGGGTAGCTACCTATCAGGAAAAGAAAATGATGAGTTGGCTGGGTACTTGGTATCTTTTGCTTGTTCCATTTTGGTAAATTATGATTTTCTTCTTTAAGCTGTTTCTATTGGCTGCAATTTTGCTTGGTTAAAGTGCTTATACTAGAAGTTAGTCTGCCTTCTCCACTCTTTATTTTCTCCCATCCTCCTATGTCTCTGCTTGAAGACTTGAATGAATGGAGGAATGGTCCAAAATGTGAGTGTTTCTATTAAAGTGTCTTAGCTATTACACAGTTCTTGCTATATGGTGTCCCTCTGTGTATCCAGATTCCAGACACAAACATATTCGAAGGGATTTGGGGATCCTGTAGCGAGGCCAAGCGCTGCATTTGAGTTGTCAGAAGCCTTAGAGACAAAGTGGATTGCGGATTGCTTGTCTACCCCATAAGTCCATATTGGATTGAAGACTTGTTGAACCCTTGGAGGAGTTGTTCCAAAATGTGACTGTTTCTGTTAAGGCGCCTAAGGTATTGCACGATTTTTGCTATACGATTTCGCTCTATGTACCCAGATGGGCAGATACAAGCATATTTGAAGGGATGCGGGATCATGAGTGAGGCCAAGCGCTGCGCTTGGCTTTTCAGTAGCCTTAGAGATGAAGTGGATTGCTTGTCTATCCCATACTTCCATGCTCAATTGTTCTCTATCTATCTGAAACAGCAGCGTTTCAGTTGCTAGGCAGAAGTTGAAAATGGTTGCTAGGCAGACATTGAAAATGACGAGGAAGTGGCATCTTTTTACCTGACAGTTCTCTTTATCTCGGAGCATGTGAGTATATACTATATAGCAGCTCTTGTAGGGCGTTTTCACCTGCGAAAAATTGTCTACTGCAAACAACAGATTAGTAACACATAGTTATGGAACAGAAACTCGGATGTCTGTTAAACTACAGGTCGGGTAGTCATTCAGTACTTGTTCGGACGTTCTGTTTTTATAGAACAAACAGATGCAATTATATGCCTGCAAGGGGGAAAAAATTACTAGTTGAAAGGAGATGATAGAAAAATAAAAGAAGACTCACCGATCCAAGAACCTCCGCTAGGTGTTGGAAATCACCATTTCATGAAAGTGATTATGTACTTGACGGTGGTCGGCACTGCCTCAGCCTCTGCTGCTATCGAGGAAATGGGAGTTCGTCGAAACCACCATTGTTTTTTTCCCAGTTATCTTTTTGAGGGAACAAAGAAATGTGATGAAAGTTTTTAGTGTTTCCTTTTTTTTGAACGGAAGTACCACTCTGGTTTCAAAATTACCGAAAAGATGGTTTGTAATACTCTCACCTGACATGGCAGAACCTCGATTCTTTTCGGTCTTTTTCGTTATTTCTCTTTGAAGGTGCGGGCGCAAAGTAAGGAGAACGATGATGAAAATAGGAAAACAGAGACAACACCAGACACCTTAGTCCCACTAGAGATTTCAAATGAAACTTAACTCTCAGATTGTATGAGTCTCTTCCAACGATGATGTTCGTGCAAAGATTTGCTTTAAACGTGGTTTTGCTAAGTTCAATTTGAACTTCTAGCCCAAATTCAGAAGCCAAACATGGAATTAAGCAAAAAAAATTCATCTATTTTTTACTTTCAGAGAATGAGTAATTTTGTCCTCCGTCACAACTTACAAGAGGCGTGAAGCAAAATCTGCTGCAGACATAAACATAGAGAAACCAAAAAATGAGGAAATGCTTTCATTGAGAGTTGAACTCAAGACCTCCCGCTTACTAAACGGGTGCTCTAACCAACTGAGCTATGAAAGCTTGCTGGTTTTGTTGTACAGTTATTACCTATAAAAACCCTTCACCTGCTCAGTAGCGTTGGGCGGGAAGCAAAGGAGCCATACTACATTTATCTGTGTATGTATATCTCAATGTAAAGTAACGTTTTAATGGGAAAATTAAAATCAACCATTGCTTCGAGTACTTCAAATAAAACTAGTGGCGGAACTAGGATTAAGAATATTAAGGGCCCAAGCTATAACCGGAAAAAATTCAATATTAAATATCTTTTTATTATTACCTTAAACACTTTTAGAATATATATAATAGCTTTATTGATTTGCATGACAATTAGTAGTGTTGGTCTAGTGGCAAAAGGTAAGGAATATTTTGGGAACCAAAGGTCAAGGGTTCCAAACTCCCAATCCCAATTGATAGTTTTAACCCTTATACGTTATTTGGCGCAAAAGTATGAAACTCAAACACGTGACCTCACGTATAGAAAAAAGTCATGTGATAACTACAAATGCTAGGTGACTCAGTCATGTGACTTTACTTTTGCTCTTTTACTAAAGAGATAACTTTCTTCAACTTTCGGTGGAGAGATGACTAAAAGTAGATGTTGTTTTTACTTTTAGTGATTCACTTTTTTACTTTGATCCAGAAACTCATTATGCAAATAGATCCTAAGCATCTTGCTGTTGTTGACTATACATATACAAAATTATTATTTTATGTATACCTCTGCCACTGCTTCAAACCTCTTATAGTCTTGCCTAAAGCGTTTTACGCGTATGCAACCGTAAAATGAAATGGTTCACTTGTATGCTTCAAAACCGTTCAACTAAACACATTGTGAAGTGGTTCACCTGGGTTCCAATCAATTGAAATGGATTACATACAGCCTATTTGCGATTCTGCTCTGTCAAGTGAAAAATTACGGGAAACGTGATACGTGAGTTGCTGTGTAACTTCAAGATATTTCAACCCTACAGTCGATAAGCTGGCTCACAACGATACTTGCTATGGGTAGAGTCAGGCTTCAATTGTGAGGTACGATTCTTAGAGTCAGGCTACAATAAATTAATTTCTTGTGAATCCCCTAGTATCGGCGTGGACGATCTACCCTTGATCAGACCGGAAATTAGTTGAAGTAGCACTTCTGACCGTCAACCCAAAAACAAAAAGCTACAAGTATCGAGCAAGTAAATGCATTGCCACTACGACGTGGTTTGCATTTGGTCCCTGTCTCACACTCTCATCATATTGGTTGGGTAGCCAATTCTGAAGACAATTTTCTAGTGCAGTACGTTATATATCAAACTCAAAATTACCAAAAGAGCAAGGCCACACTTCTAATTGGCTTAATTGTTCATTCTCAACTCACAAAGAAAGTGGAGACTTCCCATGGATTTTAAACCAATCACTCTTTAAACAATCAACAGTTACATGTATAGCATGGCCTTTTACATAAAACTGTCTATGCAAATAAATGATGCTTTTTTGCGCAATCTGGGACTTGATACAAAGGTACTGCAACATAATAAATCCGAGGATAACAACTCTTGCAAGGAATCCGAGTGGCCTTAAAGCAACAAACAATAGACAGGATTTGCATGCAAACATCCTGAATGTGTTTCCATAAAACAGCAACAAATTTCAGCATCCTTCCCTGTATTGTTGTGAATCACACACAAAACTAACCAATCGCACCAGCGTCAACCTAACCTTGCTTCTCTCCTTAGAACCTGAAAAAAGCAAAAAGACACAGAAATAACAGGTTGAGAAATCTGTGGGTATGCACAAACTTGTTTGCAAGCCAAATCCTAGTTATGTGCACACTCCCTCACACACAACTATATCTAAAAAATACAAACTAACAATGTTGATACAAAACTGAAGGCAATGTCATGAACTCGGAGACTATGCTCTGCACGGGAAATTTTAACTAGTATCAGTAGATCTCCGAGAAGTCTCATTGGGGATTCTGCAATGCATTTCCAAATGAATTCTCCATCATGCTCATATTCTAAAGCCTTGTTCAGTGAAAATGGAAAAGCTAGATCACATATTTTGGAAGCCCAGATGTTCCAAGCAAAAAAAGCACCTCCTGTAGATATGTCAGACTTCAGATGTGCTGAAGGCCCAACCCAGCTGGTAAGGGGTGATGTGCTGGGTTATTTGAAGGAGAAAGGAAAGAGAGAGAATATTATGACAGAGACTCCATGCCAGAGTTGATTTCCAAAGTAGATTATAAGTATTAGAAAGCTGATTCCAGGAGACACTAGTTTCAGGAAGCAACCATATTGATTGATGCCTTGGAAACGAGGAAAAGTGGACTGATGAATTAACAAGGAGTCAATAGCAGTTTGAAATTATGTGTAAATATGCAATGCTTATGCGTATCCCAGGTATGATGTTCAAAGAGGTGTAAGCAAGGTATAGAGAAGGAGAGAATTGATGTAATGCATTTTATAGATATTACCTCTTCAGCAAATTTTATTAAAATGGTTGTCCGAGGTCGTTGCTGACCCTCTACAGGTACAAAATGTGCTGAAACTACTGCAGGAAAACCAGCGCTATCCAAAACACCCTTCAAACAGAAAATACATCCATCAGATCTGTCAATAACATTTTAACCGTTATCGATGAATGACAATAAAGGTAAGGCAGTACACACCCTAACTATTCCAGCCACAAAGGCTCCACAATTAAACGTGCCCATGTCCTTCGGTATTGAAATAAATCTGGAATGCAAACATACACCATTAGCTCTTTTTTTTTTACAGCATCAGCTACACATGAATAGACTTTGTACGTCAAATGCCAATGTAATAACTGTCACCTATTCACAAGGAGCTCCTTCTCACTAATCATATATTCATCTTCATGTTCAGTGCCCTTTTCAAGTGAGTCAGCTACCTGTACAATATTATACAAAAAGTGGACATATTGTCAGAGCTTCTGAGCAACTAACAAAAAAAATTAGCCTCCATGCATGGAACATTATGGACGTAATTGAAGCTAAAGCCCTAACTACTCATGCTTGTCAGATAGAATCCTTCAAAACATGAGGAAGCATGGCTACCTTAATAGCTTACAGACCTTCTCCTTAGCACAAGATTAGATGTTGCATGCATACTGAACACTTGCTAGACGTCGTTCACGAATTTCATAGTTTGAATTGAAGGTCCGTACTCTTAATATTTTAATCTCTTTCCCAGGTAAGGAGCTAGCAGAAGTAAATCACTTTATGCCAAAGAGCCTACATTTCTTTGATTGTAGGGCCGAAATAAAGGAGAAAGCAGTGGAGTAAACCACTAGAGAGTACGAGCAGCTGCAGCCCTACATCAAACTCAGAACCAAATTCAAAATTTGGGTAAAAACACTCAAAACCCACCTCCAGTCCTTGCATCAAACCCATACCAAATTGAGTTTTACTCAAATCTTTACCCAAATCAAGGGAGAACCAAATCCTTACCCAAATACCAAATGGCTAGTTTTGGGTGGTCGGCGGTGGCAGCAGGTGGTGGTGAGCGACGGTGGAGGTGGTGGTAACAAGTGTTGGTGGTTGTAAGAGCAGAGTGGTCAGTTAGGGAGTGTTGGCGAGGGCTATCAGAGGGTCGTCGAGGTCTGTCAGAGGATCGGCGAGCAGTGGTGAAGGTCATGGTGGTGTAAAGAGCCGCCTTTGGTGGTTCTGCGATTAGGGTTTCCAGATCTGCGATTGAAATTGCCAGAAATATGTTGATCTGAGTGTCATCGGGATCTGGCTGTGCTACGACGGCGGCAGCAGACGGCGGGCGACGGATAAATGATTCGGTTAGGGTTAGGCAAACGGCGGTGGTGGTGGTCTACGGTGGTGGAGAGAGGAGAATGTGAGAGAAATTGTTTTTGATTTTTTTTAAAACCAAATTTGAGTTAAAAAAGTTGTTGATGACTGGAAAGGGTCTCCCCAAATCAAGCTTTTTACTCAAATTTAAGTGAAAATTTGGTTCTGAGTTTGGTTCAAGGCTGGAGGTGCTCTAAGAGACGTCAAGTGTTGACAGATCCATTTCCCTCAGAAGGTCTAAAATGTCAGAAATTGGTGCTGCCATGAATGGAATTATAATTAGCAAAAAGGATTCCTGTCCAAATTATTTTGGCAGTGGCTCTAAAACAAGCTCAATTAGGGTGGAGACAAGTCATAGAACCATATCTCCAAATAAATCGCGCTTGAAACTTTCACTCTTTCACAATCACGACACATATACACAGACAGACTCTCCAACTATTGCAGGTATATGACAATTTTTTATTTTTTTTGTTTGATAACTCCAACTTACCGCTTACACGCACCTCGACTAATCCATGGGGGACCAATCCCACTGTCTACTAGTAGGAGCCCAAATTAAAGCCCGGGCAAAGCCCCATATGGACTGGCCCCAATAGAGTTGAAACTTGAAAGCACTAAGGAGGTTTCAAATCTGAGACCTAGGAGGAAACAAACTCCTAAATCCCATGCTTTGACCATCAAGCCAACCCCTTCGGGTTGTAGGTATGTGACGTGTACCTACTGCTCTTGATTGTAAAATTCTTTTCTCAAGTCAAGCCAGCCATTCAAGAGACTGGTTTCAAGAAATAGATAAACCTTCATTACAAGGGTATGAATCCATATCCATACGGGTCTATCTTATCCTGTTAATGCATCTACATATAAACTTGCTTTATCAAAGGTGTGGCTGTTTCGGGCATTATTTGCGATTAGACCTTAACCAAATCCAACGATGTTGCATTACAGGCCACGCTATCCAATAAAAACTAGAGAGCTAATCTAGTTCTTTGTTTGGGTTTTTTGAACTGAAAACCCTGGATACCATATTCAACAAGAACAGATTGAACAGGTACCCCAAGCTATGAAAATCAAAACAAGATCAAACCCCCCGCTCAGCTAAGTTTTTAAGACTGCCAAACAATATCTTTGCCTTTTCGCCCAAGTTATCACTAACAAAATAGCAACTTACAAAATAAATAGATAATATAACAGAATAAAGCACTGTGACGGTCACTGACGAGGATGCTTTAATTTTTGTTACTGCAGCAGAACGTCGTTCAAATTACCCATGTCTTAATATTCTAATTCTAGTTAGATGATCTTAGAATAATCACCAATGTTCAGATTCAACATTATTCAGTGACCCAAAACGTGTTGTCATGTTCAATTAGAAATCCTCCTACATTTCATAAGACACAAAATAAATTTTTTGAAGGCTATATTAATAGCAGAAGTTCTGCAGAACATGCGTACATGCTACTTCACAATTTAGTTCATGGAGTAGGGCGTCTTGCTTCTATGCTGCGTACAAAAGGCAGAGCAAGAAATCACTACCTTTCCAAACAACACTTTCCATACTGTGCTGTGTACAAAAGACAAGATGCCCAACAATCGTGTCTCCCTTCTGTTTCCCTGCAACATGAGCTTTATTTATTACTACCACAGACAGTAAAACTGTAAAACACATAAATGCCTGCCTTTCTCAAAAAAAATCAATATATGTTGAATAGAAAAACTTAATCGGAAAGACACGATAGCAAATTTCCACAAAACTTGCTTTGAGCATATACTCCTACATAGTTGCCTTGCAACTACTAGAAACAAAATTGGTAGGCATGTGCAAACTCCAGGAAGTCCAAAACCAAACACAGAAAATGCATAAACAAAAACTGTAAATTAGCACCATAAGTGTTCCATCATAATTTCAAGACTCAAATATGCTAGATAATAATGCTAAATTGCCAAGAAAAAAGTAATTGCGTACAATGACAACTTTGAGAAGAAAAAAAAATGTCACATCAGCAATCACATGAGGTAAGTGAACAAGTAAAATGACAATAAAGTCTTAGTTGTCCATTGTCAGGTGGGTTCCTTTATCTGAAGCTGCAACTCAAATCTAAAAGCCTGGAACCCAAGTCAACAAACAAAAGGCAAAAGCAAATGCTAATGAAAATCCAGTGTTGCACTGCCCAAAAGATTAGGAACGTCCCAACCCATATGTCACCAAATTCATCATAATAAGGTTTCTTTATGTAATGGGGGTTCTCTGGTAGTAATTGAACACTTGAATTATGCGATGAGTGTTAACTTGCAAAATGGACATTGTCCCAAGTTCAACACTGATTTACATGTTGCATGTGCTACTTATGAGCTAAGAGAGATCAAATGCTATGTACCCATCACGTACACTTCTTTTACCCCATCATAATGTTTTTCACTTATTTGAAATTGCTTGAAAGGCATACTTTTACATTCCAAAATCCAGTTAAGAATGAAACCCATCGTGCATACCTTTTCACGGTGGCAAAGAAGTTCTAATACTCTTGCACCGACAGAATAGCCTGCATCCTCCAACCTGCCTCACATCAGAAAGCATTATTGAACATCCGATTGGTTTTAGAAGAGATGGTGGAATTCGGTCCCCCAAGAATCTGCATTATAGAAAATCCAATCCAACGTTACCTTCTTTCTAATTCTGTGATGTTGTCGACTTGGGTTTGATTATACTGAACAAGCTCCGAAAACAAGAACGAAAATGCACTCAAACTGACCTGCAATAATTCGGAAAGGGTGAACAATTAAACCAACAAACAACATGTGTTCGCCATTATTTTTGCTCAGGGAAATGAAATCCCAAGCTCAATTAAAGCTCAAACCATCCGTTAAGTTGAGAAACGTGCAACTAAAAAATACAATAAAGCAACACTCTGAACCTAAATCTCTCGTTCTTTCACTGAGCTGTGCCCTTAAATAACAAAACAAGGTCAAACTGGGTATAGGCAGATCTCAAAAAATTGAGAAACATCAATCAATATATCACGGACTCAGATGCGAATCATTCGTTATGGGTACCTCCCAAATGTCCGGAATTGTACACAGTTATAGCTATATGTGCCTAAATCTGTACGAATAAGGTTATATATCTGTAGTGAGAGAGAGAGATGTACCTCTTGTTTGCCCTTGCTGAGCGGCTTGTCGAGGACGTTAGAGTATTGCTTGATCTTCCCCACTCCGATCATCCTTCTCTCTCTCTCTCTCTCTCTCTCTCGCTCTCTAGGATTTGGGGAGTACCAGATTGCTAGTAGTGCACAATTCCCGTCAGACTGTAGAGAGAGCAGTCATGGATGTGCACGATGCTATTGCCAGCGCAAATATTACTTTTTGCACACACTTTTTTCCTACAGTGCACCATATTAAATTTTGGGTGGGTTCCCGTTTGCAAAAAGTTGGCATTGTTCATTTAGTAGTTTTGTAGCCAATTCCCAAAGCACCAAGGTGACTTTCACCTTTTTTTATTTAGGTCTCAAGATCCACCTTGCACGGTTTCTAATAAAATTTTCTTTCTATTTCTCTTTATTTATTACTCCCAAAATTCTCCCTCAAAACCCAAACCGAACAAGCCTTTAGCATTTGTTTTTAGCAAAAAGAGTATATGAGAGGAAATTGACTACTAGCAAAGAATAATATGGGTACATTGTTTGAAGAGCAATTTTGTTCACCCTCACTTTGTTTACCATCGCGGGGTATGTTCATTTTGTGTCTTACATAATTGAAACCATTCATTTTGTTCGGATTCATTTGTTAGGAGACTGATTAAAAGTTGAGTTTAATCGAATATTGATAAGCACTTTATCTAACAGTTCAAATTTTCAGTCTGGAAATTTAAGGAAAATAAATGTACTTATAGATGAAGCACTTACCGATATTCAATTAAATTGAATTGTATCATGGTCTCCTAACAAATGCATATGAAAATCTAGACGATTTTGATCAGCAAAGTGGAACACGGAATGATCATACCTTCACGCGATGGACACTATGAGGGTGAACAAAATTACTCCCCTCTATTTGGCACACCAAATGTACAACATGAGACTCATTTTGACATCTCACGCAAATGATGGTAGCCACTCAATTTGTCTTAAACATGTTTCTAATGCCAGCTCCAACCTTTCATCAAATGTTTCATCAAATTAAGGGAGAATTAGCTTGTATCAATTCCTTCATCAATTTTTTCAATGGTAACACTCTATAAATTCTAAACATCTTTCTTTCCTTAAATTGAACGGTCTCTCATAGGCAGCTTGTTTGGGATAAGGTGGGAATTTTAAAAACGATGTGATGAAAAAATTGATGATAACTATTAGACTCCTCATAGGCAGCTTGTTTGGGATAAGGTGGGAATTTTAAAAACGATGTGATGAAAAAATTGATGATAACTATTAGACTCCTCATAGGCAACTTGTTTGGGATAAGGTGGGAATTTTAAAAACGATGTGATGAAAAAATTGATGATAACTATTAGACTCCTCATAGGCAACTTGTTTGGGATAAGGTGGGAATTTTAAAAACGATGTGATGAAAAAATTGATGATAACTATTAGACTCCTCATAGGCAACTTGTTTGGGATAAGGTGGGAATTTTAAAAACGATGTGATGAAAAAATTGATGATAACTATTAGACTCCTCAACACCAAATCAATTTTTTGGCCAAATTTAAGTGTTTTCCACAGTCCAAGACATGTTAGATTATCTATGAAATTTGGATTGTTGAAAACACTTGGACAGTCCAAATCCTGCACTACAACCTTCTAGGGTACTCCAGCCCTACAAGATCCGCGAATCCGTAAAAATCAACCCATTAAATATCCACAAGAGCTTGATCACTTTTCCTCCCTGAATTTGCCCAAAAGAAACTGAATAAATCGATCAAGCATTTACTGATGGCCGAATGAGCTCATTTTTTTATAGGGCCCGTAGAACATACTTTGATTAAATTAAACGACTCCAGTCATTATTTCAGGACATCAAAATGAACCTCACACAAGGTGGTGTACATTTGATGTATACGAAATGGTATACCCATGACAATGCTCTAAACTTTGTGATGTACGTAATTTCTTGAAAATTTATCTATTTGTACAAATTTTCTTTAAATATTTATTTGTACAAATCCAATTAATTACGAAATATATAACTTTCTCCCTAAATTCAAAAATAAATAAATAAATGTGGTGTCTCATTACAACACGTGTTAGTTAGACTAGTTTATATAGGAGTATATCTTTGGTCAATAAATTTTTCTGTACGGTGGGTGCATTAACAGTCACTAATCAACAGTTTAAGAGTTCGACTCTCACTTTAATGCTACTACTAATATTTGTATTCAGCTAGCCTACACGAGACTTTGTCGTGATTTAATTAGCTCTTCATGCCCAGTACAATACCAGATTAGTCCTCTAAATTATCAGGATTGAGTGAGTGAGAGAGAGCGGGAGAAAGAGAGAGACACATTGGGTGAGAGTTTTTTGTAACTATTGTGAATATAGTGAATTTTTCTCTTGGTAATTTCGTGTGTGCTTCTCTCTCATTTGGTTGCTCGTGTGCGTGTGTTTTGGGTGTTGAAATCTAGGGCAAAACTCTTCAGGAGGGTGTTTATCCTATTAAAACGGAGTCTCAAGCCTCAATGTGTTCTGCCTATAGGGAAAGGCATCGGAACATCACCCACCAATATCATTCCAAGAAAAACGAGATCGAGGCTTTTTACCTTACCTTCATCAAAGAATTATCTTATTCGGTTGATCTCCGTCGTCAAATCGGCAAAAAACCTGATCAAATTCGTGATTATGGTGGCCACACCAACGACGGCGCTCGAAACCGTTGCCGTTGGCAATGCAGCTTCAACCGCCGTCGCCGCCGGCAGCGTGATCACAACTTCAATCATTTCCAGCTCTTCCGCTTCAGATGCCTCAGAATGTGACGGCGAGCTGGACAACGAAAACGGCGGTGGCAAAGGGTTTGTATCCTGGCGGCGGCAGACGCAGTTCACCGCCACTGCTGCCACACCGAGCCCTATGATGCCTGCGGTGACTGCTAAGGCCATTTTCATATCCTTGTGCATCTTTGAGAGAGAGAGAGAGAAAGTGTGAGAGGAAGGGATGGTGGCAAGACTCAAGAGGCAGTGGTGGTACTATGTATTTGACTCCGAGGATCAACAACTAGTTTATATAGGAGTATATCTTTGGTTAGTAAAATTTTCCATATGGTTGGTGTTAGAGATATGACCTAAAGCCAATCATGTGGATGAGATTTTAGACCTTTTGTAAGCATTTCTCTTATCAATAAATGGGCTTTTCATATTCTATGTTTACTATCATATTAAAGTTGACATAATATGTCCATAGAATAAAGTTGAGAAGGCTTGTTCTTAAGAGTCATAGGATTGCTTATTGGGCATCAGTAATCTGCCAAGACTACTAGACTAGTACATGTTATGCTCTCTCATCAAGAGAATGGTTGGTCTCAAGTCATTAGTGTAGAGACACTAAAGCAAACATGTAGGTGTTTGTTATAGGAACAAATTCACTTAACGTAACCATCAATGAATGTTTATATGGAGTTCTACTTACTTGTCAAATTGACATTCATAGTAGCAGTTGTGCAAGTAATCCTTAGACCTGAGGTCATCATGGTAGTCTTGTATATGTTTTCCTGAACTACAAGGTACAATGTGCTAATGTTCTAATCATGGACATGAACACATACTATTGAGTTTTGTGAAGACGTGTGGAGGCTTGTGAATGTCCAATAAGGAATCTGTCACTCATAAGTGGTTAAATGAGAGAATGTCCTATGTGGTCTTCTATGATGTAACTCAGTGAATCCTTGGCCAAGGTGGAGTAATTATTAGAAATGGGTTTCTAATTTTACTATAGGAGTTTATCTGTTGATCAGACACATATGATTGAGTTAAGGGGTTTGATAGGAATTCCCTTCCCTACTAGCTCGTTCGGGACATTGCATGACAGAAGATGTAATTGCACGCAAACTGTTTTCACTGTTCAGGTTCGCCGGGTGATATTCATTCTAGTCTAGGGTTGACCATGACATGTTGCTAGGTATCACTCATGGTTAGTAGACGCCTAAAGAGTAGAGAGTTATTTTCGGGATAATTAGAAGGAGTTCTAATTATGTTGTACAAACTAGATTAGTGTGAACCTAAGAGGTAACACACTAAATGGGATTATATGTGATTCAATAACACGAGGAGAGTTATTCCTAATTAAAGAGTTTATTAGGACTATAACTTAATTAAGGAGTTATTTAAGAGTTTGTTCCAATTAAGAGTTGATTGGAGGATTGAATTATAAAGAATTGACTAAAGGGGACCTATATGCAATTAAAAGTTAATTGGCAATAATAAAGTGCAACCATTCTCATATTATCCATGTGAGCTAGGGTTATATTAGACATTCATATAAGAGTTGTATATGTCTAATATAATGTATATATTTATTTGATAAATATATATACATTTTAGGAGAGAGAAATGGATGACTTAACTTCATTTTACAAGTCTTTCTCTCTCTAAAAATTCTCTCCCTTCTCTCTAGAATTGCTTTCTAGGGAATTCATTTGTGACTCTCTTGTTTCTAGTAAAGAGTACTAGCATACTCAAACTAGCAACTCACTCTTTCTTCTTCCATAAACATTTAAGAGTTAAATTCTAAGGAAGATAATTCTTGAATCCATGGCTTAGTCCTAAGTGTGGATACATCTTAGAGGGCTTATACTCTTGGGTCCGTTTTTGGGGAGTACATAGTAAAGGGGTCTTTACTTCAATAAGGACATCAACTTTTTTTTTAATGCCAAAAGGACAAATCACCTACACATTCAAAAAATGCACCCACTAGCCAATGAAAGTGCCTAAACCCCCAAACCTAATGAAAATGCCTAAACCTAAACCCCAGAGTACCCTATGAAAGTGCCTGAAACCCTAGGGTACCCTATGAAAGTGCCTAAAATCCTAGGGTACCCTATGAAAGTGCCTAAACTACTAAAACCCTATAATTGAAAAGTGCACGCTAAACCTAAACCCTAGGGTACCCTATGAAAGCCCTATGAAAGTGTCTAAAGTACTAGAGTACCCTATGAAAATGCCTAAAATACTAGGGTACCCTATGAAAGTGCCTAAACAGCTAAAACCCTATAATTGGAAAGTGCACCCTACGTGCCTAAACCCAAAATGCCTAAACCCACTATACCCTACCCCAAAGAGTCTAAACCCCCTAAAATTGAATCCCAAAAATTGAACCCACCCCCAAAATTGAGGAGAGAGAAATTAATTTTGTCCCACCCATGAGAATGTGGAGAGAGAGAGAGAGAGAGAGAGAGAGAGAGAGAGAGACAAGATGGGGTCTGCTGCATTGCAGTCATTGTTGGGGAGAGGGAGAAATCAATTGGAACACCCGTCGCTTTCAAGGGGTCCAAGCAATAAAGGTCAGTTGTTAATATTCGGTGATGGGTCATTGTCGGGGTGAAGGGTCACTGTGTCAAATGAGTTTTGTAAAATTGTTTTATCAGTAAGGATATTTTTGTCTAGTGTTGTCCTTGAGCAATCAAAATTTTCATATCAATGTATTGGAAGCATTAAAATAAGTTAAGCTGGACTAAACACCATTTAAAGCCCCAAACTTGGCATTTAGACCAATTTTCTGTATACTTCTTTTAAGCCTTAGAAGGATTACATCAAAGGAGCAAAGGAAACAATATTTTACAAAGGGTTGTAAAATCTAAAGCCAAGATCAAAGGAGGATCTCCATACTCTCATCTGGAGTAGAAGATTTCTATCAAAGGGTATGAACTTCTTTTTGTTCTTATCATTTTGTTTTGTATAGACATCACAAGCAAGATTTTGGGAAGAGTTTAATCGGTAAGGTTTTATTTTCCGTTGCGTTTACCGACTAAAACCTTTCAGTTAGTGCATTAAATAGTCACTAATCAACAGTTTAAGAATTCAACTCTCACTTGAATGCTACTACTAATATTTGTATTCAGCTAGCCTACACGAGACTTTGTCGTGATTTAATTAGCTCTCCATGCCCAGTTATGTTGCTCGCCCCTTGCTCCATCCTTTTAAAAAATATACTAAAACAACGAATTGAACAATTATTGACAAATTACATTAAAAATATACTTGCAAATGTTAAAGTGTTTAAAGACCGAAACTCGGTCTTCTGAGTAAATCGACAAAAACAAAAGGATTTTTTTTTTCTCTTTTGAATTTATAGATTTGTTGTGATATTTTTGGTTATATCCTGAGCTGATGGGTAACAAGAGCATGCAATAATCTAATGGGACGTATGAAACCCCATCCAATGGGCCGTGGGAAAGAACCAAGGCCGGGCTAAAATTTAAATGGGCTGAGTGAAACTCAACCCAATGGCCCACTTCAAATCCTAATACAGGGGAGCCAATCTTATTGAGGTTTACACTAGCATTTCGGCATGCCATCACATAGCATTAACATTGGTGTGAACTGTGAACGATCATTTATGTGATGTATTGTGAGAAAATGACCTGTCTCGATTTAAAAAAAAAACAGTTTTTTATTAGGGGAACACCCCAAGCTCAAAAAGAAAATAATGTATCAATATAATATCTTAATTTGTTTTTTTTTTAATTTTAAAAAATGCATAAGATTCTCGATTTTTAAATGAACTCTAGAAAGGCAGAAATGAAGCCACTTGAATTTTATGGATATGTTGTTGAAATCACACTCGAATTACATTTTGTGTAGTGCAAAAGGGGTATGTCAATTGGATTCGATTGTGCATAATTCTTCGGGATCCGGGGGCATGCTGCACAGCGTGCTGTGCAATCCTGATTGTCTGTTTCAAAAATCAGTGGTCCGGATTGTTTTAAACTATTCACGTGAATAGTTTACAATTCGCACGAATAGTTGGAAAAAAATTCCAGACACCATTGATAACACATTTGAACGGTCAGGAACGAGAAAAACACAAATATCGAGTAGAGTGTCTCAGAAACATGTCTTCATTTTTTTTGAATAAACTGACTTTTCACGGTTTTTTTATGCGATGTATTGTGAGAGAATGACATGTCTCAGTTTTTGAAAAAAATAGTTTTTTGTTAGTGGAACACCCAACATTAGTGTTTCTGCTTTTAATGTATACACATATCTCTATTAGATAACAAATTAACAAATTGGAGGCTTGGGTATCCTTCATATTCATATGTATTCCCCTGCATCCTCTGCATTTTCAACCATATTAACAAAAAACATTTTTTTTAAAAATCAATACAGGTCATTCTTTTACTTTTACAATCCATCACATAAAAAACTGTAAAAAATTAATTTATTCTAAAACACCCTTAGCCGCTTAGCGGAACACCCCCTAATTTGAAATGAAAAAAATTAAATTAAATACTTAGTTTACGTAGTGTCATCCTTTCTTTACCTTCTTTCAAACATAATTAGTGTTCATTTGTACAAGCAATTATTAAAAATACCTCAAATAGGTTTGGAAACAATTTCCATAACAACAATACTCCAACTTCAAACCTAATTTATGAGTACTTTCCTAATTTGATGATCAAAAAAAAATCTTGGTTTTTTTTCCTTTGCTCCCAAAATTTGCAAGCACCCCCGTTTTGACTATTCTCATAATCCATGCTCTCTCCCCTTTTACAACACACATCTCAAAAACCCTCTAAATTCCTGTAAATCTCTCTCCTCTCTCTCTCGCTCTCTCTAATATGGAGGACGACGACGAGTTCGGCGATCTCTACACCGACGTCCTCCGCCAGTTCCAACCTCCGGAGCCACCCAATGACCCCTCTCCCAAACCCCTGATCGATCTCAACCTTCATACCCGCGACGAAGACGACGACGAGTTCCTCTTCCCAGCTCCCAATCCTAACCCTAACCCTATCCCTAAATTCAACTCCACCCTCTCACACCGCACCGAAACTCTAGTCTTAAACTCCACAAGCTCAATCCCAGAGCCAGTTCTTCCTCAAAGTTCGGATTCGAATCGGGATTCGAAGCCGGAAGTAGTGAGAGACGACGGTTTTGCTGAGGCCAGTGCGTCTGGGGTTTTGGAGAGTGGTGGAGATGGGAAACCGCACGAAGAGGTTCTGAATCCGAGGGGTAGGTCCGGGTTTGAGTTAGTTTTATCGGAGAGAGGTGGTAAAGATGATTCTTTGGTGGAAAAAAACGAGGATTTGATTGATGAGGAAGAGAATTTCGATAAATTTGATATCGAAGAGGCTGAAGAGCCAGTGATACCGGGGGTTTCGGATCATGGAGGTGGGGGGAATGATTGGGACAGTGATAGTGATGATGACTTGAAAATTGTGCTTAATGAGAGCAACCATGGGGATATGTTGATGGATGGATTGGGTGGGAGAGGGGACGAGGACGATGAAGATGATGATGATGATGATCCTTTGGTTATTGTTGCTGATAGCGAACCGGGTATTGTTCCAATGGAAGAGAGAGAATGGGGAGAGGATGTGGGTCGGGTGGCGGATGGGGAGACGAAGGAGTTGGGGGAAGCAACCAAGGTGAATGGAGGAGCGGTTGTTGCACCAAAAACTGGGTTCAACGGCAGTTTCACATATCAACCATATCATTCTCAGTTTAAGGTCAGTTATGTTGTACAAGTGAAGTATTGAGATGTTATGTCAACTGTAGTAGTGTAATTATTGTACAGTTAGGACAATATTCGGTTGTGGAAACTAGTGTTCAGAACCCTTGTACATGCTTTCTGGTATGTTATATGGAAGATTTGAATAAGAAGAGAGGAACTGTTCAGTGTGATTTCTGTTGTACTAATGCTGTTATTTATCATAAATGGAAGTGTGTTGTATTTGCCAGGGCAACGACCTGATTTTCCTCCAATATTTTGAGTGTTTAACATCCCGAGTGCAATTATAAAATTATAATCAGGGACTAAATGGTTGTTGGGAGCATCTTTCGCAATAAGCAGCTGGCATAAGTTCCCTTTATTTACAACAGGTTTGCTCAGCTGATGCTGCAAAAGGAAAGCTATTGCTTGCTGGAGCAATGTCCCACTTCAATTGCGATTGATTATCTCCCCACGTCACTGCAAAAAGCAGCAGCACACAATAAAGAAAACGGGCCTTACTGGTCTATATGAATTCAATTAACCACTTACCATGGGTGGCAATGCCTTTGGAATACTAAAAGCCAAGGTTCTAAAACTCGCTAGGCGCTCCCAGGGCGGCCCGGCACCTTCTAGCTTCCAGGGCCGAGTACTCGGAGCCTAGTCGGGCAATTAGTCGGGATTGTCGGTCTAGTTGGGTTAGTCGGGCTAGTCGGCGAGGAGCCTTCTAGTGCCTTTGTGGCGAGTACTCGGCCTTCCAGACCTTCTTTTAGAACACTGCTAAAAGCTTTCTAGTACCTACATTGGTTAACAGCTTATGTTTATCAGTAGCAAAATGTACTATTTTTACATGAACTTAAGTACTTGAAATGGAAAACCAACACTCCTCAATGTTCCACTTTCAGCTGTCCTTTTGAAGTTCTATGGCACTAGAACTTGAGAAGTCGATGGATTGGATCAGAAGAAAGGTTGATGAATTTTGTTTGCAACCTCGTAAGATGCTGGTTTTCAGCAGTGGTTGAAGTTGACTTAATTATTCAACTGTTGCTGCTTAGGTGGAAGCATTGGGATTCCAATGGTTCACATATGTCCATTTGCAAGCCATCAATTGCATTTTGCTTCTCGTAAACCATTTGAATAAAGCAATGAATGGACATAAAAAATGTTTCCAGCACTGTATGAACAAGATGCTCTTCATTGGCCAAATCTAGATTTTGTGATTAAAAAAATCACAGCAGTGATACTCTTCTTCATATGAAAAGCACAACAGTGATGCTTCTCATAGCTGAACACAAAAATCCAATGAAATTTCCCTATCCTATTTTTTGACATTTTTTGGTGAAATATGTTCCAGATCATGTTTTTAGCTTCTTTTGATGGATTCCTTTTTCTCCCTGGTTGAGTGTGTTTTTCATGTCGTGTCTCGCAAACCTTCTGATTCCAAGATAACAAAACGGTCGTAAAACTTATCATGGTTGGTTATGAGTTTTGACATCCCCATGCATGCCACGACAATTTACCTCAGGCAGTTTAGATTTCCAGTAAAGTTTAAACTGGATAGTCTTTACCTCAGTTAGAAAATATTTTGGCACTCCTAATTTGTACATTTATTCATGCTCTTTGGGTAGAAATATATTCTTTCATGAATATAATAAAAATCTCCCACCTTCATTTCCCTTGACATATCGTTCTGTAGTGAGCAGATAATGCCCAGGTTGAACTGGAAAAAACTCAACCATGTGCTAAACTAGAAGCATATTTTCATAGTCATTCTGATCTTGCAATTGGCATATTCAGTTGTGAGGACTTTTGCATGGTGATTGTTTGGACATTTGATAAAATATTGTATGAAACTCGTTTCTTTAAGATGTGTCTGCAAGTATTCAAAATTTTATTGTTGCAGTTTTATGTTAATTTCTTTGTCATGTTCGTACTTATGGGAAAAGTTTTGATAACCTCTAACTGTATCATTTTCTTTATTCTCTTTCCAATTCGTGCAGTATGTCCGACCTGGCACGGCTCCAATACCTGGACCAGTTCCTGTTGGTATTGCAGGAGTCCCGGGTCAAGTTCGTCCACCAGTCAACATTGGCCCGGTCGGTGGTTTTGGTAGAGGTGATTGGCGACCAACAGGAATAAGAAACACTTTTCCTATGCAGAAAAACATACAGCCAGGGTTTGGAATGAATGTTTGGGGGAACAATACAGCAGGGCGTGGTTTTGGAAGTGGCCTGGACTTCACACTTCCATCACACAAGTAAACTTCAAACAGCTGTACTTTTTATCTTTGTTGATGTACTTAATTGCTGCGGTTATGATGGTTTGATGCGTTGGTTTTGAGATGGGGAGCTTGGACCTTGGTTCTACTCCTGTTATGGTTCTACTCTAGGAGATATTGGTTTGCTTAACTCGAGCTGCACTAACTTCCTCAGTTGATTGTTTCTTTTGATAGAATTATGTCCAGTTTTGGAAATAATATATGTTTAGGGTTGTGGTCTCTTGTTGATCTTCTCTAGTATATGCAGGACGATATTTGAAGTTGACGTTGATAGCTTTGAGGAAAAGCCATGGAGGCTTCCTGGCCTTGATATGTCAGATTTTTTTAATTTTGGTTTAAATGAGGGGAGCTGGAAAGATTATTGCAAACAGCTGGTAAGTATTAGCAATTATTGTATCAATTATTTTTAGCGATTTAAACTGAGAGGATGCTGAATTTGGATTCTGAAGGAACAACTCCGCCTTGAGACAACTATGCAAAGCAAAATCCGTGTGTATGAAAGTGGTAGAACAGAACAGGTAACGAATGCTTTTGCATCTTGATGTTTCAATGCATGTGGTTGAAGAACCAAGTGGTCAAGTGTTTATCTTTCCTCGATTTCATTCAGGTGTACGATCCGGATCTGCCACCAGAACTAGCAGCAGCAGCAGGTATTCGTGATATTTCTTCTGAAAATGCAAATACTGCGAAGTTGGATGGTGGACAAATCGACATAGCAAAAGGATCGCAAGATGTGCGGCCACCATTAGTATGTGTTGGCATTTGTATTCTATTGTATTATTTTTTCCTGACATATAAAGATTCTTTAGTCATAGTCCACATTTTGCTCTAGCTAGTTTAGAATAGAACTCTTTATATTTAGATCTACTAAGTTTATTTCTTGTGTCAGTCTTTAAGCTCATGTGTTTATGTTCTCTCCTTCTAGCCAATTGGGAGAGCAATACAGGTGGAAACTAGTTCTGTTGAGCGCCTCCCATCCACTGATACCAGGCCACTACGAATTCGTGATTCCGATGTAATAATTGAGGTAATTATCAATACTGTATTCGAGTGCCTATAGATCAATGGTAGGCTCTGTTTGGATAGACGTTGATTTGAAAGAATGCATTTGACACTATTATTCAATGAGAAAAGCTCAAATTCAGATGGATAGTCTGCATATGGATTTCGATATCGAGTTTGAGAGCTTTTATCATGATGGGTTTGTAGTTTCTATTTACTAGGAGAGATTTGAAATCCTTCGCACTTTACAGGAATTGTAATCAAGTACATCTCTTCTACCTTTAATCCATCTTTTACTGATTTCACTTGTCACCTATAGCTAAACATGCTATATTTTTGTTGGTATTGTCCAAATCTATTCAAATGGACCTCTTTTTCATCCTCGCTCCTTATGTTTAATGCAATTGGACTATTGTTGGGTGGCAAACAGATTGTGTTGGAGGGCTCTACCAATGATGCTTCCTTGCCTGGAAATAATGTGACAGAGAAGCAGGAAAATGAACCTTTGAGTGAGAATTTCAGAGGTGGCCAGGAATCAAATGGGGACATTGTAGAGCAACAAAGTGGCGGTAGGAAAAAGGAAATGGTTGGGAGAAGAGCGCCATTTATTAATTCCATTCATGATGAAATTATTGAAGAAGAATCACTGCTTCCGCATCGTCCCGATTCTAGAGAGCATTCTTCTTCATATCCTGGCAGGGATGTTTGCACCCTTCAAGAGGAGAGGTATGAAAAATGTTCCTCGACTGAATTCTATGTCTTTTTTTTGCCCGACTCTGCTAGATTTGCTAAACTCTTGGTGGTGTTGTCTTGATGGTTTGTTTTTACTTCAGATATGGAAGTTGGGGTCAACTTAGCATTTGCACGGTTTCTGTTTTCTTTTTTTCTCCCCACCCGTTCCTCTTTTCTTGTGGTGCCATTGAAGCTATTTCATTAGTTCATGTCATATGTCGGTTCACAAGAAGACGTGTGAAAACAAGCTAATGAATAACTACGCGCTTTTAAAAATGGTCGCCTGATTTTTGCTTTTTTAGAGCTTAATTGTTTTCTTTAAAGGTATTTAGCTGCATATTGATGAATTGTTATCAGTTGATCAATTACCCTCTCGCTGTTGGATTACTTTGTCAACAGTAATTTTAGCTTCAATCCCGTGGTATGTGCTTGTGAATGCTCGGTTTTTTCTTATTAAGCAAATAAATAATATAGTCGAAGACATTACAGGAATGTCATCTGAATAAATTATAAAAAGGCCAACAAACGGAGTAGTCATATACACACAACCATGCAAATTGAAAAGCCCTAGAGCGTCTAGGAATTGCTTGAGAGAGGGATTCCGCTCCTTCAACTCCATACTATGAAGAAGAGTAAGACAAACACCTTTTAAGTCTATACAACAGACACTCTACACGGTATAAAATGACATCATTTCCTTTGCCACCAAACTCTTCCTCTATCTCCTACCCAACTTTGCAGCTTGTCACGAATAAAGAAGTTCCATGACATCTTGAAAAACCCAATCCAAGGATCCCAGTGGACCGGCCAATATCCAAGGAGCCAAGAAGGTGAATTTTGTAGAACAAAAACAAAGTAGTAAGGAGCCAAGAAGGACATTATGCTACCCTTGTAGAAAGAAAAAACAGTTAGGAACTACTCTAGGCTTTTGCTGTCTGGTTGTATTGCTAGATTTTTAGTTATATTCTCTGTACTACTACTCATCCGCCTCACGTGCTTTTTGAAGTTAATTTATGGCTTGGTAGCCAAGATGTGTGATATTTTCATTTCTCTGTTAGCTAATATGTTAGTCCTGCGAAACCTCTGCACATATAATTTTCCATGCACATATAAGGGGGTGAGTATGGACGTTTTTAAAGGTTAGGGGGTGTCCATGGAAAATTGGAATAGATGAGGGGGTCTCCATGAAATTTAACCTATAATGTTTGGCGTGACTTGCTCTTATTGCTATTGGTTCATGTTCTCTTGGCTGTGATTTTTTATCTCTCTGTTGGTTCCTGATGGGGTTTGGTTGGATAATTGACTTGGTAGTTTTACATTCAATTTAGTTTTTGATTTTGAAACATTTCATCCTGCATTAAATAATTCCTATAACTTGCTTTCTTCATAATCCAGGAAGACAAAGGTGAGAGCATGTGACCGATCCCCTATTATGACCCGCAGTGGTAGTACACTGGATAAAGGTGTTACTGACAATCTGAAGGAAGATTCAATTGAAAGCATTGGTGGAAAACGTAGCGATCAGTTCTCATCTCCTGCCACTGTTGGGAGTACTGAGGAGCCCGATTTCGAACATCGTGATGGCTTGCATGGAAGCTCTGTAATGTCTGACGGAAAAACCTTTACTGATACCCACACATCAGAAAAACCATTGCCTTCTGTGAAGAAGCAAAATCTCAGTTCTCAAGTTGAACAGTCTTCTGATCAGGCTATTGCTGATGAAGGGGGCATAAGGGCAGCAAGAAGTAGAGAAAACAGCAAAGCAAGATCAGATAGCAGCAGAGATTACCACAGGTTAGGCGATAGTATTGACGAGGAGGTTGTTCAACATGGACGTTCTACACGAATGGGTAACTTGAAGAGACCCCGCGGTGAAGATGAGCCGAGTGTGAGAAGAAAGAGTCGTGATGAGAGACATGAAGTGGAAAATCACCGCATGGTGGGAAAAGGATGGGAGGATTCTCACTCTCGTCGAGATTGGGATCCTCATTTGGCTCGGCAGTCGCACATGAAAACTGAGGGTATAGACAAGCGAAAGGAGAGAGAGATTTCCGAGGGAGTTTGGCTACAGAGAGATGATGATCCACATGGAAGGAGGGCTAGAACTGAGGACACAAGGAACAAAGTCCGAGAAAGAGAGAAGATGGATAAAGATGAGCATCTTCAGTCGAGGAAACAGCTTGACAATGGTAATTCTAGGGGCTATCATGATAAAGATGTAGCATCACGTCCCAGAGAAAGAGATGACAGTTTGAAGAGTCAATATGAGAGCAGGAATGATCACTATACCAAAAGAAGGAAAGAAGAAGATTATTTAAGGAGGGGTGGTGAGAAGGAAGAAATCTTGCATAATCATAGAGATAACCCAAGTCGGCGTAAGCGAGAAAGGGATGATGCTTTGGACCCGCGGAAGAGAGATGACCAAGTGAGAAGAAGAGAGGACACTTATAATTCTGCAAGGCACAAAGAAGATGACTGGATTCACAGAGAGAGGGATCAGATGCACAGAATCAAACAATCACATGAAGAAAGTTTACCGAAGAGGGAAAGAGAAGAACGACGAGAAGGAGTAAGGAGAAGTGGACGAGCTGCAGAAGAAAAAATATGGGTCCCGGTCCCCCATGCTAGAGTGAAGGATGAGTATAAGGGAACTTCTGATACAGATTACCAATTTAAAGACACCAGTCGGCATAATGAACAACTGACGAGAAGGGTTGAAGATGGAAGCCTATCACAGCATAGGGGACGTGAAGATTTTCATTCAACGCGTGGAAGCCAACACAGCAAAGATGAGAGAAGGTCAAGGCAGGAAAGGGAAGGAACTCGGAGGGATCTTCTTGTTGGTGGTTCTGATAACAACAGGGTGCATGAAAAGAAACGTAAAGATAATTCAAGGAGGAGTAAAGATTCCGAGGGTGGAGATGGTAACTCTGTGGGCCCTTCCAGTAGAAATCAAGAGGACCAAAGTGGTCACATGAATGAGCGGGTACGTTACAACTCCAGAAACACTTACATGCCACTGCTGAGGTAAAAATGCCTCCCCCATGTGTCGAGTTACTATGACATGAACTAGTACTTGGGGAACATGTTCCGTAGGATGCAATTACTCTCCATTTGGTGCTTGGCTGTGATTATCATTATCAAACGGGACTTGTTTTAGATGCCTTGAGTAACAATGGTTGGTTACATGGTTGAAGTCTTGAATTCTGCTAGCTTTGTGTATGCATGATTTAAAGCGGGGACGTGTTGTCCTTTTGATGGTTTTAGATATAGGGACCGATTCTTGTGGCTCCCATTTTGACCCAACGTTGGCTATATGACTTGCTACTTCTGAGCATTCACCGAATAGTTGCATTGAATCTCAGTTATTGTTGCAACTATTTCATTTAGTACAGTTTGTTAGTTTATTGCCGCAAGCATTTGTTGGAGGGTGGCTGTAAGGCTACTCTAATGGTCCGTTAAACTGTTACATCATACTTGATTTAGGGGGCTTTTTCCATGTCCATGACTGCGATAGTAAGCTCTGATCTCTCTAGTAGTCTTGTGATCTATCATTTTCTTTGGTATGCATCTCCCTTTCCTTTCTGGAGAAAATGAATTTTCATATGTGAACAATACTTTTGTTCTGATGGGTCCTGGTTTGGCTGACTTGGGTACATGTTTCATGGTCTTTTTTGTGAATGACATCCAGTGCTTGCAAGTAATGTGTTACTCTTGAATGTTTATCTTAGGATTTTCAGATAATTTGTGACAAAACTAGCTCAGGGAAAACCCTAAGAAAAAAGTTTGAGTAGCATATTTGCAAAATCCAAATTGAGGACAATATATACAAAGATCGGGTTGAAACTTAGAAAACGTGGAATCATTTTTTAGAACTCCTTGTTGCAAGAAAACATATGTGTTGAAATTCAATGTGAATGCATTTTGAAAAGGGTTTTGTTAAAATGTGCCCCCCAGGCACATGATAAGGTTCATTAAATGAGTCTAATTAAATCTACTTTTTTAGAAAGTAGTAAAAATAATTGATATATTTGGATTTCCCATGCAAAAAGTAGTAAAAGAGTTTGTGCCTATTGTTTATAACTTAGATTTCCCATGCAAACAAAGGTTTAATTATACTCATTTAATGAACCTTATCATGTGCCTGTGGGGCACATTTTAACAAAACCCTTTTAAAAATTCCTAGGAATCATTTGATACCTGATAGTTGACACCTTCTTCCCAGAATTGGAACTTCTTAATTACGTTGGCAGTTTTAATGATGGCGTCCCATGGTAAGTGATTATTTGTTGTATAAGAAGCACGATACATACACAACACGGCTACACGGACCCATTACGTTTTTTAAAAATTAAGACACGGACACATTTGGGACATGTTGAATGTGGTAAGTATTAACATATCTTTAAAAGTTGGGCCCCAAGTGTTTGCAGTGTGTTCCTGGTGTGTTGCCAGTGTCTCTTCAAATAACCTGTCACTAAGAAAATACAAGTAAATCGAACACGAACTAAGAAGAACCACAAGGGACACCGAGACTTGCAAGGCACTTCTAGAAATAGAAGATTTTGAAGATGAAGATTTATTTGGGACCTTCAAAAAACTGAAATGGTGGTATCAAAATAGAGAGTGACATGTCAGAGGGTTGTTACTAATTGAAGATGTAGGAATGGACTAGTTTAGGCCTTTCTCTTTTTTGTCGACCTTCATAAGATACGGAAAAGCATAAAAAAGATAGATTGCTATCTAGTCCATAACTCTATTTCGCATTTGATCGAATTTGTTAACTCGTTCTTCTGCGTATCTGATACGTATTAAGCATGGACATGCATCAGACAGGGATCCAAGAGGCCAGTAGACGTGTTCCTTTCTTCTTGATTTTTGAGGACAACAGGTTGTCCTACCATCCCCACTATTCCTTTGCCTTGTAATAAATGGTATTCAGCAGTTTCAACTGAAACTCTTCCCTCGACCATTTTGGCTGGAAACTTCCTAGATCATTAAGCTCTTTGTGTTAATTTTGGATTATTATGATTGCTTTTGTTCAGGCAATATTGAATGGCACAACCGATCAGGGAAAACATATTGAAAATGCTTCAGACGAAGAGCTGAGAGATTCAAGGAGGGGACGGTCCAAATTGGAACGTTGGACAAGCCATAAGGAGAGAGATTTTAATATCAACTCAAAGTCTTCATCATCTACCATGAAGGTTAAAGAGATTGACAAGTATGAAAATGGAGCCAGCAAGCTTCCGGAAGAATCATCCAAGACTGTTGAAAACATTGATGATCAACATCCCTTGGGTGATCAAAAGGGGGATCAAAATGATGTGAGATCAGTGAATGGTAGACACTCGGAGACAGCTGAAAAGTTGAAGCAGCGAAGCGAGCGCTTTAAGCTTCCAATGCCAAATGACAAGGAAGCTCCGATGATTAAAAATATGGAGAGTGAACCATTGCTGCCTTCCGCCCAAAGTGGAGCTCATGAAGACCCGGAGATCAAGCCAGAGCGTCCGCCTCGGAAGAGGAGGTGGATTAACTAACTGTGGAATGAAATAACATGCTTTCGCTCTATTTTTTTTTATTACGTGTATTAATTATACACCAACGAATGTAAAATTCTCCTGCCCATAGATTGCGGCACAGAATTCATAGTTAGCTCCAAAAGTACCATTTGTTTGCAGCACCTTAATGTATACGGATTGTACAGCAATTGCCACGGAGGGCACTAAATTGACCAGGTTGAGTAAAAATCGTGTATCTGACTCGAGTGAAGGCTTTTGCTCTCTGCCGAAGGGGATTTGCCAAGGTAGATATCCATGGGTGATATGTGCTTACTGCAGTTTAGAAATCCATGTTGTATTTGTTTGATAGTTTTTTTTTTTTTTGTCATGTTTCCATAGCACGCGAAGCTAGAGCGCGTTACAGGATGATGTTCCTTCTCTCTGTTATACAACAATAACAGTACTGTGTAACAATCGATAGGGCTACAGAACAGTGATTGTTCACCATTCTTGTTGGTTGATAGGGAGGTGATACCTGAGAACAGCTATCTGCTGTGTATATTGATATGGAATTCTTGCAGGGAAAGGGAAATGAATGAAAACAAGAATGTTACTTATATGAAAAGAAAATAAGCTGATGGATGTTCCTGTTATTGTCTTTTGTTTGATTGTGTGTGAAAAATGTGAAGGATTAATGTTACTTGTGCATGGGGAAAAGCCCCAGATGTGATTGTTTTATGCATATGGACAGGGTTTTGATGCAGGCGTCCTCCGTATTTCTGATGTGTTTCTGGGAAAAATTCGGCGAGCTTCTAACCCATCCCTGATAATATACCTGTGGCAGCTTTGAAGCAGAATTGAGGGGCAATTCATGATTTCAATGGCATGGAAATCCAATCTGATTCACAGGAGGCCGAGGTGAAACTCCCATATGAAAGACTCCACTGCATGCTTAGACTTGTGTGTTACAGAGTTTTTGGCCTAAAATGATGTGGTACCTGTAGTGATATTCTTGTGAGTACGAGCCATAGTGATGGACCTTATGTTTTCAAGTGATAAATGATAATGGAACATAGTACGTATGATTTCTGCACAGGTGTCTGTTAAGAGTTCTGAGAGTTACCAAGTAGATCTGGGCTGAGTCACTCACTCGTGAGAGTTGGAATCACCCGATCTCTTGCATTTTCTGTTTGACCATCACCAATCTATGATGGATCTTGAGATCCGACCACCAATGGCTTCTGATGAAGGTGGCGGTGGGTGATTCTCGGCAGTAGCAAGAGCGACGGCAGCGGCGGCAACAGGTAAGACCCCTGCGTCGGTGGAAGTTGGATGCAGATCTTTCTTCTCTGAAACCCGATCGTGTTGATTTGGGTTGATCGTTCTTGTTGCTGATTTATTGTTCCTGTTGCCGTATTTTTCGAAATTTTATTTTATTTTTTGTTCTGTTTTCTTATTCCGATGTACCAAAAAAAAAAAAGAGTTCTGAGAGAACACGAGCAAGAAAGTGCAAAAATAGAGGATTCTATATTCCCAGAGGAGGACAATTTCATGGAAATTTATCAAGATTCAACTAATCATGCAAGTCAATGCCATGTATATTTCACGTTGGTATGCTGCATGTGTTAATTGAGACTGTCATGCATGCCTTGTACTAGATGAGCTTCTCTCTTTTCATTGTCCTGTTGTTACATTAAGCAAATGAAGTAAGTTTTGTATGGTTACTTTTTTGGGCCAACTTTGAAATCATAACCGTGTGATTTTTAGTGTTCATCGGGAACAACATTCATGTTAGTAACGTTCCTCGGATATTGATTGATATGTTTCTAGAAATGTTTGAACAATAAAAATTATAAATACTGAATTATAAATATATTTTTTCCCCATAAATGGGGTTTTTTTTCATTTCTTAAGGAAATTCCGTTTCGCCTTAATAGAAGTCCTAAATGAATTGAAGTATTGAGCTGCTTTCGATTGGCTTATTGATATCAATTGGAGCCCGCCTTAGCCTTTTCGCCAAGTCTCTCTTGCACTATTGATTCTGCTATTTTGGATATGTATAATATACAAGATCGATGGGTACGATATTTTTTTGCGTCATTGATACTCTTGAGAAATTTGTTTTTGCGTGATTGCTACTCTCTCTCTCTCTCTCTCTCTCTTGCGCGCGCCAAAGTCTAGAATAGCTTTCATTGATTCAGGAAAACGATAATTACATCAGAAAGGGCTATCGTCCAAATGAGATGAAAGCCAAGAGGGAGGATAAGATTCCCAAGTACGTTTTGCCTATACCTCTCGCAGCATTCTTGGCCACATTGCGAGCCACAAAATTCCCACTTCTCCTAACAAAACTCAGCTATCAGAAATAAGCACACCGACACTTGAAGTTTTGGCACGTCCCCTTGGATATGAATCTTTGATAAACCAAAGACCGCCGAGCAAAAAACAAGCTTTCTCTTGCTGCCATTGCCTCGAGCATCACAGGCTCCATTATATTCTGTAGATGTATTGCTCTAGCTGCGACCTGCGTTGATCTAGCACTCCTTCAAAGTTGATTTTCAACCACCCATGACTGGGCTTGCTCCATCTGCTACATGCTCCTTATGGGACCGAATGAGCCAAGAATCATATTAGCCTCATCAGTGTCAAAAACTTGCTCAGCCACATCTTCCTTCCATATTTTAAGACTTCAAGCGATGAAGTGGCTAACTGGAAAATCCTTTGCAAAATCTGCCACTCTTCATGGGACAAAACTGCTTGCAGACTCCTCCTTCCAACAGTTTCCGCCCCACCAAAATACTCCTCCACGTCCACGAAGCATTAGACGTAGCCCTGGCTTTCATAAATGAACAATGTGGGTAATACTTGGCTTTTAAGACTCTCCTTAGTAAGCTATCCCAACCCTTCAACAACCTCCAGCCCTGTTTGGCCAACATGGCTGGATTGGAACACCTCAAATCTTTAAAACCCAGTCCACCATGGTGCTTTTTGTCCGAAAGTTTGTCCAATGAAAGCCAATGAGCCATCTTATTCACTCCCTTTAGACCCCCACCAGAATTTGGCCATCATAGCATTCAGTTCATTAACCAACTTCGCCGGAAGCTTCACTCATGACTTCGCATAATTATGAAGACGCCACTGATTTTAACAAAAACCTCTTTCCCTGCTTGCGTTAAGAAGAACTCCTTCCAACCCTCCCTAGCTCCTACCACACAATCTGTCCTTAATGCATGAAAAGTCCTTGATACCGTGTATGACTTAGGTCAAGGACCTGACTCATAAAATCCCTTTTATCCACTGGAGTGTTGGGACTGAAAAAACAGCACCATTTCCCATAGTTCATGATCTGCCCAGAAGCTTTTCCATAAAGCTCCAAAATCCAGCGAATGTTTTCCATCCCTCGAGAAGTGGGTTCTCCGAATACAAGAGTGTCATCCGCGAAAAGAGATGACTGATTTATGGGGCCATTCCTACAAATTCTGATGCCCTTGAAACTTTGCTCCGCTCCCCCCTTCTGCATCAAAGCTGATAGCCCTTCACCACAGGAGAAATAAGAATGGCGATAAAGGATCGCCTTGTCACAAACCCCGAGATGGCTCAATGTATCCTGTGATTCTCCCATTTATAAGAATTGATCAAGACACAAACTCCATGCACTCTTTGATTCATCTAAGCCCAAAACAGGCTGAATCCCAGCTTCACCATTATCCATTCTAAGAATATCCACTAAACCCCATCATATGCTTTACTCGTATCAAGTTTATGTTAGAAATTTGCTCTAGTAATTAGACTTAAATAGCATCAGAATAAGAAACAATATAGACAAGGAATTAGAGGAAAATAGGAAAAGCTGGCCTGCGAGATTGTGAGGCGTGTAGTCACTTTCCTAAAGTTATTGTTGCCTCCCTACGTGAAGGTTTTAGTGGGCATCAATGACTCCAAGATCCAACTCAATGCCCCCAACCATTCGCATCTAGAGTTCACGTCTGGCGGGAGGTAAAGAACCATCTTGGTTGAAATTGATCATAAAACACAATAAATTAAAGTACGTGTAAAAGAATATAGTGATATGAACTATCTACAATTTTACTTAATCTCTTGTCCTCAACCAAGCCATATAAGGTCCTCTATATAGGCCTTGATATGTGTAACTCTCTAGAAATAGTACATTCTAAATATAGTTATGCTTTGTCCCATGTCTTTGATTCTTGTTAAAATGAAGCACCTCCTCGCCAATAAGGCTATTGTCCGCGTTAACCCTCCCAGGAACAAAGGCACTCTGATTGCTATTCTTGATGGACTCCCAATGATGAACAATTTTAATAGTTGAAGTTGAAATGGGTCGAGAAGGAAAGATTATCTAGTGATTCTAGTGCCTTTGGGACACCAAGAGCTCTTCAACATCACACATTTACACGAGCTACACGTTTATATGGGTCCAGTACAATACTCCCGCGTAAATATATGATGTTAAAGGGCTCTGGGCAACAACCAAACATGGCCAGCTGCTTGAGCCTGTACCAGAATTTTTCCCAAAATTTATCTACTGTTAGACATGTGCCTAGCATTTTTCGGACCGCATTAAGTTCTTTGACAAGAAATCCTGCTCGGACCTTCATGTTCCTTTGATCTAGTCCGGTCCAGTTTTGGGCCATTCCCGGGTCCACAACGGTATATAAATGGACATGTTATGAGGCAATTCTAGTTTCCACCACCTTCGTATTTAGAGGTATTGAGGCAATTCTAGTTTCCGTTTCTCACCTAGAAATTACTATTTCAAGTACTTGAGCCGCAGTAACAGCTACACCCATTGTGTAATGAGACTATAAGTTCCATTTGCAAAAATGGTAGTGCATGCATCAAAACACTTATATTAGTAAGCCACAGTAGCCATTGTGTCAGTGCATGGAATACATTAACATAACTGTTGAATCACGATAGGAATGATGAACTGGAATGCTCGACAGTTAAATCATGAACAAGATCATCTTTTACTCGGTAATGAGAAAAATTGAATCCTAAACTGTTAGATCAGGAAGTCTTTCTAAACTAATGAGTTGTCATCCACACGCTTGTGGAGTACCTTTTTACCTATGAATGCCATGGTCCATAAAAGAGAGCTACATTGGAGGGCAATTCTACCACAAACCTCATCTAAATTTTTGTCCTCTTAGCCCTTTTGGGAAAAGATATCACCACCCACCCATCTTACCTCCTTCAATGTCCCAATAAGCTAACTGTGGGGGAAAACAAAAAAAGATGTGGCAACAGAGTGGTACTTGCTCAAGTTCCTAAACTAACACCATCATTTGTACATATAAAATCGAGTATAAAACCAATATGGAGGAAACTAATATCTCATAGGGTTACCTGCCAATTTTGTACACCATAGAGTCCATGTAGCTGACAAAAGACAAAACATAAAGTCTTAGAAGAGAGTGGAAGTATCCATAGGAAAACAACCACTTGCTCGTTCAAATAAGCACAAGACACAGAGGTCAAAGTTGTGTACATTCTCTATCAAGATGAGACCCAAAAAAATCTAACAAGAAATGCCAAGAAAAATACACTCCATTGAACCAGTAAATTGCCCCACGTCGAAGTACCATCACATCAAGAACTCTTTCTCTCACATAAATGTTGCATAGAATGTGAAGTAACACTTCCCCAATAGTTTACAAGGACAACCAACTGAAAGGTTTCACTTTCCTCTTTCACAGAAGCCAAGCTTCATAGCCCTGCCAAATGGATCAATACAGCTCAATGAGGCCACAGTCTGCTAAAGTACTACCAAAAAAATTCTTCACCCCACAACTCACAGAGTAATACTTGGTAAGAAATGCATCTCCAAACATTTATTTCAAATTCAAATTGTAACACAATCGACAAACCAAATAAAGTAATGACCACAAATATCCAAAGTTGAAAACGTATATTTACATGACAAAGAGCTAGGAGTACAATAGAAGGAAAAAATACCCAACGCTTCTTTCACCTTCACCGTATAGACTACAGGTACGGGAGGCAACTAAAATACTTATATTAGAATGATCAGAGTCAAAATAGCAAGCTGAAACAAAATTTCAAGATGGACCCAAATGCATACACACATATACTGATGCGATAATCAATTACTAGTGGGCATGAATGTGTAAGGCTGTGGGAGTGACAACAGACCTCTCCTGGACGCATTGTCATCTAAAAGCCTCTTCTTTGAAAATGCTTCTTCACCTGTACAAATTCAATTATCACACACCCCACTCTCAAAAATCTATAGCAAAATTGCCACAAAAATGACACCAATTTAAAATATAAAAAAACCAAAAATATTACTTCAAGTTAAAGAATTTACCCAAGTGGGTTCGACATTGTTTCTCAAATTGAAGCGATTTCGGTGGGTTTCTTGTTCGATTCCCTATCCAAACACTCGGTAGAATGCATCACGAGCCCGTGGCTTTGCAATTATCAAGAGATTATCAATAAGTTTCTGGAAGTTCAATTGACCGTCGAAGGAGACTTGCTGCCGGAATGCACAGGGATTTCACGCCGGAGGTCGTCTATACGACTTCTCTGCATTTGGGGGAATTTAAAATAAAAATAAAAAAAACGGGTGACATAGGTTCAACCTATGTCATACCATAAAAAACTACGCCGTTTCAATGGAGCATATAGTTTCTTAGTTCTTTTGGGAATTTCTACCTATATTAGCCATATTTTATTGATCCGAGACATTAATCTTGTAGATATTTTCGTAATATATATCCAAGAAAATTTTTATTTTTACTGCATTTGTATTAGTACTTAATCGCAATGTTTTTTTGTCTCTTAAAATGGGCTTAGTTACACCGAATCAAAACCACAATACCCATTTCAACCAATTCTAGGCTTCCAAACGGTGTAGTTTTTTGTAGTTTCTTCCAAGGACATTTTCTATCTATCTGAATCATATTTCATTGATCCGAAACATTCATTTTGTAGAATTCGTTAGTATATAAATCATGTAAAAGTTTCATATGATTTGGGTACAAATTAGTACTTGATCTTGATGTATTTTTGGTTCTTAAAATGAGTTTGGTTTCACGGAATCAAAACCCCAATAAACACGTTCCCTTTAGTATTTTTTTATTTATTATTATGGATAAAGCATCACCACGTTCCTCGTTCCACTGAAACGACGTCAGGTTTGCGTCGCTGCTTGATCGGCAGGATCAAGCATCTCCGACCTCCAACTCCGACGACGGTCGGCGGGGTAAGAAATATCTTACCTTTATCTTGAAGCTCCTTGAGTCGTTGTTCTTTCTTGTTATCAGTATTTGATTTGGAAAATGCAAGAGAAAAACATTACTTGTGTATAGATTTTCTTTCAAATTGGGTTTACAGGGATACTGTATATGTGCGGATAAGAAAAATGCATTGTGGGTTTTCTGTTTTTTGATCGGATTGTGGGTTTTCTTTGTTCGGTGTTTGGATTAATACCTTGGTGGGTCTTGGATTTCGTGAAGAAATGGAGGGAATTACGTGTTGAAGTTTTGAATCTCATTTGCATGTTGAGCCAACCCTCATTCCACGTTGTGTTTTTGCTTGACAGCCACAACTGAATAAATCCAGCTGAGTTCCAGTGCCAAGCAACCTCAGTTGACTCCTTGGCTATATACCCGTTTGAATTTAGTTAGTACATGAAGCTACCTCGTTTGCCTTATTGTTTTTGTTTGGAAGATAATGTGGTGTTATATTACATTAACTATGCGTTGATGAAGGATCTACATATAGAAATTGGGGAATCCGAGTATCTTACAATGCCATAGCAAATGTAGGAAGCGCATATGCTACCATTTTAAGTACTAACTCTTTCCCTTCCAAAGTTAGAAACTGCTTTTTCCATCCATCCAGCCTAGACGCCACTCCTCGGCACTTTATTTTCTAATTCGAAGGGGTCTGAACCCACTAATTATAGTATTTGGGCCCCCTCAAAAACCATGGAGGCTTCCTGGCCTTGATATGTCTGATTTTTTTTATATTTTGGTTTGAATGAGGAGAGCTGGAAAGATTATTGCAAACAGCTGCTACGTATTAGTAATAATTGTATGATAGCTAGCTTGATGGAATCGATTGATTTCCGGATGAAATTTGAAATTCAGTAGGTCTTTATAGCCTGGTAGCTGAAGGATGCTGAATTTGAATTCTGAAGGAACAACTCCGCGTGGAGACAACTATGCAAAGCAAAATCCGTTTCTATGAAAGTGGGAGAACAGAACAGGTAACGAGTGCTTTTCCACTGTGATGTATCAGTTAATGTGGTTGAAGAACCAAGTGGCCAAGTATTTGTCTCTCATTAGTTTCATGTCAGGAGTATGATCCAGATCTGCCTCCAGAACTAGCTGCAGCAGCAGGTATTCGTGATATTTCACCTGAAAATGCAAATATATGGTGGACAAATCAACATAGCAAAAGGATCGCAGATGTTCAGCCACAATTAGTATGTGTTGGCAGTTATATTGAATTATTTTCTCTCGCATCTAAAGATTCTTTTGTCATAGTCTACGATTTGCTTTAGCTACTTAAGAATTGAACTCTATATATCTTGATTTACTAAGTTTCTTTCTTGTGTCAGTCTTTGGGCTCATTTATTTTTTCCTCTCATTCTAGCCGATTGGGAGTGCAATCGGGTGGAAACTAGTTCTGTTGAGCGTCTCCCATCCACTGATACCAGACCACTAAGAATCCGTGGTTCCAATATAATAATTGAGGCAAGTATCAATACTATACTCGAGCACCTCTTGATCAATGTTAGGCTCTGTTTGGATAGACGTTGATTTGAGATGAAGGCATTTGACACTATTATTCAATGAGAATAGCTAAAATTCAGATGGATAGTCTGCATATGGATTTTGCACGAGTTTGAGAGCTTTTATCATGATGCATTTGTAATATCTACTTACTGGGAGAGATTTGAAATCCTTCGTATTAAGGATTGTAGTATTACACGAATCAAGATCAAGTGCATCTCTTCTACCTCTTATCCATCTTTCACTGATTTCACAGGTCACCTATAGCTACACATGCTATATTTTTGTTGGTATTGAACATTAGTTCCCTTTATTTGGTTTAATGGTTATGCACGAATCATGATCAAGTGCATCTCTTCTATCTCTTATCCATCTTTCATTGATTTCACAGGTCACCTATAGCTACACATGCTATATTTTTGTTGGTATTGAACATTAGTTCCCTTTATTTGGTTCCACATCTATCCAAACGGACTTTTAGCATCCTTGCTCCTTATCTTTAATGTAATTGGGCTAATGTTGTGTGGCTACACATAGTGTTGCAGGGCTCTACAGATGATGCTTCCTTGCCTAGAAATGATGTGACAGAACAACCGGAAAATGAACATGTGAGTGAGAATTTCAGATGTGCCCCGAAACAAATGAAGACATAGCAGAGCAACAAAGTGGCAGTAGAAAACTGGAAATGGTTGGGAGAAGATCGCCATTTATTAATTCCATCCAGGATGACATTACTGAAGGAGAATCACTGCTTCCGCATCGTCCCGATTCTAGAGAGCATTCTTCTTCATATTTTGGCAGGGATGTTGCCACCCTTCAGGAGGAGAGGTATGAAATAATTTTTTACTGAATACCGTGTCTTTTTTTTGCACGACTCTGCTAGATTTGCAAACCCCTTGATGGTTCGTTTTTACTTCAGATATGGAAGTTGCGGTCAAATTAGCATTTGCGTGGTTTCTGTTTTCTTTTTCTTTCCCCCAACTGTTTCCCTTTTCTTGTGGTGCAAGTGAAGCTATTTCATTAGTTCATGTCATATGCACTGGCTCACAAGAAGAACTGTGAAAGCAAGCTAATGACAAACTATGTGCTTTTCAAAAGTGTCACCTGGTTTTTGTTTTTTAGAGCTTAATGGTCGTCTTTGCAGTTATTTAGCAACATATGGACGAATTGTTATCAGTTGATGAATTACATCCTCTTGATGTTGGATTATTTTGTCAACTGTTATTTTGGCTTCAATCCAGTAGTATGTGCTTGTGAATAAAAGATGGCCAACAAATGGCAGGATCGTATATACAGGACCACGTGAATTGAAAAGCCCTACACTAGGAATTGGTAGAGAGAGGGATTCCCCTCCTTTCAATACTATGGAAAAGAGTAACACAAACTCCTTTTTAAGTCTTTACAACAGACACTCTACGGTATCAAATGACATCATTTCCTTTGCCACCAAAGTGAGCCACATCAAAGAAACCGGAGCCATCATCTAGATCTTCCTGTGTCTCCAACCCAACTTTGCAGCTCGTCACGATAAAGAAGCTCCATGACACCTTCCGTGAAAACCCAAACTGTACCTAACCCAAACAGGGATACATACACAACACGGATACACAAATCCATTTAGCTTTTAAAAAATTAGGACACAGATCCATTGGGGACATGTTGAATGTGGTAAGTTACTCTTGCTGTTTTTTTGAAGATATTCTTGTTGGGTTTTAGGGTTTGAGCTTGATCTACGCTTATTTGGTCTATTTACTTATGTTGTTGCTGTTTGACTCTCAGTTTTGCTTGGAAAATCTTCAGCTTCGTGTTTTACCAGTTCTCAATAGTTAAGGTAAATTAAAAAAAAAAAAAAACTATGGATGTGTAGTTTTCTTTTCTTTCATGGCCATTTTCACACATTTCCACCATCTGTGAGTATTTATCACCAACTGCTATGTTTTCGGGTTCAATCTATTTGGTGGTTGTGTTAATTGCACGATTTGAAAGTGTTTCTGTTTTGTTTACCGTGAGGGTTTGTTTTTCTAAGCGTTTTGTGTTGAAATCTCCACATTTTTTCTCTTAGAATGTGGTGTTTCTTTCTTTTTTTTTGACTGCATGTGCTGTAATCGCTCTGTTTCATGTGCTTTTTTTTGTCTCTGGGTGTTTGTTTTTTTAAAATTTTTAAAAATAGTTCTCTTGTTTTTGTATTTGCTTTTGATGGTCTTAGGGGAATTTCTTGCATTTTCTGCGTTTTTCCTTCTGGGTGTGTTTTGTTTTTTTTGTCTAAAACTAGTTATCTTGCTTTTCCATTCTTTCTTAGTGTTTTGATTTTGTGGATTTTGCATACCTTTTTTTATTTATTTATGTGCTGAAAATAGAAGGTACTCTAAGCTGTGTCTGTTAATTGTTTTTAGTTTAGGATCTTCCTATGGATTCCCACAAGGAAAATGGGGCAATAAACGGCGCAGGAAATGGTGCATCAGAATCTTTGCCACTGCCACCGCCTGTTCCAGCAAATGTTGTTTCATTGAAAGTAGAAACAGAGCAAGTTCCTGAATCTCCTGCCAAGGAAAAGGTCATGCGTGTACCTATAGCGAGACGTGGTTGGGATCCAAGGGGAATAAGATCCCCTCCTTACCAACCACTTCAAAGTCAACGTCTCCAATGTTAATGGGGACTTCTTCCATTATACCGTATGTTTTCTATACTTAACTTTCTTATACTAATTCATCTCACTTTCTGAAATTTGATGGAAACTGCAATCTATTGTCCTAGTTCACTTATTTGTGTTATGATAATTCTTTCCTCTGAAACAGGTTGCGCTTTTTTATGAAGATGGTCGCCTTATAGATGGAAAGGGGGTTGGGAGGAAGGTGATTGACAGAGTCCACGAGACCTATGACACCGAGCTAGCAGGAAAGGACTTCGCGTACGATGGGGAGAAGATCTTGTTTACGCTCGATCCTCTTCCGAGGAACAAGCTCGAATTCATGGTTGTGCTCGAGGATGTTGTGTCTAACAGGTGAGAAGACCTTGTTTAGGATTCTTTCCATGTTGGTATTAGTATCTTTTCTGGATATGTATTTTTTTTTCCCCCACTTATTGATTTTACACATTTGTATTTCCAGGAATAACGGTAATCGAAACCCTGGAGGCCTGAACAATGACCAAAAAAAGCAACTGAGACCATACAACTCCAAGACCTTTAGATCAGCTTTGCTGCAAAGATTCCAATGCAATCCATAGCAAACCTTCAAAAGATGGCCCCCAATGTATATTTATTTGGGTGGCATAGAATTCTCATTTTTACTCTGAAGTTACATTTATTTGTAGGGTCTTTGTTGCTTCGGAGGGCACTTACGTGACCTGGTGAATCAAAATCGTGTATCTGACTCAAGTGAAGGCTTTTACTCCGGGAGGTGAGGACGAATGCTGGCTTCTTCGAGTTTCGGTAACCCTCATAACTACCCCCTTGACCTAGCTACTATTGAAGCTCGTGGAGGTTTGGGGAAATTTGAAATTTAAAATGCAGGGAACGTTTGGGGGAGAGAGAAAAAGACCTGTTTTTTTTTCTTTGTACAAGCGGATTCGACAAGGTAGAGATCCATGGGTGATATGTGCTTACTGCAGTTTGGAAATCCATGTTATATATGTTTCTTAGTTTGTTGTATATGGGCGAAGCTAGAGCGCGTTTATGTTGATGATGATCCTTTTCTGTGTTTAACAACAATAATGGTGCCGTATAACCCCCAGTCGATAGGGGTATCCAAGCATTTATTTTGAATTCAAATTGTAACACAATCGACAACCCAAATAAAGTAATGACCACAAATATCCAAAGTTCAAAACGTATATTTGCATGACAAAGAGCTAAGAGTACAATAGAAGGAAAAAATACCCAAAGCTTCTTTCACCTTCACCGTATAGACTACAGGTACGGGATGCAACTAAAATACTTATATTAGAATGATCAGAGTCAAAATAGCAAGCTGAAACAAAATTTCAAGATGGACCCAAATGCATACACACATATATTTATAGGGTGAGTCTATTTACAACCTTTTTTCGACTTCATACAGCCCTTTTGCTAAATACAACCCTGCTGATGTGGCAAATCTTTATTTTTGCTTCATATAACCCGGCACGTTTCCAAAATTACCCCTCCTTATTTTTGTCCTAAATTTCAACATTCAAACTCTCAAAACCCTTTTCTCTTCCCTCCTCCCTCCGTCTGACCTCGGCCATCGCCCTCTCAGTCGAACCAGTCAAAGAAATCGCCGCTATTTTACTCGTCTGGTTTTGGCACATTTCGGATATTTACTCCCGAGACTAAGTACATAATTCGGATACAAACTACTGAATTATGGCCAATATTGCGGATATTAACTACCATCACCAATTTCAGATATAAACTCCCGGTTTTATAGGTAAATTTCGGATATTAACTACCGAAATGTATTATGATTTTCGGGACTGTGGTACCGTTTCGAACGAACAGCGACTGAGAAATCGAAAAAACAATGGGTTACTCTTGGGTCGTTTTTTGCTTGAAAATCTTCATGTCCGGGTTACTCTTAATCTGTATTTGTGCATCCATTGGTGGACTTGGAGTTGTAAATTGCTCCAATACTCTTTGGAGCTCTTCTCCCAAATCTAGTGAGGGAGAAGATCCCTCCATTGATTCAACAAGGTTCTCCATTGAGAGAGAGGAGAGATGAGGGGCAGGGGAGGACAATGGAGGTTAATGGCTGGAGGAGGAGGAAGATGAGGGATTTTTTCGACGTGGAAGGGAGAAGAGTGAGAAAACGATAGAGCTGAAGGAAGAAGAAGATGCACTGGGTTGGTATTCGCAATTGGGAAAAAGTGGGGTGGGTTGGTATGAAGTAATTTGAGGGGCTAAATGGTCTTTTCGCGATGAAGGTTTTGCTATTTATTTTGCATGGATTGTATTGAGGGAAAAAGGGTCGTAAATAGAACTACCCATATTTATATATGCAGATGCGATAATCAATTACTAGTGGGCTTGAATGTGTAAGGCTGTGGGAGTGACAACAGACCTCTCGTGGACGCATTGTCATCTAAAAGCCTGCCTCTTCTTTGTAGCACACTGCCTATCAAAATGCTTCTTCACCTGTACAAATTCAATTATCACACACCCCACTCTCAAAAATCTAAAGCAAAATTGCGAAAGTTCTTTAACCAAGTGGGTCGACATTGTTTCTCAAATTGAGCTCTAGATTTCTTGCATTCGAGAGGGTGTAGCAGCCCAACTGAAGCGATTTCGGTGGGTTTCTTGTTCGATTCCCTATCCAAACACTCGGTAGAATGCATCACGAGCCCGTGGCTTTGCAATTATCAAGAGATTATCAATAAGTTTCTGGAAGTTCAATTGACCGTCGAAGGAGACTTGCTGCCGGAATGCACAGGGATTTCACGCCGGAGGTCGTCTATACGACTTCTCTGCATTTGGGGGAATTAAAAATAAAAAAAAAATTTAAAAAAAAATAAAAGGGTGACATAGGTTCAACCTATGTCATACCCTCAAAACTACGTCGTTTCAATGGAGTATATAGTTTCTTAGTTCTTTAGGGAATTTCTACCTATATTAGCCATATTTTATTGATCCGAGACATTAATCTTGTAGACATTTTCATAATATATACCCAAGAAAAGTTTTATTTTTACTGTATTTGTATTAGTACTTAATCGCAATGCTTTTTTGTTTCTTAAAATGGGTTTAGTTACACCGAATCAAAACCACAATACCCATTTCAACCAATTCTAGGCTTCCAAACGGTGTAGTTTTTGGTAGTTTCTTCCAAGTACAGTTTCTATCCATAGGAATCATATTTCATTGATCTGAAACATTCATTTTGTAGAATTCGTTAGAATATAAATCATGTAAAAGTTTCATATAATTTGGATATAAATTAGTACTTGATCTTGATGCATTTTTGGTTCTTAAAATGAGTTTGGTTTCACAGAATCAAAACCCCAACAAACACGTTCCATTAACGTCGTTCCTCGTTCCACTGAAACGACGTCGGGTTGGCGTCGCTGCTTGATCGGCCGGGAGGAGCATCTCCGACCTCCATCATCTGAAGCTCGCTCGGCCACCGTCCATCATCTCCGACCTCCAACGCCAACGACGATCGGCGGCGTAAGCAATATCATACCTTATCTTATCTTTCTTGTCATCAGTATTTGATTTGGAAAATGCAAGAGAAAAACATTACTTGTGCATAGGTTTTCTTTCAAATTGGGTTTTTACATGGATACTGTATATATGTGAGGATAAGAAAAATGCATTGTGGGTTTTCTTTGTTCGGTGTTTGGATTAATAGCTTGGTGGGTCTTGGATTTCGTGAAGAAATGGAGGGAATTACGTGTTGAAGTTTTGAATCTCATTTGCAATTTTGCATGTTGAGCCAACCCTCATTCCACATTGTGTTTTTGCTTGACAGCCACTACTGAATAAATCCAGTTGAGTTCCAGTGCCAAACAACCTCAGTTGACTCCTTGGCTATATACCCGTTTGAATTTAGTTAGTACATGAAGCTACCTCGTTTGCCTTATGGTTTTGTCTGGAAGATAATGTGGCGTCATATTACATTAACTATGCATTGATGAAGGATATACTTATAGAATTGGGGAATCCGAGTATCTTACAATGCCATAGCAAATGTAGGAAGCGCATATGCTACCATTTTAAGTAGTAACTCTTTCCCTTCCAAAGTTAGAAACTGCTCTTTCCAACCATCCAGCCTAGACGCCACTCCTCGGCACTTTATTTTCCAATTCGAAGGGGTCTGAACCTACTAATTATAGTATTCGGGCCCCCTCAAAAACCATGGAGGCTTCCTAGCCTCGATATGTCTGATTTTTTTATATTTTGGTTTGAATGAGGAGAGCTGGAAAGATTATTGCAAACAGCTGCTACGTATTAGTAATAATTGTATGATAGCTAGCTTGATGGAATCGATTGATTTCCAGATGAAATTTGAAATTCAGTAGGTATTTATAGCCTGGTAGCTGAAAGGATGCTGAATTTGAATTCTGAAGGAACAACTCCGCGTGGAGACAACTATGCAAAGCAAAATCCGTTTCTATGAAAGTGAGAGAACAGAACAGGTAACGAGTGCTTTTCCACCGTGATGTATCAGTTAATGTGGTTGAAGAACCAAGGGGCCAAGTATTTGTCTCTCATTAGTTTCATGTCAGGAGTATGATCCAGATCTGCCTCCAGAACTAGCTGCAGCAGCCGGTATTCGTGATATTTCACCTGAAAATGCAAATATATGGTGGACAAATCAACGTAGCAAAAGGATCGCAGATGTTCAGCCACAATTAGTATGTGTTGGCAGTTATATTGAATTATTTTCTCTCGCATCTAAAGATTCTTTTGTCATGGTCTACGATTTGCTTTAGCTACTTAAGAATAGAACTCTATATATCTTGATTTACTAAGTTTCTTTCTTGTCTCAGTCTTTGGGCTCATTTATTTTTTCCTCTCATTCTAGCCAATTGGGAGTGCAATCGGGTGGAAACTAGTTCTGTTGAGCGTCTCCCATCCACTGATACCAGACCACTAAGAATCCGTGGTTCCAATATAATAATTGAGGCAATTATACTATACTCGAGCACCTCTTGATCAATGTTAGGCTCTGTTTGGATAGACGTTGATTTGAGATGAAAGCATTTGACACTATTATTCAATGAGAATAGCTAAAATTCAGATGGATAGTCTGCATATGGATTTTGCACAAGTTTGAGAGCTTTTATCATGATGCATTTGTAATATCTACTTACTGGGAGAGATTTGAAATCCTTCGTATTAAGGATTGTAGTTATACACGAATCATGATCAAGTGCATCTCTTCTACCTCTTATCCATCTTTCACTGATTTCACAGGTCACCTATAGCTACACATGCTATATTTTTGTTGGTATTGAACATTAGTTCCCTTTATTTGGTTATACACGAATCATGATCAAGTGCCTCTCATCTACCTCTTATCCAACTTTCACTGATTTCACAGGTCACCTATAGCTACACATGTTATATATTTGTTGGTATTGAACATTAGTTCCCTTTATTTGGTTCCACATCTATCCAAACGGACTTTCAGCATCCTTGCTCCTTATCTTTAATGTAATTGGGCTAATGTTGTGTGGCTACACATAGTGTTGCAGGGCTCTACAGATGATGCTTCCTTGCCTAGAAATGATGTGACAGAACAACCGGAAAATGAACATGTGAGTGAGAATTTCAGATGTGCCCCGAAACAAATGAAGACATAGCAGAGCAACAAAGTGGCAGTGGAAAACTGGAAATGGTTGGGAGAAGATAGCCATTTATTAATTCCATCCAGGATGACATTACTGAAGGAGAATCACTGCTTCCGCATCGTCCCGATTCTAGAGAGCATTCTTCTTCATATTTTGGCAGGGATGTTGCCACCCTTCAAGAGGAGAGGTATGAAATAATTTTTGACTGAATACCAAGTCTTTTTTTGCACGACTCTGCTAGATTTGCAAACCCCTTGATGGTTCGTTTTTACTTCAGATATGGAAGTTGCGGTCAAATTAGCATTTGTGTGGTTTCTGTTTTCTTTTTCTCTCCCCCAACTGTCCCCCTTTTCTTGTGGTGCCAGTGAAGCTATTTCATTAGTTCATGTTATATGCACTGGCTCACAAGAAGAACTGTGAAAGCAAGCTAATGACAAACTATGTGCTTTTCAAAAGTGTCACCTGGTTTTTGTTTTTTAGAGCTTAATGGTCGTCTTTGCAGTTATTTAGCAACATATGGACGAATTGTTATCAGTTGATGAATTACATCCTCTTAATGTTGGATTATTTTGTCAACTGTTATTTTGGCTTCAATCCAGTAGCATGTGCTTGTGAATGCTCGGTTTTTTCTGAATAAGCAAATAAATAAAATAATCTGATACATTAAGGGAATGCCATCCTTATAAGTTATAAAAAAAGATGGCCAACAAACGGCAGGGTCGTATATACAGGACCACGCGAATTGAAAAGCCCTACACTAGGAATTGGTAGAGAGAGGGATTCCCCCTCCTTTCAATACTATGGAAAAGAGTAACACAAACTCCTTTTTAAGTCTTTACAACAGACACTCTACGGTATCAAATGACATCATTTCCTTTGCCACCAAAGTGAGCCACATCAAAGAAACCGGAGCCATCATCTAGATCTTCCTGTGTCTCCAACCCAACTTTGCAGCTCGTCACGATAAAGAAGCCCCATGACACCTTCCGTGAAAACCCAAACCGTACCTAACCCAAACAGGGATACATACACAACACGGATGCACAAATCCATTTAGCTTTTAAAAAATTAGGACACGGATCCATTGGGGACATGTTGAATGTGGTAAGTTACTCTTGCTGTTTTTTTTAAGATATTCTTGTTGGGTTTTAGGGTTTGAGCTTGATCTACGCTTATTTGGTCTATTTACTTATGTTGTTGCTGTTTGACTCTCAGTTTTGCTTGGAAAATCTTCAGCTTCATGTTTTACCAGTTCTCAACAGTTAAGGTAAATTAAAAAAAAAAAAACTATGGATGTGTAGTTTTCTTGCCTTTCATGGCCATTTTCACACATTTCCACCATCTGTGAGTATTTATCACCAACTGCTATGTTTTCGGGTTCAATCTATTTGGTGGTTGTGTTAACTGCACGATTTGAAAGTGTTTCTGTTTTGTTTACCGTGAGGGTTTGTTTTTCTAAGCGTTTCGTGTTGAAATCTCCACATTTTTCCCCTTAGAATGTGGTGTTTCTTTTTTTCTTTTTTTTTTGACTTGCATGTGCTGTAATCGCTCTGTTTCATGTGCTTTTTTTTTTTTTCTCTGGGTGTTTCTTTTTTTTAAATTTTTAAAAATAGTTCTCTTGCTTTTTGTATTTGCGTTTGATGGTCTTAGGGGAATTTCTTGCATTTATTTGGCCCCCAATGTATATTTATTTGGGTGGCATAGAATTCTCATTTTTACTCTGAAGTTTCATTTATTTGTAGGGTCTTTGTTGCTTTGGAGGGCACTTAAGTGACCAGGTGAGTCAAAATCTTTTATCTGACTCGAGTGAAGGCTTTTGCTCTGGAAGGTGAGGACGAATGCTGGCTTCTTCAAGTTTCGGTAACGCTCATAACTTCCCCCGTGACCTAGCTACTATTGAAGCTTGTGGAGGTTTGGGGAAATTTGAAATTTAAATGCAGGGAACGTTTGGGTGAGAGAGAGAAAGACCTGTTTTTTTTTTCTTTGTAGAAGGGGATTCGACTAGGTAGAGATCCATGGGTGATATGTGCTTACTGCAGTTTGGAAGTCCATGTTGCATATGTATCATAGTTTTTTGTCATTTTTTCTATTGCATGCGAAGCTAGAGCGCGTTTATGTTGATGATGATCCTTTTCTGTGTTTAACAACAATAATGGTGCCGTATAACCCCCAGTCGATAGGGGTATCAAACAGTGATTGGTCACCATGTGATACGTGAGAAAGACTATCTGTTGTTATTCCTTTAGAATTCGGCGAGCTTCTAACCCATCCCCGGAAATATAACCGTGTCAGCGTTGAAGCAGTATTGAGGGGCATTTGTAATTGTGTAAAGATCATTCTTGGTCATGATTTGATGACATGGAGATCGAATCTGATTCAGAAGTTGCGGTGAATCTGATCAAACAGGGAGCACCTCCCAACTTCCCTACGAAGCTCCTGGCAATGAAATGTAAGGCAATGACCGATGTCTGTAGCAAAATGCACCGCCGTGCTTACCCTCAGGGAAGGAAAGTGTGTAGTTGACGCTCTTGCTAAGATGAGAACTGATCAAGACTTGAAGCTTGTCATCCCAGTGACTGCACCGGACGAGTTCCAGACATGCTTGCCGATCTTATGGCAGGCGTGGCTTTTGTTAGGGGGTTGCCCGTTTAAGCATTTTTCCTTCTGTTCATTTCATTTCTTGTCAGGGTGGGCTTTGTTCGGGTTTTGAGGGAGGGTTTGGGGGGTAATGAGTAGAGAGAGATAGAAAGAAAATTTTATTGGGACCGTGAAGGGTGGGTCTGAATACCCAAACCGAACAAGGTGCAAATTTTTCTCATGTGTTTGTGACTATTGGGCTTTGCCAACATAATTCACTACAAGAACTTACACCATTGCCGAGTAAAAATCCCGACTAAATAGATTTACTCACCAATGTCTATACCATTACCGAGTAAACATATTTTGGTGGCCAATAATGTTCTCTAAAGCCGACCAACTTAATTTATTCGGGGAAAGTACACTTTTGGCGAGTAAATTGGGCGTTGGCCGGGAAAAAAATGCGCGCCTATGTGTTTTTTTCATAGGAACTTAGATGGCGACTAAAGATTTACCCGGCAATTGGTAGGAGCTCAATTGCCGGCTAAAGATTTACTCGGCATTTGGTTTGAGCTCAATTGCTGGCTAAAGATTTGCTTGGGACACAAAAGGCGCGAAAGTCTTTTCCCGAAAATGTTAGGCGGGGATTTTTGGAATTTCCCGACTAAATGTTTAGTTGGCAAACCAAACATACATGAGCAATAGTTAAGTGTTCCTCACATACATGATCCAACCCATTACCATATACAATTTTTCGTATTTTAGCAATTATTTTAGTGATCACACCTGCTGCTTTTGTTATTTCTGTTGATGAAAAATCAATCATCTAGTTCCTCTTGATTGAGTTTAAAAACTCGTCGATCGGGACCGAATTGTGTTTTTTTAAAGGCACTTTCATCTGATTAAATGTGTACCGATACACGATCTTCTTAATTTTTTGTACAATTGATTGTAACTGTAATATAAAAAAAAATAGACAGTTCTGATTGCCCAAAAAAAACTTAAGTGGAGCTTGGAATGTCCACTATACGACTTTAGGGCCTCCTAGATGAATTAAGCGGAATTCGATTACGCGATCGCCGATTTCTGATAATCTCCAATTTTGGTGACATTAATAAAAGCAGCAGGGCATGAAATTCTAACGGTTCAGATCGATTATTGTAAATACTGATTAGGTGATGATCTTTAAAATCTACACATTAAATGTAGTTGATATCAAACTAAGTCTTGCGCTATAGTTGAATGTATAGTAGCCACATGACTGTGATACAATTAAGATGATCATGTCCGTTGATTTTGTTGGTCTCCTTAGTTAAATCATCGTCATAAATTTTTGGCTGGATTGGGTGTAAGAAAGTCATTGATCGGAACGCAATTTCATTAAGTAAATGAGTTCTTACGTTCGATCAAGTGTGTAACATGTAAAAGGTTGATGATTTTGATGATCGAGTTCGTTGATTTAGTTGTTCTCACTAGTTAAATCATTGTCGTAATTTTTTGGCCGAATTGGTTGTAAAAAGGTCATTGATCGAGAAGCAAATTCATTAAGTAAATGAATTATTATGTCTGATCAAGTGTGCAGTAAGACCTGAGTAACTTTATTCTCGGTATGAATGATGTAATATATATAATGTAAAAGATTGATGATTCTGATAGGAATAAATGGCTCAGGTACATCATAAGAATTCAAAGTCTCGGGATGAATTAAAGGACGCATGCCCAACTAGTTTTTTAGTATACCAGTTTAAAAAAAAAAAAAATTTTTTTAGTTGTGCCGACTGAAAATTAGTCGGTGAAGGGTGGGCTGAATTTTGCGGGAATTCTAAAGTAATGGGAAATTTTTTGGCGGAAGTTCCAAAAAGCAAAAGTCAGTACTCTCATCCCCAAATCAAACCCAGTACTCTCTCTCTCTCTCAAACCACTGCCGACCCCTCTCTCATTCCAAATCCAACGCATTCTCAATCCTGGCATTCTCCGAACCATTGCCAAACCCACTCCCAAATCCATCTCCACCCCAATTTCCGTCACCTCTCCACCCCTAAATTGGATACAATACCCAACAGAGAAGATGAAGGAAAAATTAGGAAATCATGGGTCAGATTACGGGAGTTTCTAATCTACCCATCACTGATCAAGCCGAACGAATACCCAATTCTCTCTCTCTCTCTCAATCGAACAGGTCTTTCTCCCCTCTCTCTCTCACGCACACACACATGCACACAAACGCACACACATCTACAACGGGTTCATAAGCACTGTATTTTGTTTGTCCCCTTTTCAACAGGTCTCTGATTTCAACATATTTGGGAAAGTCGTGAAGCTCGGTTATTTTACCGTGTTTGAGTCTGCTCTCAACGCCGTCTCTGAAGATGATTTTTATGCTCATTCTCTGTTTCGTGGCCTTGTAGTGTTTTGGTAATGCATGGGTATTTGATTCACTAGCAATGGTATTTTAATAGTGTTTAAAGAAGTGTATATTTTTGGGTTCTATAGATCATCGTGTTGGAAGAACAAAGTTAGCAGACAGCTTTCTCTTACTTGTATATTATATTTAGCAGAATAAAGTTATTACTATAATTTACCCTAAAAAACGAGCATTACTACTGGAGTATGTTATTTGTAAAATGAAAGAAACACTTTACAAAAGGGGAATGAACATGTGTAGCTCCAATTAGAATAATTTTTTGTTGTATGATGGGGTTGACTTACTTTTTATTGTTTAGTTTTCTTCCAAACCTAGAAATGTCATTATTGTTTATCCTCTTATGGGGTATGTCTAATTTTTTAGTTTATGTTCTTCGAAAATGGGAATGAATGTTGGGAAATAAACTAATGCTTTTCAAACCAAAAGTCTGATTGTGGTCCCCCTTTAGAATTAGAACCCTTGTTTATTTAATAATTAGTTGGTTCTTTCTTACTTTAAACACTTTAGTATATTTAAGTCGTTTTGGACTTTGTTGAATCTGGAAATATTTTTCCTGTCCGAATACCACGTGGTTGCTCTTGGTTTGATGTTCTTGTTTCCCAAGTTAAGGGGGTGGGTGTTTTGATTGTCTAGGAAGATTGGGTTAATCAAAAACCTTAATTGGGTTTTAGTAGTTCATACTATATTTCCGGTACAAGTACCATGTGGGGGCTCTTCTTATGATGTGTTTGTTTCCTAAAATGTGTGAGTGTTTTGATGGTCCAGATAAATAGGGTTAATCAAAAACCCTAAATTGGGTTATAGTAGTTCTTACTAAATTTTTCGGTAGGACTACCATGTGGGTGCTCTTTGTTTGATGTGTTGTTTCTCTATTCAAATGTGCGATACTGTTTTCGATGTTAAGTGGGTTTTGTGTTTGCAGATACAGGAATTGTTCCGAGGTAACAAGGATTTGCTTTCTCTAGCTCAGGTTGGTTTACACTTCACATTGTTTTTCAAACCTGGTTAATTTAGATTTTCTAACTGATCTTATGGCCATGAAGTTTGACAAATAGAGACATATTGGACAGTTTTCTTTATAGTCCTCCAATCGCAACATAAAATACACGAATTCTTTGCCAACTCATCTTTCTCGACTAAATGTCTTGACTGCTGAAATCACAACGGTGTTAATATGGCTTCAAAATTCAATTTATAGCCTAGCCGCGATAGAGAACAGATTGATCAACAGTAGTAGATGTTGCTGATTATTGATCATACTATGAGTGAGTTGTAACGTATTTACTGGACTTGTTTATTTATGGTCATCTTACTTCCACACGAAGTTCATTACTGGCTGACTTTATGGGAAGCACATAGACCATGTTAATCTGAGTTCATGATTGAGCTTAGAAACAAGGGTCAATATCTGAATGAGATAATCTTGGTCCTCAAAATGTCCTATTGTTAATTATTTGCTTATCAGCTTTTGCTATTCTCTTTGTTAATTCAGATATCCAAACCATCTCGGTTGCTCCTGGGTAGGCAACTTCTGGGTTTTTAAATACTTACAAAAGTATTTAATAATTGGCTGTTTGTGTTTTTACTTTTTAATAGGTCGTTCATTGGTGCTAATCATGCGTTGGATTGAACATTCATATGTATAACTCTCTAAGTAATTTTGTAGGCCACAAGAAATGGAAAAAAGTTGGATGAAGATAAAAGATAGGTGAGCAAGTGAGGAGTATAAACTAGGGGTGGAATCTTTTATACAATTTGCGATGACGAATTTAGGACCAGATACTGAGATTCGATGCCCGTGTATTGATTGTCTGAACAGCAAAAAACTTAGCAGTGTAGTTGTCAAGATCCATTTGATACGAAGAGGAATTGACCCTTCTTACAAGACTTGGGTGCACCATGGGGAACCTATTCCGGTGCATGAGCATCAAACACAAAATGATGACAATCACGAACACAATGAAGTCCCTCAGGACGACAACCATTTGCAGGACATGCTGGAACAAATCTATTTGGGGGGCATCTTCGATGATGATATTGATGAATTGCCAATTAATCATGAGAGGATAGATATGCATAATTTCGATAAGTTGTTCAATGCTGCCCAACGTAAAGCTTATCCTGGGTGTGAAAAGACTGTACTAGGATTCATTGTTAAGATGCTCCATGTTAAAGTGTATAAGAAGATGAGCAATGATGCATTCAATTTGATTATGCAAATTATTAAAGAGATGTTGCCAGCAGAATGTCATGAGACTATTCCTTGGACCATTTATGAGGCGAAGAAATTGTTGAGGGACTTGGGCTTGGGATATGTGCCCATTCATGCATGTGTAAATGATTGCGCACTTTTTTGGAAGGAGAATGCAAATTTGGAGAATTGCCCTACATGTAATGAGCCTAGGTACAAGGTAAATGATGGTATGGGTCAAAACATCCCTCACAAGATATTGCGTTACTTTCCATTGACTTCCAGATTACAGAGGCAATATTTTTGTAAGAAAACTGCTCCTGATATGACATGGCACAAAGACAAACGTGTCGATGATGGTGAATTAAGACATCCGGCTGATGGTCAAGAATGGAAGGACTTTGATGAGCGATTTCCTGATTTTGCTGCCGATCCGCGAAATGTTAGGCTCGGGATGGCCACCGATGGTTTCAATCCTTTTGGAAATATGAGTCAATCATATAGTATGTGGCCTGTTTTCATGGTGCCTTACAATCTTCCACCATGGAAGTGCATGAAAGAGCCCTTTTGCTTCATGTCTTTGCTTATTCCTGGTCCATCAGCAATTGGAAGAGACATTGACGTTTACTTGCGCCCATTAATTGATGAGTTGAAAGAGTTGTGGGAGAATGGTGCGCAAACTTATGATTCCTCTACTGGACAGACTTTTACAATGCGTGCATGTGTGTTATGGACCATCAATGACTTCCCTGCTTATGGCATTATGTCTGGGTGGTCTACGAAGGGTTATTTGGCTTGTCCCATCTGCAATTGGGACAGCATATCAGTTAGTTTAAGGAGTAAAATCGGTTATTTGGGTGCTCGCCGCTACCTACCTGAGCATCATGTTTGGCGAAGGAGCAAGCTCTTTAATGGTAAATATGAAGATAGAACCAGACCTTTGGAGTTGTCGGGCAAAGAAATATTGGAACAAATTAATTCGGGTACATATAAGCCATTTGGAAATGGAACTGGTTTGAAAGCCATTGGTACCTTAGCTGCTGTTATTGTTGGGTGGTTTAAGGTGAACTTTGTATTGGTATTTGGGACAACTTGTGATGCCTAGGCGATGGGTTATCTGCACCAGCACCATGCACTACTTTTGAGAAATCTTAGTTTTGGTTTCCACTCTTTATGCACACGGTAGTTGGATTGTTCGAGAGGCTGATGAGGTAGCTGTAGCCTTCTGAGGTCACCTCTACCCTCAAGGTTTCTCAAGCTTTTCCCAGACTCTAAGTCTTGTGTTTCCCTTTTCTGTTCTTGTTCTGGCAATTATTGTTTGCTCGTAACCCATATCAATGACACACTTAGATTATTTATTCTTTTCCAACTTGAGCTATATTTAGGATTTGTTTTATGATACAGCAGGGTGCTATTTAATTTATGTCCACTCACATGTTTCTGAGTTATGGCAATTAGCATTTAAGCATTTGAGTGATGCCTTTTTAGTAACAACGTGAATCTGCAAATTTTGCCCTGGCAATTTGTTAATAATGAAGTAGACCAAAACACATAATATGTCATGGATGATGGATATTACAAATTGTCCTTGGTTAGGCTTTGTAGATAAATGTTGCGCTCTACTTCATTGTTCATTGTTCTTATGCAGCCTGAAGGGTGGATTGCAAACATTAGTTATTCAACAGCCCATACTTGTCATTGTACATATCCTAGGTTAATCGAAGACAAGCTTGCCGTAATTTTTTTTGCTAGAATAATTAACTAAATGCTATAATTCTTGTGTCCCTTTTAAGAGAATGGTAGCACTAATGGTGAATTGTTCTTTTTTCTTTATATAGGTTGACAACATAAGAATTCGTGGAATATCCTGTTGTTCGTCTTTTTGTTATGGACCATGAAGATCAAAGTTGGATTCTACGGGTTTTGGATACGTTTTGTTTAATATTACGTATGGAACAACCATGTTTGGACAATATTTTTAATCTGCACTTTGGGAATTTGTATAATATTTGATGGACAGAGATTCTTATGACATTATGCCTACTAATTTAAATTGTATCTTATATTTGTAGTAGATTGGCAATTGTGGATTGAATGAATGTTGATAATAATAGCATGGGAATGAAAATGTGGGATATTTGTATTGGTTTTTAGGATCCAGGATTGTGTCAAAATCAACCTCTACCGACTAAACTTCAAATCTTTTACTCGGTAAAACATATGCATTAGTAAACCGTTTGGACAAATCACCCGGTAAACCTTACTCGGTAAAGGAGCACAATAAACACCGACTAAACTTTAGCCAGTAATGGGGCGCCATATTCACCCAGCAAATTTTAGTCGGTAAACATCACCGAGCAAACTTTAGTCGGTAAAAGTGTGCACCGACTAAGTATTTACTCATTGATAGAGTATACTTTTACCGAGTAAAGTACAATTACCGACTAAACTCTTGTCGGTAAATCTTTGTCGGCAAAAACACACCTTTTACCGAGCAAAGCGTTTTTACTCGCCAAATACATTCACCGAAGGTCCTTCAGCGACTAACGTGCCGACTAAATAATTTAGCCGGTATTGATTTACAGCGGCTAAAAAGCCACTTTTGCCGAGTAAATGTTTAGTCGGCATTGGTGAAATCTGTTGTAGTGATTGGAACTACTGGACTTTGCCAACATCACAGTTTGAAGAACCCTTAGGGAACTGCAAGGCTGTTTTCTTCCTATCTAGATAATAATTCAATAACATGAGACATTCACTTTGAAGATAAGGTTAAACCATGAATGATGTACAAAATTATGTTTGATTAAATAACGATTAGTATTTGATCATAATGATTTTGTGTTTCTTAAAATGGGTGTGGCCACACTGTATTAAAACCATCAAACCAGTCTCCTATTTAACTGGCTTTTCAAAGAAAAATGCTAACATATGTCCAATGGCTTATGTTAAAGTTTAAGCAGTTTGTTAAAATATGTGAAAAATAAATGAAAAGTAATTATAAATGTGTTGAAAATTTGTAAAATGTGCAATGGATCAAGTGTTTTGGAGTGTTTTTTTATTTTTGTGTTTGTTATGTGCCGAATGGGCGCACGATAGCAAGGGACACGGGGTGGCTGTTGTGCACCATCCGAGCTGTCCGTTGCTCTGATGGACGGCCCAGATTTCACCTCAGCGCCTTTACATCCGGACCGTTCGTTGCCGTGCGTGCAAGATGAAATCTGAGCTGTCCATCCGAGCAACGGACGGCTCGGATGGTGCACAACAGGTGCTGTGCGCAGCCACCCCAAATCCCGATAGCAAGACCCTTTTCAAAAAGCCCCCTCTTGGAAAAGGCGTCGAACTCGTGTTTGCAAAGAATGCTTCTGAAAATGTACTCCCTCCATCCTAAAATTGATATCTAAAGTCACTATTCAAGCATTTCAAAAAGCCATCTATATTTCGTACTTTTTTTTTTTTTGTTGACATAAAGACATTTTCATTAGATCATAAATCTGAAAAGAGAATGTGGCTATCAGTTGGGGTCAAAGAAACTCTCAAAGGCAGCAATCCAGATACAAAATAGTAAAACATTAATGCTACATACATACCAGATACAAAGTAAAACATTAATGCTACATACATATCCTCCCATACACACTCTCGCTCGCACCTACTTTGGATTGCTGACACACTTTGGATTGAGAGGACATGTGTCAGCAATCCAATCTAAAGTGGGTTTGAGCGGGAGAGTGAATAAGAGGATGTGTATGTATTTATCGAATGAGATTCATATTACACCCAGGGCTTCTCCTCTGGACTCCCGGATTGAAACCTTGGGGGTGTTTTTTTTGTGTAGCAAATTGTTTTGGGAAAATTCGAGCCGTCCAATGTGTTCAAAAGTGTTTTCCAAGATCCACGCAATATTTTTTTAAAAAAAATACCGGGAATGACTTTATTCAAGCAATTTTTTGCTAAACTACACTCCCTCCCAACCACTTCCCCTCTCACATGTGGTGGGACCCACCACATGTGGGACCCACGGTAGGACCCACCCCTCTCACATGTGGGGTAGGGGAGAGAGTGTATCTATCAATTTTGTTTTATTAGCCTTCTTTGCAAACACGAGTTTTGTCAAAACTCGTGACTCTAGGTCCTGTAACTCGGAATCGAAAGAGGCTTGAAACTCAGAGAGAGATGGGGAAGTTTCTGAGGGTGGTTGTCCCTCTCTCTGTACACAAATCAAGCCGATGATTTCATCTCCCAAATCAACAACCCTTTGGGTGTGTGTGTGCGTCTGATTCAGATTTCTGATCTTGATCTGCAGCAGGACTCCGTCTGTTATCAGTATGCAGCTATCTGTCTTTCTTTCTATATACTATGTTACATACATACCACATGCATGCATCAATGTATGTGGATGGCATGGAAATTCTGTTTCATCAACCCAACCTTTCCCATCCCAAAAGAGGCTGTGATGATAAATTTTTCTGGGTCCAAATCAGGCATTGAGGTCCGACCCGTTTCGTGGCAGGGCAACCCGGAGAGCTGCGGCGACAACTCTCTCTCTCTCACTCACTGTGGTTGCAGCCATGTCGGAGTCAATTCGTTGCCTGATTAGTCACAGACCTGAGCCTTCATATACATTACAATGGTAATAGATAAGCAAATACTCTCTCCGTCTCCATTCCTTTTTAAGTGTGTTGCTTTGTAAATCTAACTTGTTAAAAGAAATCTAACTTGTTAAAAGAAACATCAGTATTGCTCCTTTCACATCAACTTTTGACCGTCACGTCTTTCATGTCAATTTTTACTTCCATTTTCCAAAATTATCCTGTACGGAGTATGTACATATAAATAGGTATATGAACGCATATATGTGAGTGGAACGGATGGTGGATTTATGTACGAAACTTGGATAATCTTATGTTTTGGGTTGCTTTAGAGCTCCATTGCAGGAGAGCGCAGTTTGGGTAGGAATATGTACTGCTTGTTGATCTTAGATAGGAAAATCGATGATTCTGCTATAAGTTTTGTTTGATTTTTCGACTTAGTTATTAGATTATATAAGCATGGCAGATATGGTGGTCAAAGTGTCGAACCTCGGAGGTTTGCTCACCAAGGCGTCGGGTTTGAAACCTCGTAGTTCTATTAACTCGGGGCAACCTGTTTAGTTTGCATTTCCTATTCTTTTCCTGTTATGCTGCTGCTGTTGTTGCTAAATACATAAACCATCACTGAATAACCAAGTATAAGCAGCTGTGATGATATTTTTCTTGAGTTCATATGTTGAGAAGATTTGACCCATTTATTGGCGGGGCAACTGATGTTGCAGCTGTGGTGGGAAAACCCTTCTCTTCTGCAATCAAAACACAGATCTGAGCCTCGTCTTTTCCATAAATTTATCCACACACGACATTGGAGCCTCTTATACTGAGATGATGATCGAAATGTTGTGCATTTAGAAGCTGTCAAACGGCTCTGGAAAACATTTTCAAAAGCAACAACCAAACATGGCCTGAGCCTTGTTCGGTTGAAGATTAAGATTTTGGGCTTGGTTCTGATTCTGATCGATTAGCATTTTAGGGCTGACGCATATGGTTTATAGTTTCCTTAAAAGCATTGCATTTGATCCACTTTATTACTTTCGGTAAACCTCAGAAACTGAACTTGGAATGAAGCTAATAAGCAGAGAGAAGGGATGTTTCTTAGGATGGTTGCCCCTCTCTGTTGAAAAGATGATCTTGATCCCTGAATCAGATCATCAAAGCTTATGATTTCACTTGCATCTACAAAATCAACAGCCCCTTGTGTATGTATGTGTGTATATATATCTCTGGGTGTGTGTGTTGGATGGTAGGATTTGGTTTTTGATCAAACCAAACCTTGCTTCTGTTCCTTTTTCCATCTTCTTCTGCTGCTGTTGCTGCAGTACTAAAGATGATATATGGATGAGCAAAAGAAAAAGAAGAAAGATGATATATGGACATAGAGAGAGAGATAGAGGACAAGAACCAATGAATAATTGAGGAATTGAACTCAATGAATGAGATTGATAAAAAAAAAAAACTCAATGAATGAGGCTCAAAAAACCCTAGCCGCCCCTCCTTCCCCTCCCTCTCTCCAGAAAACTAATCTCTCTCTCTCTCTCTCTCTCTCTCTCCAAAAAAAAAAAAAAAAAACTCAAACCCTAGCCGCCCCTCCTTCCCCTCCCCCTCCATGGGTTGCACACCCTTTGGGCGGCGGAAGGGGAGGGACTAATCCCCTTTCTAGATCTGGTTTCCCCTTCCCCTTCTGCACCATATCCGCCTTCCGTTCGCCAATCGTTGGAACTTGGCGTTCCGCAGCCCTGTTGGGCGTTACGATTCGTCTGCTCCTCCTTTGCAACCTTACGGGTTCCGGCGGCTTCTTAGGCCTCCGGTAGAGGCGCGTGACCGGTTGGAGGTTTGGCTAGAGATGGGCTGCTCAGCGACGAAGGGGAGTGTATCTTTTTTCTCATTTCTTTTGTGTTTTGTCCGGCTTTAGGCCGGTTATGTCCGGCTTTAGGCCGGATTTTGTCCGGATTTTGTCCGGTGTGTTCCGTTGGTTTGGTCATATGCTTTCTCGTTGTATTTCTGTGACCTATTGTCGTTGGAGTGTCCGATCTGTGGACTCCCAATCTTTCCCCATGGGAATCTTTGATGAATACTATCTCTCAACTTTTGACAAAAAAAAAAAAAAAGAATGAGGCTCAAATGGAGAGAAGGGACGTTTCTAAGGGTGGTTGCCCCTCTCTGTTATATGATGATCACTATCCAAAAATAGGATCATCAAAGCCTATGATTTATGATCAATCAACAGCCCTTTGGGTACTTTGAAACGTGTGTGTGTGTGTTTGGTGAAGATGATGATGATAATAATGATGATGGGGAGGAGGAGGAGAATTACTACTCGGTATCCAGCACCAGGGTGCGAGTCGAACTGTAGATATGGGAGATAAAGAACCTGGATCGCTGAATAATTTTTCATATCGAAGAGGCTGTGATGATATGCCTCTTGAGTACATGTATTGAGGAATTGGGACCCAATTTCATGGCTGGGCAACCCTGAGTTTTGACAATACTCCGTGCGACTTCTGAGAAGGCGCTACTATCTTCCCTACTCTAGGGCCTGTAATCCAGAATCGAAAGAGGCTTGAAATTCAGAGCGAGATGGGGAAGTTTCTGAGGGTGGTTGCCCCTCTCTGTACACAAATCAAGCCGATGATTTCATCTCCCAAATCAACAACCCTTTGGGTGTGTGTGCGCGCGTCTGATTCAGATTTCTGATCTTGATCTGCAGTAGTACTCCCTCTGTTATCAGTATGCAGCTATCTGTCTTTCTTTCTATATATGTACATACGTACTAAATGCATGCATCTATGTATGTGGATGGCAGGGAAGTTCTCTATCATTAACCCAACTTTCCCATTCCAAAAGAGGCTGTGATGATAAATTTTTCTGGGTTCAAATCAGGCATTGAGGTCCGACCCGTTTCGTGGCAGGGCAACCCGGAGAGTCACAGAGACGCTCTCTCTCTCTCTCTGTGTGGTTGCAGCCATGGCAGGGTCACTTTGTCGCCTGATTAGTCACAGACCTGAGCTTTCATATACATTACAATGGTAATAGATAAGCAAATACTCCCTCCGTCTCCATCCTTTTTAAGTGTGTTAGCTTCGTAAATCGAATTTATCATCGTTACCCTTTCACATCAACTTGTATGTGGATATCAGGTAGGTTCTGTATCATCAAAAGAGGCTGTGATGATAAATTTTTCTGGGTTCAAATCAGGCATTGAGGTCCGACCCGTTTCGTGGCAGGGCAACCCGGAGAGTCACGGAGACTCTCTCTCTCTCTCTCTCTGGGGTTGCAGCCATGGCGGAGTCACTTCGTCCCCTGATTGGTCACAGACCTGAGCCTTCATATACATTACAATGGTAACAGATAAGCAAATACTCCCTCCGTCTCCATCCCTTTTTAGGTGTATTGCTTTGTAAATCTAACTTGTTAAAGAAACATCATCATTGCTCCTTCTTTGTTTTTTTTTTTTTGAACATATCATTATTCATTTCTCCTTCCACATCAACTTTTACCGCCACTTTACACCCTTCATGTCAAGTTTTACCTCCACTCAACAATTTAAAAGGTACGGAGTATGTACATATAAATAGATATATGAATGCATATGTGTGTGTTTGTACGGATGATCTATTTATGTAGGAAACTTGGGTAATCTTATGTTTTGGGTTGCTTTAGGGCTCCATTGCAGGAGAGCGTAGTTTGGGTAGGAATGTGTACTGCTTGTTGATCTTTAGATAGGAAAGTCGATGGTTCTCCTATGAGTTTTTTTTTTTTTTTTTTTCAACTTAATTATGAGCCATATATAAGCATAGATATGGTGGTCAAAGTGTCTGCATCGGGTTCGAAACCTCCTAGGAAAATGTGGTTGCAGCCGTGAAGTTGATCATATCTCGCCTGATCTTTAACAGATATGAGCCTCAAACTTTCCTGTTACATTATGCATGTGCATGTAGTTGATTTTTGGATGTAATTTGAGGGTTTTATTTTGCAGGAGTAAGTTTGGTTTGGATGGTGTAGTGTAGATTGCTTTTTGACAGCCAGAGGACACCATGACTGTCATGTGATAGGTTTGGTTTTCCCTTCATTTTTTTGCTATGCTGAAGGAAGCAATGGTCGTTGATTATTATTGTTCCCGCAAGTTGTTCTTTGCTTCTCCGTTTTTCAAAACTGAAAGTTTTGCTTTGTCTTGTGATAGATAAGAAGCCCAAGTGTGATGAAAACAAGGTGGACCCCAATGTGTGGAGCAACTCTAAAGGCAAAAAGAGATGACAAAAAACAAGGTAACTCTGGTAGGCTCAATAATCCCCCATTTATGCAATTTTTTCCTGCAGCCATAATTTGTGAACAATCCTTCCAAATTCATCTCCGTATTCTGTTCAAAGTATACTAAAATGACAATTTCGGAAAGATCTCTTCTATCCGGTATGGGCTCCCAATATTTGACCGTTTGGAGGGAAATGGAATTAAAAGTTGGAATTTTATCCTTAAGACAACAAAGCCAAAAACTGATCAGGGCATCAACAAGTCAAAATCAAATTTGACATGAGCTTTTGCAATCAATTGCTTAAACAGTTCTTAGCATTTGATGGCTTTTCCTATTTTAGCAAAGGGCCACAGCCATGTCCAGTGATTGTTTCGAAGTTCGTTTACCTTCTTTCTGCTAGTTGAATGCATCTTGCTTGCTTGGATGAGATTTCATTTTATTACAGCCAGTTTGTTGTGAGGGATTGGTGATACATGATAAGAAATGAATGGGACAAGGAAATCCCTCACGCTTTTGGATGATGAGAAATGGGGGGGAATTACATGCACATGGAAGTCCATTTTCTGACCAAAAGTGGGGTGATTTGGTGAGAATTGAGAAACACTATTTCTTTTCTTTTCTTTTTCTCACCTGCATTTCAAGCGGACTGTTAAATTCTTTTTAATGGATGAGAGTAATGCAATCAAGCTCTCGAAAATTGTTATATGTGAATTACATTGATGATCAGGTGGTAGTTCTACTTTCCATGTCATTTCCTTACTTGCTTTTCATTGTGATACTATGCACTTAGCTATGAATCAATGTATGGGCATTATTCCCAGTCTTCCTCCGTCTGTCTCTACAGAAGCTTCTTAGTTTTGCTGTATTGTTAAATTGAAATATGCTTTTGCACATTTTTTACCCTTATATCTTCTCACTTTTTAAATATTGTCTTGAGAAAAAAAACTAAATTTAGCTCTTGGTTTTTGTTTGGTTTTCATGTAACAGTTGAATCCAGCAACTTAGTCTCTGGTGGTGGCCTAACTCTTGGTGGCTCTCGCCAAATAAAATTGAGTATTTCTCACTTCGGCTTTCTCCCAGTTGTCTATTGAAATCCTAGTGGAAGATTTTTATTTGACACAGAGATGATGTTTCTGGTTGCAGAACTAATTCCATTAATTTTGTCACTACATTGATTCCTTACAAAGATGCAAGGTTACTGCCTAAGAAGAATGGGATACGGACGCGTGACACATACATGACATGATCGTAAATCCTATACGTGATTTCTCCAAAAAGGACACAGACACGTCAGGAAGGTGTCATTTATGAAAAAATAAATAAATAGTAGTATACTTATAGATGCATCTTAGAGATTCTTGCATCTTAGAGATCCATATAAAAGTCGATTATGTTATTCCTTTCAAAGTAAGATGAAAGAGAACACAATATATTGCCATTATAAAGATACACATCACCAATTATAACTTCCTATGGAGTAACCTTTAACAGCTGCATTATAACTTCCTAATGTGTTCTTAGAGTGTCTTCAACGTGTCTTAGAGGGTTCACAACATATCCGACTAAATAAACTGTGCACGCTATGAATACGTGAGGCTGTAGGTGTGCCCGTGCTAAATTTCCAGCTTTTTCTAGGATACAATCGGCAGCAAGTTTATCGTTCGATTTTGACAGTGGTTGAAGTCTGGCAGTATTTGTTATGCTTGGAGCTTGACAGTGGATGAAGTTTTGCCAGTAATTGTTATGCTTGGAGCTTCGCTGTATTTTTATTATCTTCTGTCTTTGTCTTGTAGGAGTATTTCGATTTACTCCATATGCTAGTGACAGATCCTGTTGTAACTCTGTTATGGACTTTTTATTGTCCTGTTTCTCTAATAAATGAAGTTCCTTTTATGCGTTCATAAATTCTAGAATTAAAATCTTATGTATGAAAAATGCAAGACCATCAACATTCTATGTTCAAAATTTCTTTTTAAAAGGATTTGGTATTGAGTTTATGACATATCCGGTTGAACCTATTATCGCGAATTTGCTCACGTTGTTATGCTATAAAGGCAGCCTACAATAGAGAACCCGAAGCCTATAGTGACCTTGAAGAGCCCATGATGTGGCATGTGACGGGACAAAATTGCAATCGCTCAAGTCACATTATGCGCTTATGCAAATGATGGGAGTCGTGCTCCCACTTTATCGCATTGTTATAGTACTATTTAAAGATAGAGGATCATAAGCTCGCAAGGACCATGAAGAGTTTGCGAGTATGAAAGAGTCCACTGAAAATGTAATGAACCAATAACATGCTAGGGTGAGTTTCCCATATTGTCCAAATTACTAGTTAAAGCTCATGTTTTCAAGAATTTTAAGAAACGAAAATTCATTCTAATCGCATACCTTAACTAAAATATTACTATATTTAATAGAAATAACTTCTGTATTGCTATAAGTTCAAAACAAAAAAATTTAGCAGAAATTCACTCTAATTCTAAAACAAGTTTGAAAGAGACCCAAATCTAGACCTCCAAAATTAAGGTCTCGTTCTTTTTATTGATTTTTTCAACCTTTGGAAGTTTTTCCTCACAAACTTTTTTTTTTTTGGGGGGGGGAACGAAAGAGAATTTCATTAATCAAAGGCTACTAAGTATAAATAAATACAATTGAAAATTGACAAATTTATAACAAGGACCAAAAAAACGTAACCAAATTAACATATTAGGATACATCCACGAGCTAATTCAGTCTTTGGTGAAATAAAAAAAAAGATCACGTGCTCTCCACCATTGTGGAATATTGGAGCTCAGAGCTTGGCGAGGCCTACGAGACTATAAGAAAATGTGAAGGTAATAAGAATGTTTGGGGCAAAACCAAGAGTTCATAACCCAGAATGAAAGAGGCTCAAAACTCAGAGAGAGATGGATTTCTGAGGGTGGTTGCCTCTCTCTCTGTTCACAAATCAAGCCGATGATTTCAGTTCCTCAAATCAACAACCCTTTGGGTGCGTGTGTCTGATGACAGGATCTTCAGCTGTTTTTCTGATTACTGGTTGAAACTGGAAAACCCTCCATAGATATACGTATATATACATACAAAAACATATACATGCATGCATCTTTGTGTGTGTGTGTGTGGAGAAAGAGAGAGAGAGACATTGTATCATGACCAGCTAGCAGCTACTACCACCATCACCACCAACAAAATCCATCTCTTAAGAGGCTGTGATGATAAAATCTTTCTGGGTTCATATCAGGCGTTGAGGTCCAACCCGTTTTGTGGCGGGGCAAGCCGGAGGCACACGGAGAGAAGTTCTTCTCTCTCATGTCATTTATCTGTGTTTGCAGCCATGGCGGTGTCGCTTTGTCGCCTGATATTCATTCACAGATCTGAGCCTCACCTTTGCTTCGGTAACATTTAGAGTCGGTTTCGATTCTTAAATTAATGCAAGCATTTTCATGCATTTATTGTTGATTTGATGAAGTTGGGTTAATCCTATGTTTGGTTTGCGTGAGGGGTTTCATTGACTAGGAAATGTGGTTTTGATTTTTCTTAGATAGAAAAACCTAGGATTCATCTAGTTTTTCATGCAACTTGTTTATGCGCTACATGGCACTGTGAGAGAGATTAGCAGTAGAGTTTCAACTGGAGATGCTCTTATGGTCCTCTAAGAAGGTTCAATGTTATATCGTACAAGTATTTAAAGTGCAGAAGCTCCTAGTGTGCGTACTGAGATCAAAATGTGTGCAAATAGAATTTGCCCTGTAAATTTGTGGAAATGAGGCTAATAAGCAGAGAGAAGGATGTTTCAAAGGGTGGTTGCCCCTCCCTGTAATTGGATGTGTCTGACCACTTTTCCAATCTCTCCTAAAACCAATTGGTTTTAGGAAGGGTTTCAATTAAGTCTTTTATGGCATTCGACATCGCACCCGCAAGTCTGTTTTTAGAGGGGTCGCTGGGAGTGACATTGTGTAACCAAATCCATGGGGGCAATCCGGACCCAACAGGATGGTCTTGGTCATCCCTTGATAATCAGATGATCATCAAAGCCGATAATTTCAGTTCCATAGACAAAATCAACGGCTCTTTTTCTTCTTGAGAACTCAGGATGTTCGGGCCGGTTTCACGGATCTTGAGTATTCCCTGGGACCAAGCTTACTGTCCACTAATGGGGTCTGATTAAGGCCGGTTATGGACTGACTTCACAAGAGTTTGTGACACAGTTTTCAAACCTGGGACCTTGGAGAGATGTGTGTTATCCCATGGGTAGGCACCATGTGGTCCCATGCATTTCTCGCTAACCACAACTAACAAAACTGACTTCTAAACCAAACCAAACCGTGCCTTATGTCCTAATCAATTGGGGTCGGCTACATGAATCTTGTTTTTCCATTGAGCTCTATCAAGGGCTACATGTTCATTGAGCTAAAAATAAAGCAGCTAATCGTCGCCTGAGAGATTCGAACTCTCGCAGGGAAACCCCATGTAGTTGGCAGGCACACGCCTTAACAATCCAGACTCCGCTGAGCAACAAATATATAGTAAGAGGCTGTGATGATATTAATCTCAAGTTCATATTTTGAGAAGATGGAACCCATTTCATGGCAGGGCAACTGATGCTGCAGCCGTGATGGGAAAATCCTTCTTGTCTACTATCTCCAATACAGATCTGAGCCTCGCACAATTCGTCGCCACACTTCATCAGAGCCAGTAAGGCGATGATCAAATTGGTGTGTTTTGAAAAGCTACCCAAGCAGCTCTGTAAAATTGTTTCTGTTTGATGATAAAGAGTTTGGGGTGTTTCTGAATCCATTCGATTAGTAAAAGATGATCATGATCCCTTAACCAGATTATCAGATCTTCAAGGCCTATGATTTTCAGTCAACAGCCCTTTCTATTCCATCTAAGGGTGCATGTGTGTGTTGGTAGGATTTTGTTTCTGACCTAACCAAACCATGCTTTCATTTTCTTTCTTTGTTGCTGCTGCAGCTTCTAATGATGATATATGGATATATAGATAGACAGAGAGAGAGAACAATGATCGTTGAGTAATTAAAGCAATCGAACTCAAAGAATGAGGCTCAATTGGTGAGAAGGGATGTTTCTAAGGGTGGTTACCCCTCACTGTAATTTGACGATCATTAGATCACCAAAGCCTATGATTTCAGTTCGAAAAACAGCCCTTTGCGTGTTTATATGTTTATATGTGAATTGTGGACCAACAATTTGTGACGGAGGGAGTATAATTTTACCTACTATAAGAGAGGCTGTGATGATACATCTCAAGTTCACGTGTTGTAGAATCGTATCCCATTTTTTTGGCAAGGCAAACATGGAGGGCCCGTTGGAGAGTATTGATGGTCCTCTCTCAATGGGTCAACTGTAGTTGCAGCCACGGTGGGAACACGCTTTCCTCTTCACCTAGCATACAGAATACAAATCTGAGCCTCTGTTAAAGCATATTCAAAATCGCATTCAAAGAATTTGCGACGGAGGGAGTATAATTTTACCTACTATAAGAGAGGCTGTGATGATATATCTCAAGTTCACGTGTTGTAAAATCGTAACCCATTTTTTTGGCGAGACAGACATGGAGGGCCCGTTGGAGAGTATTGACGGTCCTCTCTCAATGGGTCTACTGTAGTCACTGCCGCGGTGGGAACACGCTTTCCCCTTCACCTATCAGACAGAATACAAATCTGAGCCTTTGTTAAAGCATATTCAAAATCGCATTCAGGAAATTTCGCCGTTGCTTGGTAACTTGCATTCGACCTATAATGAGCTAATTGAGCCTGCAAGTAGAGAATGACTTGTGGCTTCTGAAAATACATGTTGCTAATTTCATTCTGAGGCCATCATCTATAGGTTATACTTATTCATTCCAAGAGTGACTCCTTTATTACGAAGGTTGTACAGCAAATTGGGTTCTTGGAGCTGCAGCTTTCTAGTAGGGGAGAATTTTACACTAGGGCCTTAGTTGAGGACGTCTTTCTTTCTTCAAGAACAAGTTCCCCATTCATGCTAACTGCCCTTCTGAGGAATTTGGGTTGGTTAGAAGCTGTCTTTTCATGGACTGGACCCGTATCAAGAGATGGTTCATTCTATCTCTACCAGAGAAGAAGTAATTGTCTGTTCATCCAGAGGGTTGACAGAAGCCGGTACATTATTCAAAAACTTAATGGAGATCCTTCGGAATGTTATCTGCTGTGAACGGTGAGTTATTCAATCATTCAATTTGAGTTTGGGGCTAAGCCTCGAGCTAAGAGTTCTTGAACCAGTTGGTGTGTTGGCTGAAACTTCCATGTCTAATCCTGCATATAAGGCAGTTCTTGACTTCCCCATGGGAGATGATGAAGCTAATGTTTTACTAGATAACTGCTTCAAGAACTGTTTCTTGGCAATGGGATTAATTGTGGCATAATATGTCATCATCTGTCTGTTCAGGAGATACTGCTTTGCTCAGTGAATTTCAGGAATAACCTTTCTGATCTCCGTGTATTACTGTACTTGAATGATTGCAGTTGCAGGAGAAAATATTGCCGAGAAAATGCTGCATATTCGGGGAGGAATCAGTTGATAAAGGTCAGCCTAAAGGATATTGCTGGCAATTCTTGTTTGAGTATGTTAATCCTTTTCGCTATGTATACTTCGGTTGTCCTATATAGGGACAAGTCCTGACCTGCTTTTCAGATTTAATCACATACCTAGCTTGCTTTAGCACACACTCTCATTGAAGAAGATATACATTTCATGTGCACTAAGGATATGTCATAAGGAGACATCTTCTGCTCCTTCCTAAAACAAGCTACTATTTACCTTAGTTATAGAGAATTGAACTTTGATCTCAATATATTCTTGTCGCCAAGTATATGCCTAAGATTTTTTCAGTCTTTTTGGTCTGCTCTACCCCCTATTTATGATCCAAAACTAAATAAGGGTCTACCTGGTATCTCATTCTATGCCTTGTAATGTAGTTTATTACCACTATGATTCAGAGCTTACAATAAAATAAGAATCCATTTGGCCGAAAACTGAAATTTGCATGGCTTAATGGAAAAAGACCTGGAATCATTCCTGTTTCCTTTGTTAATCTCTCATGCTGATTTTACTATTCCTTATACCTTGTGTTGACCTCATCACTTTCTTCGAGTAATCTATGCTCAACTCTGCACCTGAACAACTTTTTGTTGTTCGTTTATTTTTTATTTTTATTTTATTTGCTTAAGATTTCATTATCTATAACTATCAGAATACCCGGTTGTTGTATTCATTCTTTATCTTATTTCTTTGAGGTCTGTCTAGAAGAGAATCTTATGTATCATGTATGTCTCTAGTACTGTGTTTTGTTATATTTATAAAAGAATAAGTTGTTTAGTCAAACAAGGATTTCTAGTATTGTCCTTGAACGTCGGCTTGATTCCCAGGGAAAAGAGGTAGCGAAATCAGTTTAATCATGAAATCTTATCAATAACCACAAGGACTGAAATCCCTGGTGGTAAGAGTACAAAGCAGAAGAGAGCTAGTTAAATCAGGTTAAAGATCAAAGAAATGGAATGTTAAACCTTCATATGGAATGAAATCCCTTAGCCGTCTCTCCGTGTGTGTTTTTGTGGTTGGAATTTGAATAATGACTAACGGCCTTTTTGTTTTGTCTAACTTCTTTGATTGATAATTGATTTTCACACTCCTCCTTTTACCATTTGTCCTCCTTAAAAGTTTTTTTTTTTTTTGTCTTCCTCAACAAAATTGGTACTACCCTATTTGATTATTCCCTTTTCTTCCTTTTCAGCTTGCTGTTGAGAGGATCTTTATTCGGTGATATGTACCTGAACCATGGTATTAATTATTTTCTCAACAATTAGAGGCTGCAATGATTATTTTTCTCTAGTTCATATGTTGAGAAAATGGGACCCTTTCATGGCAGGGCAACTGATGTTGCAGCCATGGTGGGAAACCCTTTTCTTCTACAATCAAAATACAGATTTGAGCCGCACCTTTTCCATCACTCTATTGCCTCATTTCACCATAGCCGGTGCTTTTGAGGCGATAATGGAAATATGGTGTGTACATAGAAGCTCCCCAAACAGCTCTGGAAATCTGTTTGACTGATGACACAGATTTTGGGGATGGTTCTGATTATTATCAATAAGTAATCTGGGGCAGGCAGACACGTATATCTTGGGACAATTGCAATAAAACCATTGCATTTTCATCCGTTTCTCAATTTAAACCCTGTGTCAATCTCTCCAAAGAGAGGGAGAAAGAGAAGTACCTGTTCTTCTTGTTGCGGGAGCTTTGTTCGATTTGAGATTTTAAGCGGAAGTTGACTTGGACACCTGAGTTGCAAGAACTGAGTATGGGTTTTGGAGATGCTCTTATGCTAATATGATGGTAATAAGAAGAGAGAAGGGATGATTCTAAGGGTGGTTGCCCCTCTGTGTAAAAAAAATGATCATGATCCCTTAACCAGATCATAAAGCGTGTGATTTCTAGTCCAACTGTAAAATTAACAGCCCATTTGGCCCTTTTTATTCCATCTAAGGTTGTGGGTGTCGGTAGGATTTGGTCTTTGATGTTGCTGCTGCAACTTCTAATGATGATAAAGGGATATATAGATAGACAGGAGAAAATTTTAGGTGCAAATAGGGTAGGCCCGGTAGGTACACGTGGTGCGCGAACGCCAATCTTGGCCGTTCAAAAGTGTTTTGGACGGCCCAGATTTCTCCCTCCCTTTTTCCTCTCTCTCCTCTCTTTCTCTCTCTCAGAGTCTCAAATCCAGATTGTCCAAAACACTTTTGGATGGCCAAGATGCGCGCTGGGTACCGCCACGTGGTACCCAGTCGGCACCCAAGTTTTTCACAGATAGACAGACAGAGAGAACCCTTATCTTAAATAATTAAAGGAATCAAACTCGAAGCATTAGGCTCAAATGGTGAGATCACTGAGATGGGATGTTTCTAAGGGCGATTGCCCCTTAATGTAATTTGATGACCAAAGCCTATGACCTAACCAAACCATGCTTTCATTTTCTTTCTTTGTTGCTGCTGCAGCTTCTAATGATGATATATAGTTATATAGATAGACAGAGAGAGAGAGAGAACAATGATCATTGAGTAATTAAAGCAATCGAACTCAAAGAATGAGGCTCATTTGGTGAGAAGGGATGTTTCTAAGGGTGGTTACCCCTCACTGTAATTTGAAGATTATTAGATCACCAAAGCCTATGATTTCAGTTTGGAAAACAGCCCTTTGCGTATTTATATGTTTGTGGATTGTGGACAAACAATGTGACGGAGGAAGTATATTCTTACCTAGTATAGGAGAGGCTGTGATGATAAATATCGAGTTCACTGTTGTGGAATCGGAACCCATTTTTGACAAGGCAAATATGGAGGGCCTGTGGGAGAGTTTTGTTGGTCCTCTCTCAATGGGGCGACTTTTTTTTGTAGCCATTGTGGGAACACGCTTTCCTCTTCACTATCATACAGAATACAGATCTGAGCCTAAATTTTCTCTTCTCGCTTGTGGAGGGTGTGGGTGTGTGCTTGTGCGTGTGTGGTGGTGGTAGTATAGTGATGGCTGTGGAGATTGGTTACCTTTAAAAAAAAATCTTGTGCGTGTGGGGGAAACTATGAAAGTTTAGACTTGCTTCCTTGAGGCTGTATTTGGGCCAAGGATTTGGGTAAGAAAAAACAACTTAAATTTTTTAAGGATTAACCGTTCAAATGCAGCCATAAGGACTTAAGGCCTACTTTGTTGGTTGGGTCTGCCTGGTGTTGACCGTATTTTAAACATTCCATTGGAACAAGGTTGGTAGAGGATACTTCTAACCATTAGTTAAGCTTCATCAAACACCCACTAAGATAGCTTGATAAAAGAAGTAAAGGAAGCCAAGAGGCTGTAATGATAGCTTTCTGAGCTTGACCCAGGCATTGAGAACCTGATCCCCGCTTCTTGACAGGGTGATGTAGAGGGCTTGTGAGAGGGTATGACCTGATCTTTAGCAGATCTGAGCCTCTACCTTTCTTGCAATAGTATCTATATGCATTTTATGTAGTTGATTTGCTGTACAAAGTCTGGGTTAAATCTTATTTGGGGATTAATTTATTGTTTTTGTTTTGCTGGACCAAGTTTTGTGTTGGAAGTGTAGTGCTAATTCCCATGTGATTGGATTGGTGTTTCACTTGTAAGTTTTTTTTGCTTGTAGAGATGAAACAAATTGAGTCATTGGCCATTTTTGTTCCCAAAAATTAGTGTGCTGCTTTTTTCTTTTAACAGAAAGTTGCTTTGTCATGTGATTTGTAAGGTGTTGAAGAGAAGGGTCCTAAAGTCTGGGGAATTTCAGAGTCGAAAAGAGAAGAAAAACCAAGGTACACTTGAAAAGCTTAGTAGCGCTTTTTATTGGTTTGTTAGAGCATTTTTTGTTGTTGTTGTTGTTGTTGTTGTTGTTGTGTGTGTGTGTGTGTGTGTGTCTGATGGCAAAACCAAAATCATACACCAATCCTCCTTAACTCATCTCCAGATTTGATTCATGATATTGTGGCTTTGCAAGATGTCAAAATTGAAATATCGATGTCATACATGTTCTCCTAGTTTGCTTTGTCAATGGCATAGAAATTCCATTAGATGCAGACATGAGTTTTCATTCCATCGATGCTTAATTGGAGAAGAGTTATGCAATCAAACACATGATTTGTTGTATGGGACTATTCAAGTTGCATTTGTGCCTCTTCATCATCCAGTGCCATAACCTGCATTTTGAAAACATGCCCTTATCTAACGAATTAGTGGCATGGGCCTGACTCCCAAATCACATATATCCTTTGCACAGTATATTTTGTATTTCTTCACACTTTGTAACAGTGTTATTGTCATTGATTTTGCTAAATGGTTATTTATCGTTTACACCCCCCTTGTCCTTTTAACTTGGAGTAGAAAATTGTACATTTTACTGGGAGATGATGCTGGTGATTGAGCCAGTTAGAGAACTCAGATGGTATTTCCCTTAATTTTTTTACTACATCGATTCTGAAGAATTTGTGAGACCTTGTGGAAAGTGTTATTTTTCTCCGTTGATCACTATTATTACCGTGTCAACATTATTATCAACATCATTGTAGAAATATCAAAAAAATAGTTGGTCTGTTGGGCTAGCTACCTGGTTACAAAAAGTTCAAACCATTATTGACTCTCCTTTCTTCCAGCGGCTGGAAAACACTAAAGAGATCCAAGCAGCTTACACCAGTACCTGTTTTTTTTTTTTTTTCTTTGTAGTGCAGCTTCTCATTGTATCCAAGAAGATTTCTGCATCTTTTAACGACTGTGCTCGGAGCTTTTAGCACTCTACATTGATATATTTACTATTCTGCTATCTTCAGTCTCCATCTCTGTGTGTATTTTTGTTTCTAGGTTAGGTGTTCCGGTGTTGATTTCTTGGTTGTAATTATGGTTGTTGATCTGGTTGTACGCGTACTTTTCAAATTCTCGTTTCTCTTGTGATGAGGTTCTTGTCATACCGGGGAAAAGAAAACAATGGACTTATTATGTATGGAAATTTCATTCTGGATGAAGTTATGTATGCAAAAAGACAATTTGATCAATAAATAGTCCAAACTTAGTTGGGAAATCGTCGTTTTTTAGCTCAATTTATTTTCCCAAAAGCAGAAAAATTAAAAGGTTTGTTCACTTAACGAAATGAGTGTTTACTAGCACATTGTGTACAACAATGTGTGGCTGTTTTTTCAGAAATGAGTTCTAAAAATAAATTTCTCTTTTTTTTTTGGTCTTTAGTCAGTTTATTTTAGACTCGGGAAAAAAATACGACTCAATTAAAAGAATTAATCAGGCTTTACATTGTAGAGAGAATATACTAAGTCGATACACTCAAACAATAACCTTATTTTGAAATCTTTCTTACTGAAAAAAAAAGAAAAAAAGAGAAGTGTGAAAATCACTATCCTTTCTTATTTAAAATGAATAATGATACTACTGGAAATGAATTTTTTGGAATAGCACCGAATATTTCAGGGTAAAATGAGTTTTCTAGAATCGCTCCAAATTTCGGAACAGCCTTTGAGATCTGATTTCAATTTTCAACAAACAGCTCTAAACAAAAAAAAACTTGTGTGTGTGCAAAGTATGGCTACATGGTGCCCCACCATGCATGGTGGTTGTTCAAAAGTGTTTTTATGCATGGTGGTTGTTCGAAAGTGTTTTTAAGTGGCCCAAGTTTATTCCTCCTCTCTCTTCTCTTTCTCTCTACTCTTTTTCTTTATGCAATCTTGGACAGGGCTACCTGTACAGAACGTGGGGCACAGAAAATGTATCGATCGCGTTCGGGGACCCACTTTTGGGTCCCACAAGAGTGATCCGAATTTTGATTCAAACGGTGAGACTTTGGTTCGAGCACTTCCAACCGTCCGATTGAGCTGAAATTTTGTGGGGCCCCTCGGAAAAATATTTTAAGAACAATGAACGGTTCGGATCACTCGTGTGGGACCCAAAAGTGGGTCCCCGAACGTGATCGGTACATTTTCGGTCCCATTTTTTCTGTACCCGTATCTCTATCCATGCAATCTGAACAGTCTAAAACATATTTTGACCGCTGAGATGCGTGGTCGGACATCAAGTAGGCATACCTTACACGCATCCAAGTTTTTCTCGCTTTAAACATCCCACCTAAGTAATCATACAATGATCCTTCTAGTGATAGTCGAGCCGAGTGAGCTGATTTTAGATTTTTCAATCACACAAAAATGACCCGTCCTAACCCCAGTGCAACAAACAAAAAAAGAGTTAAACAAGAGAAATAAGCTAGGCTCCTATAAAAGCCAAAAACCCCTGGCTAGGGGCCATAGACAAGGGGTTCTTCAACCCAGAACTGAATGAGGCCTCACTCACAGAGTCGCAGAGATGGGGAAGTTTCTGGGGGTGGTTGCCCCTCTCTGTGTACAAAGAGATCAATGAAGCCGATGATTTCACCTCCAATGCCTCAAAAAAATCAACAACCCTTTGGGTGTGTGTGTGTGTCTTTCTGATCTCTGGTCAGTATCTGCTTTCTGTTTTCTGTTTTATGATAACTTCTGATTCATCATGAATATATGTATGCATATATATTATCAGCAGCAGCAGCAACCTAAACCCTAAACCCAAAAAAACAGATCTGTTGTTTAAAGAGGCTGTGATGAGAGAATTTTTCTGGGTTCAAATCAGGAGCCGAGATCTGTCCCGTTTACTGGCGGGGCGATGCGTCGCAGCCATGGCGGAGTCATTGTCCTTCTCGGCCTGATTCAACTAGATCTGAGCCTCATCCTCTCTTTTGATTCATTAATTGATGTGTCTTTTGCTGCTCAGTGATTTTCTTTTATTTTTGAGTTTTAATCGTATTTACTACATTTTATTGATACTTCTATGTTTATTGGCTTTGTTAATCTATTGGGTTTTTTTTTTTTTTTTTTTTTGAAATGTGTTTTTGGCTGTGTTTTTTCAGTAATTTTGAGTTTCATTTACAAATTAGTCGTCTTTCTGTACCAAAACTCTTTTAGTACTATTTTCCTTTTTGTTGTTCTTGCTGCTAGGATATTACTAAGGTAGCTGAATAATATATCATATGGAAAAGGCTGTGATGATACTCCTCTTTGACTTAATATGGGGATTATGTGACTCATTTCTTGGCGGGGGCAACTTTGCCTATCCTAGAAGAGGAGAATACACGCAGTGCTCTTGCCGCATAGATTAAGGGAGTCCGCCGCCCCTCGCCCAAGGTAGGCCCTGACATCTACGTCGTTTTGGTCGTTGGCAGGACTTGCCTTGGGAGAGGGACGGCATGCTCCCTTAGTCTATGCGACAAGAGCATTGCGTGTATTTTGTAGAAGAGACTTAAATCCTTGTTAGGGGTCATTGTTGTAGCTAAGGTGGGTGCATTCTTCTCAGCATTGATGAAATGGAGATCTGAGCCTCTTTTCTGTGTTCATAGAGAGTGTACAATAGACGTATAGGCCAATGTAGGCAAATCAAAGTTTATTTTGTGGTCTTAATGTAATCGCCTCGTTTTTTACATCAACCGGAGATAATATGGACTTGCCACAAATGTGTAAAGTTGTAAACAGGTGGAATTTGGTACCCAAAGCAAATTAAGCCATCATTGTGGTGTATTTACAAGGAGGTGTGGGGTCGAAATATTTTACTTAGGAGGCTTTTGTATAGTTTTTTGGGTAAATAGGCTTTTGTACAGTTATATCATAATATCCTGATTTTTGTACGAATATTTATGATGAGCAAAGTTACGAAGTTTTTGTTGTATTTTTTTGCCGTGGCTTTTCTTAGAGTTAATTACGCTACCATTTATCTTGCCTCGAACATTGATCGTAGAGATCTTGAAAATTTTCTTGAAGTTTATGGCTGTATTTTTTTTAGTAATTTGGGTTCCATTTACAAATTAGTAGCCGTTTTGTACCCACAGTACCAAAACTCTTTTACTATTTTCCTTTTTGTTGTTCTTGCTACTAGGATGTTATTAAGGTAGCCGAATCATCTATCATATGGAAGGCTGTGATGACACTCCTCTTTGACTTCATATGGGGATTATGCGACTCATTTCTTGGCGGGGGCAACTTTGCCTATCTTGGGGGGAGGTGAATATTATGCAGCGCTCTTGGTGCATGGACTAAGGGAGAGGCGACAGGTTCCCTCAGGCTATGCGACAAGAGCATTGCGTGTATTTTGTAGAAGAGACTTAAATCCTCGCAAGGGGTCGTTGTTGTGGGTGCATTCTTCTCCGCATTGATGAAATGGAGATCTGAGCCTCTTTTTCCTTGTCCATTTAGAGTGTACAATAGGCCAATGCAGGCAAATCAAAGCCATTTTATTTTGTGGTCTTAATGTCATCGACTCATTTCTTGCATCAACTGGTACAACACGAGATAATGGGCTCGCCACGAATGTGTAAACCTTGTGGGTGGATTTGGTACACAAAGCAAATTAAGTCATCATTGTGGTGTGGTGTGGTGTGGTGTATTTACAAGGAGGTGTGAGGTCGGAAATGTTTAATTTAGGAGCACTGGCGGCACCACATGAGCGAGTCTTTGGGTTGTCAATTGACCTCCCAATTTTTTTTATTTTTTTTTAAATATATGTAATATTTTTAGTTTTCTTTGAATATAGGCTTTTTTGAACACCGGGCTTATAAATATTTAAACACCCTACGCATAAATATTTGAACACCTAACCCAAAAAATTTGAACAATAAGCCCAAAAAAATCAACCCACAAACCAATCGAATGTAAACAACCAAATTAAAAGCCATAGGCGACTCCATAGCTTCTCATAGATGCCAATTGAACAGCCTAAACTCTTTTATATTTTATGTTACACGTGATAATTTTATCTCATGTTTGTCTGAACCCTTAGTCTTGTGAACATCCATCAATTTAGGAAATTCACAATTTATCACATATTGTATAAGTTCAAACCAAGGCACACACTTGATAAAATTAAAAAAACCTAGAGACAAAAAAGTATCTATTGGCATCAATATCGTGCTCTGCCTTTTCTCTGAACAACAATCAACTCTATATTTCCAAAAATAAGAGCATATATGCCCAAAAAAAAAAAATCCATGGGAACCTATTCGCCGAACAACTTTCTACAATAAGAACTAATATTCTTATGTGTCGATTTAATTTTGCTTGGCCTAAAATATAGTATTCGCCAAGAAAACATGCAATTATGACTTCTTACCTTCTTTTTTTTTTCTTTTCATATTACTATTTGGTTGCATTTTTCACACCAATATACTCCATAAAAATTTGTGAATGTATGACTAGTTAATAGACCTAGTAGAATTATGGTAATTTTTGAACATCCAGTTTAAAAGTTTAAAATTTCTGGAGCTGCCACTCTTTAGAGGCTTTGTATAGTTATATCATACTAAGATCCTAATTTTTGTATGAGTATTTATGATGAGCAAAGTTATGAAATTTTGTACGACCCTGATTGTTTCCCAGTTTAGTTTTAGTTTTAGTTTTGATGAAATCATCATTTCCCTCATTTCTCTCTCTATCTCTCTCCACTCATTACACTTTATGACATCATCAAAAACTAAACTAAACTATCTAACCAAACACAACCGTTGTATTTCTTTTTTGTGGCTTTTCTTAGAGTTAATTACGCTACCATTTATCTTACCTCGAAGATCTTTAAAATTTTCTTCTGTAGTATAATTATAACTTTTGAAGGTTTGGTAAAATCCAAGTTTTGTGGTAAAATTGGGGTGCTCTATTACAAATATGCAAGATAGAAATTTTGTTATACAAATTGTTTTTGAGATTTTGATGACATGGATCGCATTGCGAACCCCAGAGAGATTATAACACCGAAGAATAAACTTTGGGTTGGCTTTCATTATAAACCTTTGGATTGAAAAAAATCCTCGGGAATTGATATTTGCACTCTTTTTTTCTCTATTAACACTTTTTTTTTTGTTTTTATTAGGTAAATTTACTCTTGCATTTTATATATAAAAACAAAAAAGGTGCGCCAAAAAAAAATAAAAAAGTGTGCCAATAACACTCCCCAAATCAAAAGCAAGAAAATTTCAGCGAAAGCCATGTTCCAATGTATAAACAAAGCTATAACTAACATACAAGCCAGAGGGTAAATATTTATGCAGCATGAACAATGGATTGTGCTTGCTAAAACTGAAAGATTACGGGTGACTTTCTATTCAATTTTTTTTTTTTGTTTGGGATTAAATTTGATATTTGTTATTTGCGATTTTTGTATTTGGTTCTATCCAATTTTATATTTGTTAAGAAACGTGACTTTTTTTTCCTTTCTTTCTTTCTTTCCATTTTTTTTTTTTTACAGAAAGACTCTGAAAGATAAAGAAAAGAACAAACCGAAAAGCCCAACTTAACGGCTCGTTTGGATAGCGGATTTGATTTTGAGTGAATTTGTAATAAGGTTGGGCCGACCTCCTAAGAATGGTGAATTTGTTTACTGGGTGTTTGAATGGTTTTTTGGGAAGGGAGATTTGGAGGATGGATGTGATAAGATAAGAGGGCAAATGATTGAATTGCCCATAGTTTACTAATTGGGTCATGCTAACAGGTGTCATAGTACACCCGTTAAGGGTACAAAAAGTACACTTTTCTGAGTTCAAATCAGGAGCCGAGATCTGTCCCGTTCACTGGCGGGCAATGCGTCGCAGCCATGGCGGAGTCCTTCTCGGCCTGATTCAACTAGATCTGAGCCTCCTCCTCTCTTTTATTCATTACTCTCATATTCACACTCACATGAGCAAATTTCACGAAGGCATACCATTCCGAAGCGTGGGGCATTGAAGGTTATGTCTGATTGTTACCTTCAGGGGAATTAGGCGAGGTTCACGCAAGCTGATCGGTTAGCAAAAAAAAAAGAGTAAAACTTTTACACATAGAAATTTCACACTAAATGACACCAAAAAAAAAATGTATTGATATCAATTTGGGCGTTTGGAAATCATTCACCGTGAATTTTTGTAAAATAATTTCACACTAAATGACACACAAAAAAAAAAGTATTGATATCAATTTGGGCCTTTGGAAATCATTCACCGTGAAATTTTGTAAAATAGCACCAAATATTTCAGAGTAAAATGAATTCTCTAGAATAGCTCCAAATTACTACTAGAGTTTTTTGGAGTCTCATTTTCAGCTTTTCCTTTTTGACTTTTTGTTTTTTTGGCTTTTTGGATTATGTTCATGATGTATTTTGAATCTGGTAGGATTGTTTGAAAGAAATGTGCAGAATGCATTTTGTAACAAAAATAGTGTTTGAGAGATATGTGCAGAATACATTCTGTAGGTAAAAGTGAAAAATGAGATGTCAAAAAGCTGCTCCCAGCCTACTTATGACTTCTCCTCTGTAATGTCAAATTTTGAGAATGAGTTGAATGGCTTTTGAATTTGAACAACTAAACACCCAAAACTTAAAAATAAGAAGTTGAAAAATGAGAAAAGTAGTCGGCCAAACGGGCCCTAATATTCGGAACAGCCTTTGAGATCCGATTTCAACTTTCAAGAAGCAGCTTTAAAGATCCCACCCACATTGTAATCGCGAGCAATTTTTGGGTGCCGAGTGGGTATTGTCCACGTGGTACCCACTCGGCAAGCCGTCCATAACGCGATCTAACGGTCCGGATTTTAGAGAGAGAAAAGGAAGAGAGAGAGTTTTTGGGTGAGAGGAGAGAAAGGGAATCAATCCGGGCCGTCCAAAACACATTTGGACGGCTCAGCAGATTGCGCTTGGGTACCAAGTGACAATACCCACTCGGCACCCAATTTTTTTTCTGTAATCACAAAAATGGCCTCTTTCCCAACCCCAAAAAGAAGGGTAAATAAGAGAAATCAGCTAGTAAAACAAAAACCCTGCAATTTAAAGCCATTGGGGCCATAAACAATAGTTTCTTTCAACCCAGAAATTGAATGAGGCATAATCACTCACAGAGAGATGGGGAAGTTTCTGGGGGTGGTTGCCCCTCTCTCTGTATAGAGATTATGAAGCCGATGATTTCATCCCCAATGCCTCAAACAAAATCAACAGCCCTTTGGGTGTGTGCGTCTTCCTGATCTCTGGTCTGTATCTGTTTCTGTTTTCTGATAACCTTTGATCCATGGATATGTATCTATGTATGCATATACGTATGTGTGTATGTAAACAGAGAGAGAGAGAGATATATATATATAGAGAGAGAGAGAGAATGGGGTTTGGATTTTTTCCAACCCTTTTTGCTTAGCTTTCTGTTTTGATTTACATGCTCTTTCTCTCTCTATATATCATCATCATCAACAGCAGCAACCAAAACCTGAAACGAACAAGGCCCTGTTGTTTAAAGAGGCTGTGATGAGAAAAAATATCTGGGTTCAAATCAGGAGCTGAGATCTGTCCCGTTTACTGGCGGGGCAATGCGTTGCAGCCATGGCGGATTCATTGTCCTTCTCGGCCTGATTCAAGTAGATCTGAGCCTCATCCTCTCTATTATACGCCTACATCCACATATGATTCCGTTTATTCATTTATTGATGTGTTCTTTTGCTGCTCAGTTTTTCTTTATTTACTATTTATTGAGTTTTATTGATACTCCTAAATATGTTTATTGGCTCTGTTTATCTGTTGGGTTTTTTTTTTTTCGGAATGTTTTTTTGGATATGTTTTTTCAGTAATTTGAAGGACCCTGCTGGTGTGCGCATCTGAGTCGTCGATCTCGACAATCAACGACTTGGATTTCATCTTGTCAATGGACGGCTCAGATTTATAAGGTTATTACGAGATGGAAATAGGACCATTGAAAACAGTCAATGGCTCGGATGGCGCACACCGGGGAGCCCCTCTAGGGTCCCATTTCCTAATTTGAGTTCCATTTACAAATTAGTAGTCTTTCCATACCAAAATTGTTTTACTGTTTTCCTTTTTGTTGTTCTTGCTGCTGGGACAGTACCAAAACTCTTTTGGCCTTGTTCGTTTCCCTGTTTAGTTTTAGTTTTAGTTTTGATGGCATCATCATTTTCCCTCATTTCTCTCTCTATCTCTCTCCACTCATTACACTGTTGACATCATCAAAACTAAACTGAACTCTCTAACCAAACACAGCCTTTACTATTTTCCATTTTTGTTGTTCTTGCTGCTGGAATGTTACTGAGGTAGCTGAATAATCTATCATATGGAAAAGGCTGTGATGATACTCCTCTTTGACTTCATATGGGGATTAATGTGACCCATTTCTTGGCGGGGCAACTTTGCCTACCCTGAGAGAGGAGAAGTTACGTTGTTCCCTTGTTGCATGGATTAGAGTGCATGTTGGCCCTGCTATCTCCCGAAAAGACGTCATTTTGGGAGATAGCAGGACCAGTCTTGAGTGACGGGCAGTATGCTCTCTAACCCGTGCAACAAGAACACTTCGTAAATTTTGTAGAAGAGACTTAAATCCTTTGAAAGGGGATCATTGTTGCAGCTAAGGCGGGTGCATTCTTCTCTGTGTTGATGAAATGGAGATCTGAGCCTCTTTTTCTTATCCATATATATGTAAGTATAGGCCAGTCCGGTGTATGTTCAATCAAATTTATTTTGTTTTGTGGTCTTTATGTCATCGCCTCTTTTCTTACATCAACTGGTACAACACGAGATAATGGGCTCGCCATAAATGTATAAGCAGGTGGTATTTGGCACACAAAGCAAATTAAGCCATTGTTTGGTGTATTTACAAGGAGGTGTGGGGTTGGAAATGTTTAATTTAGGAGGCTTTTTTGGAGTAGTTAATACTCCAATATCCATATTTTTGTATGAGTATTTATGATGAGCAAAGTTGTGAAGTTTTGTTGTAATTTTTTTTTTTTTTTTTGTGTGGCTTTTCTTAGAGTTAATTACACTACCCTTTATCTTATCTTGAACTTTGCTCGTATTGATCTTTTATTTATTTGTATAATTTTGACTTTTGAAGGTGTGGTAAAATCAAAAAAATTGGGGTGCTGTAATACTACAAGATAAGGAAATTTGATTTTCAAGATAAGAAAGGCATTGGTGTTTGTTTTTGAGATTTTGGCGACATGGATCCCTTTGCAAATCTCTCAGAGGGAGGGGGAGAGAGAGGATTGATATTACAAAAACCGAGACAGGTCATTCTCTCACAATACATCACATAAAAAATCGTGAAAAACTAGTTTTTTCAAAAACCCACCTTAGTAGAACACCCCCTAAATGTTGGTGGTTACCATTCATTTTTGGGTCGTGTTGGGTCGTTCCATTGTTAGTCACTGGACTGGTAACAAGCCAAGAGAAAGACATAAAAAAATAAATAAATAAAAACTTATCTTAGTGTACTTTTTACACTTTTTAATACGATTTCACACACTTTGATACAGTTTTCACTCATTCTAATAAACTTTTTTAAATCTTAACGACAGTCCAATGAGCTGATGTAAGTATTTTCCTCATTTTAAACCTCTTTGGGATAAAAATCCAAAACAAAAAAATTTAGCGAAATCCATGTTCCAATGCATGAACAAAATAACTAACATACGAGCCAGAGGGTAAATATTTATGCAGCATGAAGATGGATTCTACTAAACACTGTAGGTAAAAAACGGAATTCTTAAACTGAAATGTTGCTGGTGGAGCACAGTGTGGCATTCGAATGGTCGGATGTTCAGATGTACACAATCAACGGATAATTTGCAGATATGAGCCATTCAAGGCCAAATTGGAATCTAAGCTGTTGATTGTCGAACTCCCAAGATCTAATAAGATGGAAGTATGGAACAACCGTGCACATATGACATACCAAACAACAAAAATGACCCAACTAAACAAATGGTGCAATGTGACAACTCCGGCGATGGCTCCGGCGATCTCTTTTTCCGTTATGTTTTTTTGTTCCGTTCTGTTTTTTGTTCTTTTTTGTTGTAGATTTTAGATCTTTTTTTGGTTTTTTTGTACTGTTAGTTTGATTCAATGAACTTTCTTTCTATTTCTCAAAAAAAAAAAAAAAAAAAAATGGTGCAAACAACCCAAACGATTACCCCAAAAAAAACCAACCCAAACGAGAGTTGGTACTTTTTGGTTTTAGACTCTCTTTTATTTTTTCTTTTTCATAAAGACTTCGAAAAATAGTAAAACGGAACAGGTTAAATATGTAGACCATTCCGAAGGCCTAATGTAATTGGGCCAGAAGCCCATCCATTTTTTCAGAAGGAAAACCTGATCCTATTCTCCCTGGCCCAAAATGGGAAAAAAAAAAAAAAAAACTACCAGTATTACAAATAAAATGAAAATTCTATTTATACTAGGATTATGAAAATTCACATAGTTGAAGGGAAATATTCTGGTTAGGAAATTAAACCACTATGGAGAAGGGAAACATTGCCTTAAAAATGCTGAGAAAATAGTTTGAAATGTTTTTATTTCCCTTGATATGTACATGGGAAATAACTTTGATCATACATATTTTAGCTTTCCTTTAATAACCAGAATTTGGTCAATAGAGAGTTTCAGGGGTGTTCGCGATAGTTTTTTCGTAAAATTTAAATTTTAGATTGTTGATTCTGTTTTGCATTTTAGATTTCAAATTCTAGAGAAATCATGAACGGTGTTAATTTGCTCTAACTTTGGATTTTGAATTAACTGTTGAGTAGTGTTTGTAGAAGAATACAAAATAAGTTTTTTGATGTGACCAATCTATTTTGTCCTTGACCAGTTGGCAAAAAAATAAAAATTCTCTACGCTAATCAATTTAGAACCAAGTTTCAAATTTAGGGGGTGTTCCACTAAGTTGGTTTTTTGAAAAAACTGGTTTTTCACGTTTTTTTATATGATGTATTGTGAGAGAATGACCTGTCTCGATTTTTGAAAAAAACAATTTTTTGTTAGTGGAACAGCTAGTTATCTAATCAAGTAGCAACCAAAGATTTATTGTTATGGATATAATATTTATTTAAGGGACAGGTGATCCCATTTGTGGGCCTCTCTAGGTCACTTTTGGATGAGAAAATATGTTTTCATTTTAAGATTTATTGAAAATATTCAACATACTAGACTTTTTACTAATCGAATATGGATTACTAGGACTTTTACGATTATTTGTTTGTTGATCTTCTTAGAATACTTTAATGTAATCGACAATCTTTATGATTTCTAAAAAAATTTGCTTCCATCATGAGGTAAACAGAGCTACTGGATGAGAGTTTGAGAATCTCATTCCTTTGTATTTTCTCTCAAAAACAGTTTAGACATCATTCAGTTGTAAGAAATGAAAAGAAAGTACAAGAATGTCCGACTTTCTTGCATTTTTTGAGTGTCCAGTTAGTAAGAAAGTTACGGAACTCACATCTCTAATGTTCTACTGGAATTAGTTTTCCCCCAAAACTCATTTCGCAAAGTTTTAAAATATACAATACCAATACAATAAATTGATTATTTTTTTTTAAAGAAACTGATTTTCACACCTCTAAATTGATATCCACACTTCCTTTTTTTTTTTTTTTTTTTTGTCTTTTAATGAAATTTTTATGGATAAAAATTCACTAAAAGGGGAAAAAAAAGAAAAGGAGTTTGGATATCAATTACCATGTTTTAATTTTCCCACAAATTTCTTTCAACAAATGAACCCAGATGTGAATTTTTTTTGTTTTTCCCATTACTTCTCCGTCACTTGAATCTTCTACTGTGAAATATTTTCCTACACATAAATTTCTTGATGAGTCACCACTTCTCCGTCATTCCTAATCTATTAAATGGGGAGGGGGAAATGAGACTTAATCTCGGAATGCAGTATGAGACATCCAAGAACTGTACCGCATGAGTTAGGCGTCACTTGAAAAAGGAAAAAAAGTTTGGTGAATGAACTAACGGTGGATAATGCATTTACGCAATGTCGAACATACCCCTAACCTCAGGACACCATTCAACTCCTTTACCTGTTGTAAATAACTCGTCCACCAAGGTCTAAAAGTAAATTTGGAGTCATATAAATACTGGGCTTGGATCATTGTTCTAGGGTTTAGGCTCAAGAATGAGGCACCGGGGAGAGATTTGGGGTTTCTCTGGGCGGTTGCCTCTCTCCCCATTTTCGCCGATGATTTCACCTCTCAAATCAACAGCCCTTCTCTCTCTCTTTCTCTCTCCAAAGATACATAAATACATACATATATGTATGGCGGGGGTGTGTGTGTGTTGGTGGTGATGAAGAATCACCTGAATCTTCGTCGTCTGCTTTCTTTCTGCTTCCCGGTAAATTATTTCCGAGAAAGGTATGTACATTATCATTTCCATGATCCCATCGGCAATTCCACTCATCATCCAAACAGAGCCTTTTTAGAGCATCTCCTATCACTCTCTACACCATGACTGTACACGATTGTATGATCTGGTACAGCTCTGGGATTGGGGACGACTGAATAATTACTCAATTTTCAGAGGCTGTGACGATGTTGGATCTCTGAGCGATTGATTTCAGTCGTTGAGTATCCGACCCGTTTTGTGGCGGGGCAACCCCGATGGTTGCAGCCATGAGCGGAGTTGGGTATCTCTCGCCTGATTATACATAGATCTGAGCCTCACTCTTTCGTTCCATTGATACATGCATTATACATACACACATACATACATACATCTGTATATGCACTTTTGAATCCCCTTCAACAATGATCATTTATTCCAATTTTACAGGTAATTGTAATAAGTAATATTATATTTGCAAATTATTTGCAAGTTTAGTTTTGGAAGAGTTACTAAGACTCCGGACTGTTGATTGCGTGGATGGACGGCTGTGATGGGCCACTAAAGGTAGCATGTCAAACACTAAAGGTATCATGTCAAACACGACGTGTTACCCTATTTGCATCCAAGTTTTTCTCCTTTAAATAGAGGACTTTAGTACTCAAAAGCTAGGGTTAATGCTCGAGAATGAGGCGCAGCAGAGAGCATTTGGGGATTTTTTTGAGGGTGGTTGGCCCTCTCTGCAAATAGCCAATGATTTCTCCCTCCCAAATCAACAGCCCTCTCTCCATCACTACTTCCAGTACGTGTGTGTGTGTGTGTGTGTGTGGTGGTGGTGAATCTGATTTAATCAATGTCAGTGGGAGGGAGGCTGGGGAATTGGAAAATGGAAATAATTCTTGTGGAGTCCTGTTGACATCAGATTTTGCCCTACGATTCATATGCCAAGTGCATTAATTACATGCACGATACCATATTATTCCGGGCATTAAAATAAGAAGATTGTTTGATCCTGCGTCCCAATCGGATTCCATTTTGAACATCAGTCGAGAGCATGACAGATCCGGTGGGGGTAATTGATATGGGTTATTCAAACTTCAGAGCACTAATGACCATTATTCTAACCAGGATGGTTTTTCTCCTATAAACGAAGGACTCCAGTACGCAGAAGCTAGGTGTTATGCTCGAGAATGAGGCACAGCAGAGAGGATTTGGGGATTTTTTTGAGGGTGGTTGGCCCTCTCTGCAAATAGCCAATGATTTCTCCCTCCAAAATCAACAGTCCTCTCTCCATCTCTACTTCCAGTGTGTGTGTGTGTGTGTGGTGGTGGTGGTGAATATGATGAAGTCAATCGACCTTCTTCTTCTTCTTCTTCTTCTTCATCTTTGTACGCTGTTACTATTAATGATTTATGGTGAATTGCATGTCACCATCATCGCCCCACGATACAAAACAAGCTAGTTACCCTTAAACTGGCTATGTTTGGTTAGATAGTTTAGTTTAGTGTTGATGATATCAGCAGGTGTAATGAGTGGAGAGAGAAATGAGAGAAATGATGATGTCATCAAAACTAAACAGGGAAACGAACAAGGCCATTATGTTCCATGGCTGTATGGATAGTACATTCCTTTACAGCAACAGCTGGTACTGAATAATTTAATAATTTATGTTTTCCATATGAGGCTGTGATGATGTTTAGATCTCCGAGCATTTTAGAGGCAAGGCTTTGAGAACCCGACCCGTTTATTGGCGGGGCAACCCAGATTGTCTGTTAGAGAGATGGGATTTGTTTGGTTCTCTCTCTCCAGGCAACTGTGTGGTTGCAGCCATGGCTGAGTCACTGTTCTCAGCCTCCTCTTACACAGATCTGAGCCTCCCCCATTCTTCCCCATGATTTTGTGATCTTCTAAATTCTATGACATGTTTTATACGCACACATGTTTTAGGTAGTAGTAGTCTTTTTCCCTCTCTCCACCGAAAATTCTCTCTTTTCCTTTGTTTTCTTTTCTCTCTTTCTTTCTGTCTTCTTCTTCTTCTTCTGTCTTTTATTTTTGCCATCCAAGAAGCCGAGAGCTTCTCCTTAGCATTTTCAAATTGCTCCTGTAATTTAGTTTAAGTGTGGAAAGTCAGTAAATGAATATTGTGGAGTCCTGTTGATATCAGATTTTGTCTTACGAAACACATGCCAAGCACATAAATTACAAGAGCTATACCGTTTTATTCGGTTTTTGGAAAAAAGCTCTTGTTTTTTATTAGTGGAACACCCCCTTAAAATCCGGACCAAAATCCGGACCACTGATCGTGGGAGTGGGGACTACTGAATAATTACTCAATTTTCAGAGGCTGTGATGATGTTGGATCTCTGAGCGATTGATTTCAGGCGTTAAGTATCGGACCTGTTTCTTGGCGGGGCAACCCGGATTGTTGCAAGCCATGGGCGGAGTTGGGTATCTCTTGCCTGATTATACACAGATCTGAGCCTCACTCTTTCGTTCCATGAATACATGCATTATACATACATACATACATCTGCATGTACACTTTTGAATCCCCTTCAAATATGATCATTCATTCCAATTTTACAGGTAATTATCATAAGTACTCCGAGTATATATATTTGCAAGGTTGGTTTGGAAACCGAGAGTTTTGGAAGAGTTTATCGGGCGTTCATGTTTTTTGAATAAACTGACTTTTCACCGGTTTTTTATGTGACGTATATATTGTGAGAGAATGACCAGTATCGGTTTTTTGGTGGAACACCCCTGTTAAAATCCGGACCAATTGATCGTGGAAATGGACGACTGTGATGTGTATTTGCACCCAAGTTTTTCTCCTATAAACAGAGGACTTCAGTACGCAGAAGCTAGGGTTAATGCTTGAGAATGAGGCACAGCAGAGAGGATTTGGGGATTTTTTTGAGGGTGGTTGGCCCTCTCTGCAAATAGCCAATGATTTCTCCCTCCAAAATCAACAGCCCTCTCTCCATCTCTACTTCCACTGTGTGTGGTGTTGTGGTGAATCTGATGATGTCAATCGACCTTCTTCTTCTTCCTCATCTTCTTTTGCTGTTACTGTTAATGATTTATGATGTCACCATCATTGCCCCACGATACAGAACAAGCTAGCTACCCTTAAACTATGTTCCATGGCTGTATGGATCGTACATTCCTTTACAGCAACAGCTGGTACTGAGGCTAAGTTCTCCAATGGATTTCTGTTTTCCATATGAGGCTGTGATGATGTTTAGATCTCCGAGCATTTTAAAGGTAAGGCTTTGAGAACCTGACCCATTTATTGGCGGGGCAACCCAGATTGCCTGTTTAGAGAGATGGGATTTGTTTGGTCCTCTATCTCAGGCGACTGTGGTTGCAGCCATGGCGGAGTCACTGTTCTCAGCCTCATCTCACACAGATCTGAGCCTCCCCCATTTTCCCCCCATGAATTTTGAGATCTTCTAAATTCTGTAATATGCACACATGTTAATGTGTGCGCACATATGTATTCACAGTAAATGGGGGTGGAAATGTTTGGGTATTAGTTTCCTGTTAGTTTATGGGTAATTTTTCAAACACACCTCCCGATGGACATGGTGAGCTCCACCGCACTTTTTTTTTAATCCGAAATTCATGATTGTATTCAAGAAATGCCATTCGACACTTACAAATTTTTTGTCTGAAAGTAAAGTAGAGGAAACAACAGCCAGCTTTACATCGATAAAAATAAAACAATAACAAGATTAAGGCCTGGTTTGGGTAAATTGAAAAAACTGGTTTTTTTGGTTTTGTCCTTATTCAAATTTTTTTTGCATTTTTTAGTTTTCGGTCGATTTTTTGTGGTTTCTTGGTTTGTCTCAACGAGAGAAATTTAAAAAGTATAAAATTATTAGCCAAACTTAAAGTTTTGTGAATAAAACCGAAGATGACATCCAAAAAATCGGTTTTTTGGATAATTTTTCGTCTTTATTTACAAAACTTTAAGTTTGGCTAATAATTTTATACTTTTTAGATTCCTCTCGTCGAGACAAGCCAAGAAACCACAAAAAATCGACCGAAAACTAACAAATGCAATTTTTTTTGAATAAGGACAAAACTAAAAAAACCAAAAAATCAGTTTTTTCAATTTACCCTAATCAGGCCTAAGGAACACTAATGCCTACATACTTTACACGAGCATATTAATGCTCTCTCCACTCCGAACAGCAAGGTTCGGGGCACTTGGAGTATCAGGTGAAAATATTTAAGTTGTGTTTGGATGAGTTTTGAAAAGAAAATTTTGAGAAGAATTTTTTAAGATAGTGTTTGGTTGAGTTTTAAAAAATGAGAATAATGAAGTAATGATTAAAGAGAAATAGAGAGAGAAATGAAATAATACTGTAAAGTAATGAGTGGGGAGAGTATTTTTGAAAACAATTTTTGAAAATGGGGTAAAAAGGAAAGGGAACAAGGCCTAATTAGTCACCTAAAGCTGGCAGGAGTCCAAATCAAAGTTTTACAGTGGTCCAGCTCAAAGTTTACAATGAAACCTTAATGGATGGATGTGGAAAAACATAAAATAAAAAAGTGAATGGATGGGTCCATTGTAGAGCCACACAATCTTGTTGGAGATTTATTAGTTTTCTTTTTGGATTCATTTTGATGGTCGGAATTATTTACTGAACAAACTCGAGCTAGGGACTCAAGCTCGTTCTTTTAACAAGCCAAGCTCAAGTAATCATCAAAACACTTAAAACTCTTCCTTATTTCGGCCAGTTTTTGTTTGTCTTTAAAAAAGTCGAATCGCTAGTATAGAAATCTCTCCGTACTTTCGTTCTCATGCAATTTTAGTGACATGATTGCAAAAAATATCTTTTGGGAATATGTTTACGCAACGCTGCCACTAAAACTGTGAAAGAAGAGAGCCGTATAGGGATTTTTGTACATGTGACATAGTTAGGAAGACCTTTTTTTTTTTTCTTTCTGTTCTCAAATGCTCAAAGGTAATGCAACCCCCAGTTCTCTTTTTTGACACAGGCATCCATCCTACGAGCCTTTCTTCTTCTTTGCTGCAAAGCTATCATTTCGTTTCACAAAAACTAGCTACAGAGAAAATGTACAAACGGGACGGATAAAAATTTGGACCACGGGCCTCTCACAAGTTTTCTCCAAAGTAGTAAGCAACATCAATAATGTTTAAGTTTCCCGAAAAACTACTCCAGTCCCCAAGAACTACTCCGAAAGTGATATTAGTGATAAATTCACTTGGGTATCTATCTAAACCATTGGTTTCGCTTACGGAATAGTTTTTCGGGATACTTCAATTTTTCCAAACAGCATTCATAGTAAGAGCTGGACTTGTCCAATTTGGGCTTATGGGCTCTGTATTGGATTCACAACTGGGCTATGTACTGGACTTCTCCAATATTGCTTGTTCTTCTGTAATGCATATTGTCCAACATACCCCTTCACCCTCGCATTCTTCTCCTCGCTACAAGATGTAAATAACTCGCCAAACCAGGTGCATAACAGTAAAGTTTCAGACACTATAAATTCAGAACACCAGTCCACAAAAAACACTAGGGTTTATGCTCGAGAATGAGGCACCGCAGAGAGGATTTGGGGATTTTTCCTGAGGGTGGTTACCCCTCTCTGCAAATCGCCCATGATTTCTCCCTCCTAAAATCAACAGCCCTCTCTCTCTCTCTCTCTCTCTCTCTGTGGTATGTGTGTGTGTGTTTGTGGCGGCGGCGGTGGTGAATCTGACGACGTTGATTGATCTTCTTCTTCTTTTCTTTCTTTTTTTCTGATATCTGGGAAAACTGGGTTGGGTAAAATTGGATTTCGCCATCATCGCTCCATGAATTCAGAAACCAAACTAAACCCTAAACTATCATGAGTGACTGCGGAGGAATGTACGATCCTTTCTCCTTTTTCGATAAGAGGCTGTGATGATATTTCGATCTCGGAGCATTCGACTCAGGCTTCGAGAACCCGACCCGTTTCCTGGCGGGGTAACCCAGATCGTCTATTAGAGAGATGGGATTTGCTTGGTTCTCATTCTGTTTCTCTGTAGGCGACTGTTTGGTTGCAGCCATGGCGGAGTCTCTGTTCTCGGCCTACAGATCTGAGCCTCCCTCTTGCTTCCCCATCATGTTCATTTGTACGCAGTTTTGTATGTATATATGTGTAGATATATATCGATATCTGAGGAAAATACCAGTAATTTGGGGTGAAAATGGACAGCAATTTTGGTTGATTTTTATTGGCTTCGAGTTTTATACAGTCAAAAGAAAAATGTTTTACGGGTTTTCTGCGTTTCTGGGTGTGGGTCCTCTCAGTCCAACATTTAGACTGAACGAGACAGTTTTTATTTATACCATTTATTAGTGGAATTAATACTTCAGATTTGCTAATTAACTCCGAATCATTAATTGCGACAAATTGATAGTGAAGATGAGGACCAGAAAAAAAAGGAAATTCAATTACAAGAATAAGGAAAATATAGTTCGTTGACAACCAGAGTGTTTCAATATTTTGCTAATCTATGAATTGTTACAAAATTGGTTGTGCCTCGTTATTGCTTAGATTTTTCTAGTCGAGATAAATAAAAAAAGATCAAAAGTTGAAAAATCAAAAACAGATATAATAATTTTTACCGAAAACTGCATGAATTAAGATAGTCTCTTTGTTGTTTCTCGTTCCAATAAGTATTCCTTAAGAATTCTCCTTCTAAGTGAATGTCGACATTTGCTTCTAGTGTATTAGACAGTGTATCTGCTTCTCCTGGAATTAAATTTTTGGTATACCTTTTGGCATGTTTTTTTTTTTTTTAATTATATTTTTTCATTTTATTATATTTTCTTATAGTTATTACATACTTCGACTCGACGAGAAGATTTAAAGAATTATACAAATAAAGTTCAAATAAAAAAATCTCTAAAGGCAAAAAAAGATAGTACTAGTAATTGTATTTCCGCCTGCTGCACATTGGTCATTGGGCCCATTAAAATATGTAGCTGAGATGAAGTTAGAAGAATGGATATATTGTACATGTTACATACATCGAGTTGGGCCTGTATTTGAGTTTGGCGTCAAGTGAAAAGCGGGATGTGTGCAGTAAGAGACAATATGAACCTAAATACATTTCTCAAATTCATAAAAAAATGGACTAGATTAAGCAGGCTAAAGCTAGTGTGCCCGTATTTGAGTTTGGCGTCAAGTGAAAAGCGGGATGCGTGCAGTAAGAGACAATATGCATGGTGACTCCCCTCTGAACTGTCCGTACTCGACAATCAACGACCCGTCAAAGTGTTAGGATTCCATGTACACTTCCTAAGGCACTTCCACCAAACTGGTCTGTGGGGTGCTGCTGTTGCTGCAACAGCACACCACAAAGATTCCCATGTCGAAGTTGTTTTTCTAAGACAAAAAGGAAAAGCTGTTCATTTTACGAGACTTTGTTCTGCTTAATTTTTTTGCACTTTTTTTGTTTTTGTCTTTATTCAAGAAAAACTTGAATTTTTTAGTTTTGCGTCAAACTATTTAGGTTATGTGATTTGTTTCGACGAGAGGATTAGGAAAAATATAAATCATGACCGAAACTCGAACCAGAACAAAACCCAAAGAGTGCAAAAAAATCACATGAATAAGTTAAGCGAAAAGAGGCCCACTTGTCAAACAATATATCCCTACAAAACATAAGATTGATTGAATATCAATTACAAATGGATCTAATTCAATATTCGGAATCGTTTATCTTGTAGAGTTTGTCGTGAATAGAAATCAAGCCAAAAGATATATCGATAAGACTGATTGTGATATAAACCCTCCTTCTTCTTTTTTTTATGTATAAAAAGAATGTAGATATAAATTTATTCCGACCATTTGCTTATTGGAATCCGATTGGCACACTAATGTTATCGCAAATCTACAAGATGAGCAATGTTGATTGTTGAATGGGATCCATCAACGGGCCAAAAAATTGTCAAATATTGCAGAGCGCACAATATCCTCTTCAATTGTTGAGAATCCATTTTCATTAGTATGATTTAGAGAATGAACTGGTACACGAAAAATCTCTCTTTGTAATTTGAGTTTTCGTACAATTAAAATATTTATTAACCTTATAAAATGAACCACTTAGGCTGAGTTTTTCAAATGATTTCAGCAACTGTTGCTAAAATCAACTCTGTTTTTAGCAAATGAGTTCACCAGCTGCTAAAATTTGGGTTGATTTTAGCAACTGAATGAAAAACTCAACCTTACTTAGTTTCCCATTTGCTAAAAACATACATCTGCTTAATTTTAGCAAATATTGATTTTATGTGAAATTCAAATAGTAATAAACTGATAAAATCAAAATCATTGGAAATTACTCGAATTTGCTCCACCAAAACACAATATAAAATCACATTCGTCTTCCTCCACCAGTACCAGGGACGAAATGGGAAAATAGACCGTCGGGAGGGTACTATAAATACAGAGAAGTGACCGAATTAGGGCTTCAAAATACTCTCATTAGTTTAAGTATGAGGCTCTCTCTTTCTGTCACAGAGATCTGGGAATTTCTCAGGGTGGTTGCCCATCTCTGTTGACGGCGACGACGATCGCTCAATCGTCGGAGAGCCGATGACTTCAACAATCAGTCCGTCCGTCCGTTACCAACAGCCCTGGGAAATTCTATTCACACACCCCTTTTTCTCTCAGTACCCACACCAAACGTGGAAACAATTGAAGTGGCTGTAAATGCCCTTCATTGCGATGTATTGTCTGTCTCTCTGTTTGTTTGAGGCTGTGATGATGAATTCAGAAAATAAACAGGCGTTTGAGGCCCAAAATTAGGCCTTGGCGGGGCAAATACAGAGGGTCTTGTGAGAGATTTGGGTTTTCTCGTTAGAGACCTTTGATCTCTCTCTCATGGCAACTGTTGTTTTGCAGCCATGGTGGTGGCCTCTTGTCTGAGTAAAGGCGAATCTGAGCCCCTTTCTTCACTCTCTTTTCTGTATTTTTTTATTTATTTATTTTTCTGATGATTTTTGGAGTACTCCATTTTTTGAGTTTTTGTTTCTAAACTCTGTGGTAAATGTATGGCAAATGGGTTTGATTAATCTTGGTTTTGAGGTAAATGTTTGATTAATCTGAATGTCAACTACTAGTTTAGTTAGAGAGAAAAGGTTTTTTTTTTCTTGCATGTTATTTACTCCATCTGTCTCATTTTGTTTGTCAAATTTCAAAGATTATAAACTGTCAATTGCTTATATCTTTATAATGTTTTTCATTATTTTGAAAGCTGGCTCGGTCTTTTAAAAATGACAAACAAAATGACCGGAACGGAACCGGTGCATTAGTGTACCAATTTTCGTTAAAAACGGAACATACCGGCCGGTATAATCCTATACGGAATGGTATTCGTAAGCTTACTTGAAAGAATAGTGTTAGTACTAATTTAAGCATAGAGTTAGCCTATGAGCATTATTAGCAGAGCATCAACATATAAGGTTTAATCATCATAGGTATTAGTCAAACCATCAAACAGGACTGTCCCTGAGATCTCGGGGGACCTGAGACAAATTTTAATGTTATAGGCCCCTTGTGTAATTTTATGAGCAAACAAAATAAATGATAAATAAATATGAAATTGTAAAAAATACATGTAATAAGGTAGATTAAATTACCAAAAATAGTGATCAATATAAGAATACAAAAGCATCACTTTAATATCACTCTAGCTTCTTGCATTTTTAGCAACAAAAGTATTGCTCAAATATAATGAATTTATTTTCTATAACTAGTATAATATCCTATAAAATTGGGGCCCCGAGGCGCAAGCATTTTTCACCTCTCTAAGGGACCGGCCTACCATAAAATCGCAGATAATTCTTCAAAAGTTCAAACCCATCACTCTTATGCAACAAACAGTTAGACAAGAACACAACATGGATTGGTAGTGTCATTGGAACACTCTGAACTCGTCAAAACTTCACTCTATGGTTTAGGCCTTGTTTGGTTATCCCTGTTTGTTTTGCCTGAGACCGAATAAGCTAAATAGGACAAGAAGCAAGGGTAACCAGACGATCCCTTATTCTGCATTTTCTAGATTCTCAGAAAGATGCAATCTTAACATGTCCAACGTAGCTTTTCTCAGTTTGGATTCGGTTCTAATTTGAACTTCTTTTAGTAAAATCTAAACCAAACAAGTACGCCATATATCTCTGATTGTATTTACATGCATGTTACAAAAGAATTAGCGACGTAAAGATAACATTTTACTTCCATGCCAAAATAACCAATTTTCAAGATCCCATGTAAAGAACACTGGCCAACATGATCGCGAATAGACGAAAACCCACAGTGGTAACACTTTTGGCACCATCTGAGCGTGACTTTCCCGTCGGGGCAGTGGCGGGCGTGGAAGTAGAGCCGTTGGATGCAGCCGGTAGTGGAGGATCGACGACGTCCACAACCTGGAGGACTGGTGCAGGGGCTTCTGCAGGCGGCAAAACAGACGGTGGAACTAAGGTCCGAAGGGAGCCTGGTTGGATTACTAAGATGGGGTATGAATCTTTCACGTCTTTGCTGGAACAAGGGCTTCCTGCATGAACCAAAGATGACAGTTATACAGATATTGATGCCGTGCACCCTACACAATTTTCACCAATCAGAGTGAAGGTAACGTTCACCCTTTGGCCTCTTTAAAGGTGAACAAAATCGGACTCACATGTACATCGATTTTATGTAGGCTAATGCCTTCTAATAACCATGTAATGCCTCTGGGGTTCCAAATATAAGATGATTAAGCTGTGTGATTACTACTATCACACATGATACATGAACTAGTAGTTATTCTATACGAACTCGGGTACGGGTATCAGATGTGACACATTTTTAGGAATCGGTTTCATCTCATTCCTGTTTCTAAGAACAACGAGAGACAACGAAATATTTACGTTTGAATGTATCTTTCTTGAATGCTCTAAGGTATTAAAGGTACTAATGACAATGTTGTTATCTTTGTGATATGTTCTATGGTAAGTAGTGTCTATATGGTGTTACAGAACATTTTAAAAAGGATATGGAAGAACAACTCACATGAATAGGAAAATTTCTTCACATTTAGACATAGGAAAATTTCACAGAAAAGAATGAGGTATAAGGTTCATAAACTTACTCAAGTATGCATCTGCAGTAGCAGGAAACTCCGTCATCACCCCATCGACTCGAATCGGATCAGCCAAATAAGTCGCAAGCTCAGCCATCGGATCCGAAAAGAAATCAAACGCGAGGCTGACGAATTCATTTCTAAAAGGGAAAGCATATACCGATAGATTCGCAGCGTGCATATCGCGAACGACAGTTGTTAAAGAATCGGTGAAGGAATCGGAAACCTTAATGATCGAGGTTCTTCTGATGGAAACTGCATCGGCATACATTTTGATTTCATCCACTGTCATATTCGGTGCAGCACTTATTGCCTCACTGATTAACAGTACTTTTTGATAATTCCGGTTGCTCTTGAACTTTGATAGGACTTGAGTGTCGTCCGAATGGATCAAAACTTTTTGAGTATGTTGTTTATCGAAAGTCGCGTTGGCTAAGGCAGTGGCTATAACATCTGTTATGATTATTCCCTTCTTTGATGCAAGGTAGGCAGCATTCTAGGAGAGAAAGTGTGGATGTTAGAACAGTCAGATGAAAAATTCCTTGACAAGATTTGCTAATGTGGTATTGTTTTGATAGGCACAATGTAAAAGGGAGAACGAGAAAAGAAGATAGGCAAAATAAACAAAAAGCTCAAGCAAGGCCAGTTCACGAGCACTTCGATTTCTCTGAGTGCAAGGTTAACACCAAAAAGGCTCTATCCAACACTAGCAGCCGAAAGCTTTCAAGAGTGCAAAAGAGGATCTCTCATTGCAGATAGCCCCTTTGGCAAAGCCGAATAGGATTTGGCCATTGATCTTCAAGCGCCCATAGGAGATCCACTTTTGCTTCAGTGGCATTTGGTAACATCGCAAGTTTTCTGCCTTTCGGCTTCCAAAATAAAGGGAAACATGTTCTCGTTGTTTATGCATGAGAACATGTTTGGTATGTACACGTTCTCAGTAGAGGTGAGGAGGCAGTTGGGCGGAGGTGGTGCAGGAGGGAGGAGAAAATGGAAATTTGTACCACCACCACCCCTCTTTTCTTTGTTTACTAGAAAATTAGAACATTTGAAACTTTAACCGGGTTTTGGAAACAAAAGTAGCTATGAAACATGTTTTTCGTACCCAACTTTCAGATCTCTAGAAAACTGAATCAGAAGACAAAAAACAAAAATGTATACCTAGGAGGATTGAAGACTAGATAAAAAGTGCTAATAGAGAATCTGAAACTGAAAGGAAATATGATTTGATGAAAACTTACTTGTATGTTGATCAAAATCCCAGTAACTGCTTTCGTCAAAGCAAGTTCCAAGAATGCAGAAAGAGTCAAGAATTTGCCTTTATTAATGTTCACAGGGTTTCTTTTCAATCCACTTTCTGGAAAAGGAATGCTCAGTTGAGCTGAAATGGAAAAAAATTTTGATGTAAGTAGGATAACTCAAGGCCTAGATTTGTTGAATCCAAAAGTGAAAAGGTCACAAATTTTCAAGTTTACGTACGCTTTAGTGTTTGAATTTCGCTCCAGGAGAGATCGAACGAGAAAATTCCAGTGTCGTTTTGAATTTCAGGAATCTTGGTTGATCTTGCCATGAAAGTTGACAATGCAGTAGTATATACTGAGAGATCGGCCGACTCCAAACAGAAGGCAACTCCATCTTTCGACATCTGGACCGTACAATCGATAATGTCTGCTCCATCAGCTATGGCTTGTTCATAAGCAAGATCAGTACACCCTGGGAAAATCCCACTAGCACCATTCCGAGAAATGATCAAAGGTCCTGAAATGGAAAACAGAATCAATGCGAGAGAGTAGTTTTTCCTTGCGTTTTGTACGTGTGTTGAGTTTTCTTTCCACTCTGATGTAAATGTATCTAGCTCAAAAGAGCATAATTCTAGTTTCCCCATAAGAACAATTGCTCCCTATTTTGTACTGATTTCCATTTTCCTTGCGATCGGATGCATTCAATTGTTTGCTCCTTACAATTTGATGCATACTATTTCAGTTTCAAAAGAAATTGCGACCCATTTTCCAGTAAAGAATAAGTTGTCTTCTAGTTTGTACCGAGTTCAACAACGGACACGTTGATGCATAAAATTTCAGATTCAAGGTATATACTGTAAGTTTTTCACCTTTAGCTGGCCTGCTTGCATTCTTGTTGTGAGCTAAGCATGCTGCATCAGAGAAAAGCAGTTTACAATCAAGAAAAAGAGAGTACCAAAACAGATAAATCCTCGAGTCTTTACGATTGGCTTTCCCTTTTCTGTGATAAAAAAGTGACAAATTGGGGTTTCTTATCCTACCCCAACTTGGGTTATGTTTGGATCTTGGATTTGAGGAAGGATTTAGTGAAGTTGATTCATTTCATTGGTTTTCCTATCATTTTCCGTTAACTTTGGTAAAATCTCTTTACAAATCCACGATCCAAACACAGCCTTAGGGCAGCTACCTAGATAACAATGAACTAAAAAGAGTTCAAAAGTTAGTCTCTCACCAACTGATGCTGAAGCAGTGGAAGGAAAATCCGTAAGCACCCCATCAACCGAAAACTGAGAATTATCTATAAATTGAAGATACTCGGCTGCTGGATCATAGCTATAATTGTAACTAGCAATGTTGTCATTAGCAAAACCAGAAGCATACACTTGTAATCCTTGCTCGTGAGCATCAGATACAACGGTAGTTGATGCCTCCAAAAACTGGTTTGTGCTGACAGGCCATATATACTCTTTCGGAACAAGAATTCCTGATGCGAATGACTTGACACTGGAAAGATTCCCTATGATCGAACCATATGTCCGTTTAGTAGTGGGTTCGACTGTGTCCTTTTCTAGGAACCGGAAAACAAGCTTTGTCTTTGCTTTGTTCACTCTTTCACTCATTGTTTTCAAGAAACCGATTTCAGGAGAGGAAATGTAGTTTATCCTCCAAGTTCTCAGAGCCTTTTCAACATATACCACAGGATCGTGTTTTTGTCGCGTGTAGAATGAGGGATACTGCAATAAACATCAGAAAAGGATGTTATTCGCGGATATGTTTAAAATACTTGACTAGCAGTAATTGGCATGATATCAGAAGAGAAAGCAATTTTGTGGTAGAGTTATATAGAAGTACCTCAACATTCAACCAAAGGTGACGAGGCTCAAGGCCTGTTGCATCTCGGACACCACTTACTGGACATACACCGTCAAACAAATGTGTTCTAGAGAATATGTTTTGTGTCACTGCAGGAGATGAACATCATAACGTTGGTCGAGATAGTCCTCAATCCCCAAGATTTTTGCTTTTCAAAACGAAACACACACACACACAAATTCCAATCACATATAGTTGCAAGATCCAAATTTTCTCACTTCATTTATACTCTCAGCTATTTAAGGCCACAGATGGTCACAAGATTTTAACCTGGTAGGGGCGAACGAACTTGCAGGCAAGTATTAGACTTTTCAAAAGATTCGCAGGTGGAAAGACACTATACTTCTCAAATATTGTGAAAACACCACAAGGGAAATGGAGTTTAATTTATCATGAATTTCGGAAGGACTAACGGATGGGATGCAAAATGTAAAGGAAAAGATAATACATTCCTCCATAATCCAAACACTGTCTAAACATAGTATTGGTGGAGAAGGCAAGAATGGAGAAATGAAGGGTTGTGAGACTTACATGATACATGTTTTTGTAGATCATCAAACTTATAATCCAAAGCAAACCATCCACTGATATCCTGTCCATTTATGTTGTAGGATTTCTGTTTGCCTGGGTAAACGTCTGATATAGTTGTCGAATTGCCAAGTTGTAAACTCGTTAGGCAAATACCTTCATCGTCCTTGGTCAGTTGAAGATCACAGAACAAAATCACATTATGCAAGCCTGTTGAGTTTGCAAATTGAATTGCAAACCTGCTGGAATCGGGAAAAAGTCCCGAGTACCCTCCACGCGCTATCACAACAGGCTCAGAACCTGGGGTAAAAAGGGAAAACAAGTAAAAAGAAGACCACATTGGTGCATCCATAGGGTGCAATGAGTACTGAGATATAAGCAAAACAATGTGGAACAGAAGGTAAAAATGCTTTCAACTGATCTCTGTAAGAATTTATGAGACTTGATTGTTTCTTTTCAGAAGTTGGATAACAGTAGCTATGAATTCATGGGTACTTCTTCTGAAAATGTGTCAATAATTCCAATGTAATTCTTTCGGAAGCCAAATCACCAGTTCTCACGAATCAAGATATCCTCTAACGTGACCCCAGTCTCATTTACACAATCCAAGCCGTCCATTTATAGGTCTCGATACATACATAGATCCTTCATGCACAAACTAAGTTGATCCAGCATTCATATCCATGTGAACGAATCATATTTGACTTGAGACCAATGAACGGCCATAATCTAATACTCCTCCATTTTGCTCTCAAAAGAAATATGATTTGACAAAGTCGTTACCGCTATCTAGTCAACTCGATTTTTTACTGGGTTGATTTAAACATCGAGATTTATCAAATAACAATTCAGATGGGTCTCATTTTATATCATATGAGGGATTACATCAGACAAGTTAAAGAAGCAACGTAGATAACTTAGAAACCAAAGAAACAAGCAGATCAAGGGAAAAAAACAAAACAAAAGGAAATAAATATTACCATCTAAAGTCTGCCATTTTGCTGAAGGCTTCCCATTCTCTGCTAGAATGCACCGAGTCAAGAAGAAAACCCAAAACAAAGGCCTGATCATTTTCTTCAACTGCTGTCCTCAGAAAAAAAAAAAAAAAAAAAGACTAGATTAATAAATTGTCTAATGTCCGAAAATATGTTACGCAAACACGAATCTCAAACCCTCTTGTCTGATGAATGAAAATTTTCTTTGCCAATCAAGAAAACACTTCAACACAATAAATAGCTTTGGCCAGTCTTTTTTGGACCTTATTTGAAATGATCCATATTTAGTTTGAGTTTTATTAGTTTCAAAGATGGAAACACTTCCAAAATATGTTGAGTTTCCATTTTTTTTAGGTTGCTTTCATGGATTTGTGAAGGGTTTAACTAAGAAGATCATATGTAAATTTGCTCTAACCGATATGGGGCTTTGCTCCGGTTTGCATTGGGCTCTCCGCAATTGGATGGTGGGATTAGTCGGGTTTGAACCTATTTCTTACCCGATGGGAGCCAGAATGGAAGAATTTAGAAAATTCACCTTATGGTACGAGACGGCTATGATTTATGCAAATCCCAATCTCGAATGCCTGAATCCGCACCCGCCTTCCTCGTCCCAGGCCCATACCCTACCCGTTTTCATCCCAAGTAGATCTAGCTTATTAAACACTCATTAACTTCTTATCTCTAAGTTTTCCTTTTTCCCTCTTGAAATCCCTCCACAAATGCATAATGCAAACAGTCTTACAATTTCGGTTACATGATTCCATGCATGTATACTTGACATAACAGCAGCACAGGGTTTAATGCAATTGAACGGAAAAAATCATGTCAGATATGAACATTTCACTTATGCACATAATTATAAAATGACAGTCACAAATTTATTTTGCTTTAACAGACTATCTTTCACATATTTTCGGTTTAATTGAATCATATCCCCAGTTTCCCTTTGTGTGGATTTTCAATTAATGCGATGAAAATGCCAGATTACACAAAGTAACACAATCAAATACCATATCCCCTTAGCATAATCATAAGCAGTGGCGAAGCCAGAATTTTCAGAGGGCACCACAAAAGACTAAATTCATCTTTTGAAAGTTTGGTATGATTGCTTTGTTAGTAGTCCATTGATTTGGTCGGAAACACACGTAGACATCGTAAACAATAAGCCAAATATCCAAAATTTCCAACTTCTTTAACATTTTTTGAGTAGGTGTACAAATCTTTTGAAAATTCGGCATGATTGCTTCGTTAGTAGTCCATTGATTTGGTTGGAAACACGTGGAAATAACGTAAACAAGCCTAATACCCAAAATTTCCAATTTCTTTCACATTTTTTTAGTAAGTGTTCCCAAAAAAAAAAAAAAGTGCAGGGGATAAAATTCTAGGGAGGGCACGTGACCCCCTCGGGCCTATGCTGCCTCCTCCCCTGATCATAGGGATTTCAGACTCGCGGAAGATCCTAGAAGAATAGGACACGGCTGGTCTGCCGTTGGTGTCTGAACTGCCCCTGTGCAGTCGGGGGAACTCCGACCCCCTAGTTCGCATTCACTTTGAAGATTGGTTTCGCTCACATTACGTAAAAATAAGTGAATTGGATACCAAATTATATCTGGTCAGACCATGTTTATATAGAAACAAAATGATTTGAACAGTGTGCCCAAATCATTTTGTTTCTATATAAGTAGGTTCCAATCAGATATCATTCGTTGACAGATTGACTTGATTTTTAGCATGGCTGTAGTACTCAACGAGCTTTACAATGTAAAAACCGATGATCAAAATGAACGTGACACATGGTCGGAGTTTGAAGGACTACACCCCGTGCAGTCCACACTCAAAACGCAGACAAGCCGTTTCCAAGGAATAAACCCATAGGTTTTTGTCTCCCACCAAAGCGCGAGTGGAACAAAGTTTCTCTCACACGGCGTTTGAGGACTAGCACAGGTTTAAGTCTAGGGACGGAGCCAAGAATTTTTAAGTCCAGAGACAGAGCCATGAATTTCACTACGTAGGACGAACCTATATAATTCGTAGGATTATTTTTTATTTTTTTTTTCAGATTTTATTATTATTTTTTTTTGTAGGGGCGACCGCCCCTACTGGCCTCGGCTCCATCCCTAGGTTCAACCCTCTGAGTGGGCACATATCATTCAAATATATTCATAGCATTCAAAGAAATGCAACTCACTTTCCATCATGAAAAAAAGAAGGAAGAAAGAAACAAACATTCCCTGTCAAAGTTATGAAAAATAGTGAAGACTTAAAATATAACTTACATGAATCTTGATGTGTTGGTCGAAAGAAACAAACATTCACTGTCAAAGTTGTGAAAAAAAGAATGAAGAAACCCCCAAAGAGAATGAGGAATGGAATGTAGAGAGAGAGAGAGAGAGAGAGAGAGAGAGAGTCATAACTCAGTAAAACGTTTCACGTATTAATAACAGATCATAGCCGTAACTCATCTAAGGGAAAAATTATTGAATGCTCTTGGCGCGTCATGTGACCTTGCTCAATAAGGTTGAGCATAACTCAAGCTGATTCGGTTCTAGGTCTCAAAATTTTTCCCGGGAGGACCCTTCGTTTCTACTCTCAATGCTCATTCTACGGGAGCTCTCAATGATTACTCTGCGCTTTCACTCTCAATCATCGCTCGTGCATTTTTTAGTAGTTTAGAATGTTTTAGAAATATGCTTTTACGCTTGCACTCTCGCTCTGTTTTCATGCCTACGCATGCATCATGTCATTTAGTTTAGCTTCCGTGAAATCAATAAATAAATCAATTTGCACGGATAAAAGATTTTGAGGACTAAAGGAATCCGTGCAACTTTAACACTGAACCAAACCAAAGACACATTGCAGATAAAATAAAATAAAAAACATTAGACTATGGTTCGGTTTCGATTTGAACAACAGCACTAAAAACCTACACGAAAAAATCGCCAAAATAGAATCCAATGAAACTCAATATTTATGACCAAGTACTGTATTTTCAAACGACGCTTCCGCATAAGCATAATTGTACGACAATGCATCGTGGACCCATATAGTATATATCATCCGATAATACACGACGGATTAATGTTTGAATAAAAAATGCTTACCACATAAATTATATACTTATGAAAATTCACACATTAGACCATTTGACTTATTGGAGAACCATTTTACCTTACTCCATTACTAGCATCAAACCTGTGCTATGCACGGGGCGAATCCAAGTGCACATGCTTAATAATTCAAACCAAACAAACTTCGACCTAAGGTGAAAGTTAAATGGTTGAATTCGTCCCGTGCTATGCGAAGAAACTAATTGGTTTGTGAAGAAGGAACTAATTGGTTTTTGTGAACAACCTCTTGAACCTCCCCATATAATTAAACTTTTACGTGAAAAAATTTGGAGACCACAATCTAAATGATTTTCTAGTGGGAAGAAGATTAATATGCATTATCGATTTTCTTAGAAACGATTTTCTTCTCAATATTTTTGTAGTATGTCCAAACTTTTAATCGATTTCTGTTTATTACGACTTAGAATTATAAAAGGCAAGTACGTTTCCTTTACGGTGATTCTATTTCCAAGGAAACTTGCTTTAAGCCCCAAATACAAAATTTAGAAAGTCCAAAAAAATCGTGTAACTAACGGGAGAGTTTTTTATTTTATTTTATGGTACGCCCCCTTGGTTGAACTTGAACATGCATGCCGAGCACTTTGACATTATCAATACTAATACAAACATTAAGTATAGGGTTGTGGATATTAGTACCTTCACAAATAAGTTTTTTGTTGACCCCTAATCTAACACGGCATGCTTGTTTGGATGTTTCAGTATCCGTAAGACATATAGATAATGGCCGCTTTCGGCTGCATCGGGCAATATTAGGATTAACATTCTCATTATTCATCCTGTAAACGGGAAACAAAAAAAAAAGTGTATAAAAACATCGCCAACGAAGACACTTGCAAAAACAAAAAAAAAAAAAAAGCGAAGAAGAATAGAATCGTCGGTGTCGGTGTGAAAACCAACTAACCTTAAATTCTTGGAAGCAGCGGCGTCAATGGAAGAATGGCCGAGGAGAGAGAGCGAGAGGGAGGGAAGTGGATGCAGAAGACTAATCAAAACTCATTAAGGAATAGATCTAAAGTAAGGAATAGATATATAAGACTAATAAAAAAAAAACTCATTAAGGAATAAATGCATCTATATAGACTGATATGGTAAACATTAGGAAAGTGTTACGGTTTAATACGGTAAACATATAGACTAATATGTATAAATATATAGGTTTAATAAGGTATCAATTATATTTTCTTTTTCTTTTTTTTCAATTTGGTATGAATCATACCTTTAGTTTTGTGTAGGTATAGGATGACATTTCCTAAATTTCATAAATAATACAAAGGTCATTTTTTTTTTTAATTTGGCATGTGATAGTGTATAAATTAAAATTTAATTTCATAACAAATAAAAGTAGTTCAAGATACAGGATGACATTTCCTAATTTTTTTAAATAATACAAAGGTCATTTCATTTATTTTTTTTAATTTGGCATGTAATAGTGTATCAATTAAAATTTACTTCCATAACAAATAAAAGTAGTTCATGATGACATTTCCTAAAATTCGTAAATAATACAAATTATGTCATTTCATTTTTTTTTTAATTTGGCATGTGATAGTGTATCAATTAAAATTACTTCCATAACGAATAAAATTAGTTCAGGATGACAATTCCCTAAAATTTGTAATATGATAGTGTATCAATTAAAATTTACTGACATTTTCGTAAATGATACAAATGTCATTTCATTTATTATTTTTTTTCCTAATTTGTTGTGTGATAGTGTATCAATTAAAATTTATTTCCATAATAAATAAAATTAGTTCAGGATGATATTTCCTAAAATTCGTGATGTGATAGTGTATCAATTAAAATTTACTGACATTCCCTAAAATTCGTAATGTGATAGTATATCAATTAAAATTTACTTCCATAACAAATAAAATTAGTTCAAGATCATTCCATTTTGATAGATATTTTATTAGAACTTAGAAAAAAATAAAACCAAAATTTCATAAAATTCGTATACTGTATCAATCAAAATTTACTGACATTTTCGTAAATACTACAAATGTCATTTCATTTTTTTTTTCTTAACTTGGCATGTGATAGTGTATCAATTAAAATTTATTTCCATAACAAATAAAATTAGTTTAGGATGACATTTCCTAAAATTCGTAATGTGAAAGTGTATCAAGTAAAATTTACTTCCATAACAAATAAAATTAGTTCAAGATCATTCCATTTTGATAGATATTTTATTAGAAATTATAAAAAAATGAAACTAAAATTTCATAAAATTCGTAATATGATAGTGTATCAATTAAAATTTACTGACATTTTCGTAAATAATACAAATACTATTTAAATTTTTTTTTCTTTCTAATTTGGCATGTGATAGTGTATCAATTAAAATTTATTTTCATAACAAATAAAATTCGTTCATGATGACATTTCCTAAAATTCGTAATGTGATAGTGTATCAATTAAAATTTACCGACGTTTCCTAAAATTCGTAATGTGATAGTGTATCAATTAAAATTTACTGACGTTTCCTAAAATTCGTAATGTGATAGTGTATCAAGATCATTCCATTTTGATAGATCTTTTTATTAGAAATTAGAACAAAAATGAAACTAAAATTCTGGATGGACACTTGTCGCGCCTACTTTAAAACCCATTCTGCAATTCTAATATAGATATCTGCTTAGGAAATTAAGAAGTTTTTTCCTTTGTCAATGACATGTTTTATTAGGAAAGGAGAAGTACTTGTTTCCTTTCTCAACGAATAAAATCATTCCTTTTGTCGTAAAAAAATATGTATGTATAACTAAATAATCATTTCGGTTATTGTATTGGAGAAGAATCATTACGGCAGCAAAGCTTAACTCGGTAAGGAATTAAATAAAACCATTTACGACTTTGCTAATTGCTTAAAAAGTGCAAAGGATTGGGGGACACGTGGCAAGCTGAGGAAGCTCCATTCACTAAAAGTCATCCTGCAATACTAATATAGATCACTCAATAATTACTTCGGAGAACGGTCAACTGTACCTCTTTCATTTTGTTTTTTGCTAGACGAATGATGTTAAGACTCCCAAATCCTGGTAAACTAGGGTTGGATTTCATCGCTTGACTGCAACTCTGCATTTATGTCTAATTATTCAGTGATCCTGGAGCACGGCCATGTGGTGCTATGAGACACTCCAACACCACGCATTCTCGTGGGGTCTACAACTAAATGTATGAACGGTACATAAATGTGCGGTGTTGGAATGATCCGGAGTACCACGTAGTTTTGCTCAGGGACTATTGAATAATTAATCTGCTTGTATATGGGACAAGGGTAAAAATGTTTTCATGATTCCTAATCCTAGATGGTTAGGATTTGGCCAATTATCCGATCCGCCAAAGGCTACATAGTCATGTCCATAGTTTTACAAGGCACTCTCTCTTTGTTACTCTCAGTGGCTCAGTGGTGGACTCGGGATTTTAATGGTGGTATGGACTCTAAGGGTTTCGCCCGATGCAGTCCCTGCTTGATCTTCGGCGAACGCCTTAATAATATATCCAGCACAAGTTTCTGGTCATGTCGGTTCTTGCAATCACTGGAGAATGTGGCTTTTCTCTCTTCTATGCCTCTTTAGGCATAATTTTCTAGATGGTGAATATTTCCTGTTGGGGTAGATAGTACATTGTTTTGGTTATAAGACAGTGGTTGAAGATCAATATCGTGACATAAAATAGCTTAATTGTATTTCTGTACAAAATTGTCAAGACTTATATTACATTTAGCTGTCAAACATTCAAAAGGTTAACTCCATGCTACAGATTTACTGGGGATGGGGAATAGACACCCAAATCATTGGAGAACACCAAGAAAATGCCACCGAATGAGTAACCCTATTACAAACTCAAAGCACCCAGGAAAATGTACAATTGGAAGAGGAAGAAAACGACCGAATGTCTTCCATTACAGTTATGCACTACCACATGGGAACATTCTTAATGGAACAGAGGTGAATCACGGTTCAGTTACCACTTCCGATTGCTGCACTTGATATGTGATTTTTTTCCAGCAGGTAGCTAGCCATCCTCATTGCTAAAGCTTCTCTTAGAGTCGCTGAAGAAGCGGACACCATAGATGCCCTGCTATCCAACATCCTGCCCATCTATAGTCTCTCAAAACTACTGCTATAATACACATTTTAATCCATACAAAACAAGAGATACGAGGGTACCAAGCAATAGAAGAGTCTTTTACATAGGTCTCATTCCTCCACCCCATGAATGCTCATAAGCCCATTGTTCTATACATCCCATTTTGTGACCTTGACATTATTAAGGGAAGCACGACCGAAGATACCCCCCTCCACCCTTTAAAAAAAAAAAAGGCAATTTCAAGATGTGTAAAAGGATCAAAATCACCATAGATGGTTAGTTCTTAAATATTTATATAGTGACTGTATTCCTATATCTTCATAATGAAAAATGTTGCTTGCATTTTGTCCCTGATTTTGATAGAAGTAATGTTTTTCTCTGAATATCTGATATATAACTTTCCTATATATCTTATTCTGGAGCTGAAGGTCCCTTGTGTTAGTGCCTAAATTTTTAGAATCGTAATGGGTATGCATGTCTTTATTGTGTCATGCTTGTGCCTTGTGTCTCAATATGTGCTTCTTAGTTATTAGGTTCCAGGGCACTGAGAATGAGACAAGTGAAAAGCAATACAAGCAATATTGAAGCACTGTTCTGTGGATGAACTAAGAAATTGATAATGCCAACACCAGTTGAAACGGGCTTCAAAAATAAACTTGGGGACACATTATTTTTGTTAGCAGGGGGCATTGAAGACAAACATGGGGACATTTGCCGTGCCGACCCGCTTAATCGTTTGACTCGTATCGTGTCGTGCCGACCCACTTAATCGTTTGACTCGTGTCGTGCCGTGTCGTGCCCGTTTACTTAATCGTGTCGTGCCGTGCCGTTTTTTAATCGTGTCGGGCCGTGCCGGCCCGTCCACTTTATCGTGTTGTGCTTGCAAGTTGCAACAATAACTCTCGTCATGACCCTAGAAGCAAGTTGCAACAATAACTCTCGGCTTAGACCGTGTCGTGTCGTGTCATGCCATGCTAACTACTGTGCCGTGCCCACCCATTTCCGTGCCCGTGCCCGCTCAGACCGTGCCGTGCCCAAATTATACCGTGCCCAAGCCGTGCCCGTGCCACGTTTATTCGTGCCCAGCCCGTGCCGTGCCATGCCGTGACGGCACGGCCCATTTGACACCCCTAGTCACAACACAATGTTGCTAATTCTGATGACATTTGTCCTCCTTTCATCCTTCTCTTCTAATCAAGCCCATACCATGATCTCTCCCCCACCTCCACCCCGACCACCACCATTGTGAATACAACTACAATTGTCACCACCATTATCAATTGTCCCACAGGAGAAAACACAAATGGGCCGGACTCGAAGCCCATGTTCATGAAAAAGGCCCGAATGACTCTGGGCATGATAGCTGAAGTGACGGCGTCAATATGCGTATTGGTGGCCCTGTTGAGCTTTATTATTTTGAAGTGCCGTGCCATGAAAAAAAGAGTGAAGGAAGCTCTTGCTGACCCACGACATGTGCCCCGGAATTACGTGTTATATATATTATTAATTTTAAAATTTTAATACATAAGATCTATTAGGTGGTAGATATATATGTTATTGCCTTTGGATTCTTTTAGCCTTTGGATACCTTATCTATCCTTTTAATTGTATGTCCGTTGGGACTTGTTTCAAGGAGCAAGGCTCCTTTACTACTCTGTCATCTCACATGACTTAATCAAGCACAATAAATTCTTACAATCCTAGCAACTACATGTGTGCATCTGCATGCACTAAACGTTTACTACTATATATATGTGTGCGAACAAAAAGGAAAAGATACTACAACTTGCATAAGCCCTTCCCTCAAACCAGAAACCCACCAGAAACCTATTCCCTCCCACCACAAACCCATTCCCACGCTACAACTAGAGGTGTCAAAAGTGCCCTCCGTACCGTGCTGTGTCGTGCCCGTTTACTTAATCGTGCCATGCCGTGCCGTTTTTAATCGTTCCGTGCCCATTTTTAATCGTGCCGTGCCATGCCCTGCCCATTTTTAGTCGTGCCGTGCCATTTTTCTTTATTTGTGCCGTGCCGTGCCGGCCCATTTACTTAATCGTGTCGTGCCGACCCGCTTAATCGTTTGACTCGTGTCGTGCCCATTTACTTAATCGTGTCGTGCCGTGCCGACCCGCTTACTTAATCATGTCGTGTCGTGCCGGCCCGCTTAATCGTTTGACTCGTGTCGTGCCGTGCCCATTTACTTAATTGTGTCGTGCCGTGCCGTGCCGTGCCGTTTTTTAATCGTGTCGAGCCGTGCCGGCCTGTTCACTTAATCGTGTTGTGCTTGCAAGTTGCAACGATAACTCTCGTCATGACTCTAGAAGCAAGGTGGTATAAAAATTTGATAAAACCTACTTTAGGCATAAGTCTGGTATAACTGTGCCTCAACTCTTATAAAGTCTTAGTTATCTTGTAATCATCCAAATATTGCCTCAAGTCTGGTTTAAGTGTTCACCATTAAGCATCAATCAAGAAACGACGAACTTACTAGTTTGCACGAATTTATAAGTCAACGAATGAATTTTTTAAAAACATATTTTCACACTTGGCAAGGCCAACCAACATTTAAGTTTTTTATCTTTCAACCCTTAAATCATCAAATATCGGCTCGTCTAGCCCATTTTTAATGGTCACGTGTCTAGAATTCAATCCTTGTAATTACAAAGCACAAATATTCAACGGCCGCCAATAATTAGGGAGCGACCCTAACTATAAATATTTGGCGTGATGTCACCCACAATCATTGGACGTGGTTCGATGGGAAAAGGGCCCATATGCAAGGAACAATTACTTCTTTCATGCATCATCAATTTTCTGCAACATAATCTAGCCTCACTGTATTGGTCCCAAAGAAGCCTAGAAATGGTCATCTCTGAACCAGCAACCTTTCCTAGCTAAGCTATTGGTTCCATTTTAATTATGGCTAAAGCTATAATAAACTAACCTTTTAAGAGCTCTTGCAGCCGAACTTGTAATGGTATCAATTAGCATTGACCGTATCACTCCCTATTCTTTCAGCTCACAAATACCACCCGGAAGGGCATTTGCATAGAAACTCTCCCCCAGCTTTGGGAATCCGACAACAGTTAAATATGGAGCACCTCTTCTGTCTTTGTGAAGCATCTTCACGTCGGAACTAAATTTCTTTCAAGTGATTTTTCCTTTGTCCACCTGATCAACAAGTTTTACAAAATTCATCTGCATCAACAGAATAACAAGTACACGATTGGAAAATCTACAGAAATAGAAACATAAACCTAAGGGGGTGGGAAATCCATTAACTGAAAACAACCAACTCCAACAGGTTAACAATAGTGCTTTCCCCTATTTATCATAGATGTTAAGTTACCCGTAATCCCAAAACCTTAAGCAGTTAGGAAATGGGCCCACCATTGTATATCAAGGTATCAAACAAGTGAGAGTAATATTCCAAATGGCAAAGGCGAAGGCCAAAATTATGTACGCAAGGTAAACATAGGCGATGACCTTGAATAGCAAAATCCCTGACCTACTGAAAAGTATCTACAGAAAATGCTAAATGAAAATCATCAAGAAGCCAAAATAATGAGTAGCCAAACAATAGTCAGTGGATGATTATAAATTACCTGTCCCGACTCATAGTTGTCTTGAAGTCCTCAAAGCGCCAATGACCTTGAACAACTTTTACCATATTCCCATCGTTGGTGTAAACAAAAACATCACTCTCATGGGCAATAACAAAATCTAGACCAGCTAGCATGTTCTGGTCATCCCTGAATGGTTTTAGTTCTTTTTCTTTTGACAGAGTAGAATGCGTGAACATATTTTGGAAGTCGTCTGTGAAATATTGCCTAGGAGTACTTCCATTCCAATAAGCTTCACCAGCCACCAAATAAATCCTAGTGTTGCATGTGAACCCAAGCCCTTTGAGCGAAAGGGAAGTATAGGGGTCAATGGACAACCACTGAGCTTCCTCTGTCTTACGCATCAATCTCCTTTTGCTTCCAATGGCTGACCATCGCATCCTACGAAGCTCATCATCTTCTTCTACAGTCAAATTATGGCTGCAGCTTGTAAATGCAAACATATATCCTTCTCATTCCAATAGATATAAGGAATGGAAATAACCAAGGGAAAAAATACTGCCTATAATCAACTGTGCTCCGTCGTTGAACAAATGAATAAACATGATCGTCTGAGCAAAGTTACGACTTACAAGGAGTGGCATACCCCATGAACACACCCTGACAAAAATAACAATGGGAAGTCTTAGTGTAAATAAAATCCTTTTTCAGAGACTCCATGTTTCATCGATAGACTTGTTTTGCATGTAGGATTGTGTATAATATGGAAAGTTTGGAACAGTGCCCCCATTCACCCTCCGTCCCTGGTCCAAATGGATAACCTCCCTCAAAAAGAGATGAAATATCTCATTGAGGGCTCCAGACTGTGGAATGCTCAAAGTGAACTGTGATGTGGCTATCCCAGGAATGGAAGGGAAGGGAAAGTGGCAGTGTTACTTAGAACTTGGGAAGGTAAAGTGTTGATGGCAGGACCAAATCAGTGGGATTATCTTCAAGCTTGCAAGGTGAGTTACTGGCCATTCGTGAGGCTTGTTTATTTGTAAAGGCTTTGGGGATCAGAGATGTTGAGGTGGAATCTGACCAGCAGTAAGCTAATCTCCAACGAAGCTAAAAAAACAGGACGAGTGGGAGTAATTGCCAAAAACAAGGCTTAAGCACATACAAAATCTGAGCACAAAGCTAAATATTGCTTGACCCTGACAAGTTAAAAATGGACATACGTCCTGGAACACACAAAATGAAGTGAATATCAGTCCAATGCTTACCGCTGGAGCTGCAACAGCAGCAGCATAATTCGCAGAAGAAAAAAATAGTTAAATGAAACCTGCAAATACATATTGGGATAGCATCTATTCAAGGGAAATAAAATGCATTTAAATGCACTAGCATATCATACACTCTCAAACTATCATTCATCAAATAGTAAGAACACAGTGTCAAATTTCTCAGTGTACACTCTCAAACTAGCTAAGTTGCCACATTCCCGATCGGAAGGTCAAGGGGTCGAATCTTGCCTAAGTTGTTCCCTCTTTCTATATTTCTTCCCCATCATAGGGTTATTTCTAGGATTGACTTAGTTGTTGGGTTTTATTGTCTCGAGGAGTACACAACCAGTGTTCTAAATGAAATTCTGGAAAGCAGAGTACTCACCGCCTAGGCACTAGAAGCCCCCCGCAGACTAGCCCGACTAGCCACCGAGTACTCGACCCTGGAAGCTAAAATGTTCCCAGCTGCCCTGGGAGTGTCTAGTGAGTTTTAGAACCTTGTACACAACTAATTAGCGTCCCGTGATTTGTTATGTGTAATTCATTCATAATGTAAATAATCTGTCCTATCAAATGACCAAAAAAACAAAAATTAGCAGGTGGGTGAATGAAGCAATGGTGTTTGTAAAATGGCATCTCACTGTCTCAGGATGATTTTAATGATTTGGACATAGTATCAAATAAGAGTTAGTAAAGAAACAAGCGCTGCAAATCTGTCAAGAACTTTACTTTCATTTAGTGCAACTCAAATCCATTATGTCAAATTTTTAGCAGCCTCAGGACGCCCCCAAGTTGAACATTGAGTCCGAAAATTTAGTTTACATGTAGATTGGAGAATGGAGATTGATTACCTTCAAAGACGAAACAGCTGTTGGATTTCTTCATACGGTAACTTTCTTTCTCGACCAACGAGCTTCGAATGAGCAGCAGTCACGTCGTTTCGATTGGCCGGAGCTTTGCCAACCGTTATCGGCGATGATTCTGATCGAGTGGCCGACTCGGCCAGGGAGGGAGAGAGCTTCACCACCGTACCGTCGACGGCGTCGGTTCTAACTTCTAAAAGGAAGCACGAGATTATGTTAAAATCGGTGGTTATGGTTTTGATTCGGTATATCCAAACCTATTTTAAGAAACATAAATTCAATCAGATCAAATACTAATTTATTTTTAATCAATATGAAATTTTTACATGACATGTATTTTTTTGCGTTCTACAATATGAATGTCTCAGATCATTATAATATCACTCGGATAGATAGAAAACGTACTTAGAGTCCCCTAAAAGTTGTTGATATGGAAGAGGATATGATTCAATGTATCCGAATCCATTTTAAGAAATAGAAATTCATTTAGATCAAGTACTAAAATTTATTTAATTTATGAGATATTTATACATCACATGTGTTATAATATTTTTTACAAGAAGAATGTCTCGGATCATTAAATTACGGTCGGTATAAGAAGAAATTGTCTTTGTAGTAACCATGAGTTCTGAGAATTAAAACGAAGTCGTTTTGGTGTCATGACATAGGTTGAACCTATGTCATGACGTGGAAATTATTTTTACCAATTAAAAAAAAAATCGAAAACGAACACAACATTTTTTTTTTGGATCTGTACAGAGAAAAGAGAGGGGGAAAGGGAGAGCGACGATGACAACCGCGAAACCGACCACCCCCGGCAGCGCTTCCCGCCTCCCTCTCCACCTCCACCTCCGGCAACGAACACTGCATCACCGAGAACGCGGCGAATCAGACTATCACGAACGCGGCGAAGGTCTCTCTCAATGTCCGAAATCCTACTTGACCAGGTGAAGTGTTTTTTCTTACTGATTTTAGGGTTTGAAATGTTGATAGCACAGTGGTGACAGCTATTCAATCGAATTAAAAATGCCACTGTCCCCAATCTTGCTCTGGACTTTCTTTTGGTTAGGTACTAGTTTCAGGAGATACAGGGCATAATTTCATCCGTACAGCCATAGGGCATAATCTAACCGAAATATGTTTGTCACGTCAAGCGCTTTTAATTGTTATATTTGTATCATGAACATTGTAGCATTTCCTTTTTCGTTTGTTTTGATATATCTGGTTTTCATTCAATCCTGGAATCCTCTTTGGTATGATAATGTTGTGATGTCTCGCTCTCATGGATGGGAAAGTCCTTCAGTTTAACATTTGATCAAAGGATTTACCTTTTAACTATTTAGTGTTTCTCTTGTTTTTCCTTCAATACATTTGTTGCGGTGGCGCAATGTGCAACTTAAAATTTTTTATCCCGAGGCAGTGTAAAGATTCGACAGAGTTGTCTAATGCTTGTGGATCCTTTCGTAGTGCCATGTCGAAAATGGTGATATATTTTTGCAGTTTCAGTTTCTGGGGAGCAGCCTGGTCAGGATTATAGATGGGTTATTTGTATGGAAGGTGGGACTGTTCTAAAAGGATCACACACAGGCAAGACAATCCTCCGTTATTTGCTCAGGAAACTGAATAACCTTCAGCAAAAAGGTTAGTTGTTTTTACCATTCAACCTTGATTAGCTGATGTTTTAGCCAGGAAATGACCAAAAACTGGTGGCATAACACTTGATATTTGCAGGATTATAGATGGGTTATTTGCAGTGTTTCTTTCTAGAGTCTCTGTGTGTGGTTTGATATTTGCTATGGGTGTGAAGTTAAATTTTAGTGTTCGAATGTGAATGGATCGATTAGTTTTGCTTAGTTGGAAACAATGATCCACAAAGCAAACGTGAACGTGAGAAGGCCATAGTGCTTCACTGTGCATCATGTGTTCGATAAAATGGTTCACTCAATTGTGAGTGCAAAATAAACTAGGTTAGTAGGTTTTGCCTTTTTATTTTATATACACTTTCCTTGAACATGTCAAGCCGCTTCAATTGTGGGATTGAGATTTTCGTTTCTTTGTGTTTTCGTTTACACTTGCACGTTGATTGACTAACATGTGACAAGGATACATAGATGCACCTATTCTCCAAAAATTAGAAAACATGTGATTGGTTAAAGTTGCCAATCAAAAAACAAAAAGTTATTAGTTGTAGTTAGATGGGATATTATAAATGTCATTAAAAAATCACAAATTTTCCTGTGAAATTTGACACAAATACACGGACGATGTTATCAAGAGATATAGCTCGAACTTGCCATGAGTAGTTTATTACTACTTATTTAGAGAATTTTGATTTAAGGGGGAAATTAGTGGTTCTCCAACTTTCATGACTACAAGTGTATTATATCCAACGAAATAATTATGCGACATGTATCAAAAGGGGTTGGGTTGTGTGTGAGTAACACGGCGATAGTTGAAGCCGGTAGACCTGTCTGTGTAATAGTGCAGAGAAATAGAATTTACACATTGGAGCTTATTTTCACGCGCGGAAATGTACGTGAGGCTGGTGAAAGTTGAATCTGGCATTAAAGTCTGGAGATTGCGTTTAACTCCTTCCATTTTGCTTCCTCCGGTGGTTTGAAGAGAAGAATTTGTACACCTCTTTCGCCAGCTATTACATACAACGAGACAAGTATCTGATACTTATCAGCAGGGCGTGTTGTGTGTGCGTCAGACGCCGATGGTTGAAGCCAGTAGACCTGTAATACACCATTTTACATATTCCTTACTTTTTATCTACATGATCCATATATCATTCAATGTGTAGCAAATATTTATGTTCTGTCTTTTATAGGATTTTGTCTCACATGGGTAAAAGCAATTGATGATGAGCATTAGAAGGGAAACGTGGCTGCCATGTACATGGGTGTTGACATGAGTCAATCATGGAATTCACCTTGGTGTATTACGTTGGTACTCCTATAAAGGAAGAATTGTTCACCGATTTGTAGAGATATACAAAAATAGAAGACGAGAAGCTATAAGCATGGGGAAGCAACTGAGTATAGGATCAATTGGTCGACCGATTAACGGCGAGATGGTGTCCGATACAAATGAGATTTAGGGTTACTGTGAGATTCTATCTCATTTTCATTACATCCATTTCCCCCCTCACAGCCCTCTTCTTATCACATACAATTTCAGCTTATTAAACCTTAAAATTAGAAGGGCACTTAACAGTGCTTCGATGCAAACTTCTATGCTACTTTGTTTTTGACTTTTTTTTTTTTGTTATGTTGGTATTTAATGACACTTTCTAACCTCATTGCGAAAATTCAAAACTGCTATTAAACTTGACAAGCATCCTGAGTTGTGGTTATAATGTTTGTTCGGGTTCTCCTTCAGGTATATAACTTGACAAAGCAGGGCAAAAGTTTTAAAGAAATGGGTTGGAGGCAATTGACTTCTGGTGCAGGAGGAGGGAAAATGTTATCGACCATAACAATGGAGACAAATTCAATAACAAGCAAAGTCTCTTATTCAAGAGAGCAGTGAGTTTCTTTCTCTCTAGCTGCCTACCCTTTTCCTGGGAGATATCAATAACTATGACCAACTATTGTGGCTCTTGGGAAGACCTACTTGGAAGTATATGAGTTTCTTCTTTTGATTGTTTCAATATTTCTTATTTTTCTTTCATTATTGCAAACTCTATACGTGTGATCTTTAGGTAAGAAGAGCCCATTTTGACGACAATGATACAGATTTCTGTTGCCTTCAAAAAGGATATCTGGATATGTATGTGCTAGAGTACTTTTTAACTGCGTTCAATTGAGCTGGGGAACCCATGATTAACACATAACAATTGTCTTTCTTTTCAGATAACTGTCACTGCTCTTGGCACCCTATTTGATGCAGCTTCAGATTGCCAGGCATACTTAAAAGAGTGGCTCCCCTCCCTGGTGTGGCTGGCCGTCCCTCTTCTTCAGCCTTATAATGAGATAAGTTTCCCTATTTGAGAGTTGAAGGGTTGAATGAACATTTTTCTTTACCTGAACTCCATCAAATTCCTCGTAGATTGAATTTTATGTTCTTATCATTCATTGAAAAAAAATAAAAAAATGTTGACGTAAATGGCAAAAAACCTTTATCTGTTTTTTACTTATTATTCAATTTTTGTTACTACTTTGTTGTTTTGCACTCTAAATAAACAACTTTCAGGATGAGTAAGAGCTGTGCTGCACTTTTTTTTTCCCCTGAAAATGCTCCACTTCATATTAAAATAAGCACATTATCTGTCTGTTTTTAGTTATATAGATTTAAAAGTTAAATACATTTTCTGAATGGAAAAATTTCTGGTGATCTCACCGTTAGATACAATGCCATAGCAAATGGGTTGCCAGTTAGCTATGGCTTAAGTCTGAACATTCCAAGTCGGGTGAGTTTCAGTTGATCGGGGAGTCGCTACAGTTCAATCCAGCCCACCCTTATAAGAAGAAGAGAAAAATGACGGGAATTGAACCCTGCAGCAGTTCAATCCAGCGGCTTAAGGCATAGGTAGAAAAAGAGTTTTCTACCTATATTGAAGGTGATCCGTCTATTCTCTTCTATATGGAAGCCCCATTGCCCTGATCACTGAATTTATAGTGTGCCGGGGCATTCAAGGTACTGTTTGATCGCGAGTAAGCAAATGGTTGAAGTTTTCCTCGCGATACGGGTCAAGAATGACCTGAGCGAACATTTCAGAAATATGAAAGTATCTTGTGTTGGCAGAGGATTAATGGGTTATATTAGAAATAAGGTATATATCCTTTTGAGTGGTTTTTGTTTTTTAGTGGATTCTTTTTTTTTTTTTTGAAGTAGGGAGCTAGGAATTTAACAAATGCATGCTTTGTTTTGCAGGAATCCATTTCAGTCAGCATGTTGTTACATCAACCTAGCTTTTGTATTGTGTGTAGCCATTTGACATCCGAACAGAAGAAGGGGGATAAGCTATGTAGGAACACTGATGTTATGGAGATTTTAAAGAATAGTTTTCCGCGAGAATATATTTTCTTGTACCATTAGATTCAAAAAAAAAAATAAAATTTCGGAGTACTTATTTTGCTTGTGCTCATTCTGAGAAGCGATGAGAAATTGAGTTAATGACTGCTTAGTAATCACAATGGCCAAAATTACAAAAGCGATGAGAAATTGTTAAGTTATCGAAATGTACTGCACTGTCTGCTGGATTGAACTTTATTTTTCAACGAAGTTAACCTAAAATATATATCAATTGACATTAACGGGTGACCGCAAAGGTGCGTGGCACGGCGGTACCCACCTAGTTCATCTAAGAAGCATGGATACCGACACGAGAATGAGACACGGCAATTGAACACGGTGGGGAACAAGACATAAAATATGTCATATATTGGAACTGATGTTAGGTTTTTTTTTTTTTGTGGCAAATGGAAATGGATATTTAGTTGCTATTCATGTGAAAATTTCATACGGAAACAACCAAAGGTAACGGTATCTTTACAACTCAAATGTTCTAAATTGACGATCTGAATAGTCTATTTTGAAGACCTTGGAAAAGAATGTGCATGTACGAGATTAATATAAGTTATCGATATAGGTTATTGCCCTGGTTGTACTCATTTTTATGGACGACGACGAGTATGCCAAATATCGAGCATTCATTTTGCCAAAATAAGCCTACACAGCCCTGGCACCTTGCTACTTCACTTCTTCGGCCGAGTTTCCCGTTTTTAGGAGAATTTTTTTGAAACCAATTTTCCATAAAAGTGTTAAAAACTAAGTTGCTAAAAGTCAATTTTCTCTCACATACTCAATTACTGAAATGTGATATTCGCAATACAAAAGCTGCTAAAAGTCAATTTTCTGCCATGCTCATCATTGTACGTCTGACTTGTGATTTTGAACAGCATATATAGGCGTCTAGACACACGTTTATGTTTACGATTGTCCGATGTGTAAGGGTCTTGAAGGTATCCCATGGACATCAATGATCATGTACATCCAATAATCCAATAAACCTTGTATTCGAACATCTGTGCCTGTAACGTTGATATGTTTGGATTGCATGTGAGATAATTAGATGATCAAGAAATTGGGTAGTTGTGTGTCTATGCTCCAAAAACGTGCACCATATCAAGTCTAAAAATGTAATTCAAATCGTTTACTGTTTTTTTTTTTTTGGTCCAAAATCGTTTACTGTTTGCCGTTCAAAAAATAAAATAAAAATCGTTCATTGTTTAAGCTCGCTACTCGAGTTTAAAAAAGGAGAACGCCGCTACGTACACAACAAAGTGGGCTAACAAAGTGGATAACAGCCCCAAAATGACGACGTTTTGGGGCCTTTTGTTTAAAAAAAAAAAAAAAAGAAGGAAAAACGTGAAATTGAAATCAGGGTTCCTCCTCCCCCAAATCAACTCCATACACAGAGAAGAGGAGGAGGAGGAGAAGAAGGAAGGCAGGACCACCACCACCGCCAACCTCCGCCACTGCCGACCGTCCCAACCTGCGGCTCTCCACCTCCGGCAACCACCACCACCGGATTTTCTTAAAACCACCATCGGATTTGAAATCGTCGGTCTCACAACCACCACTATCAAGGTCTATATCTCTTCTCTCTCACTCTCCCTCTCTTTCACGATGCCCAATCCCCTCTCACGCTGGTTTCTCGCGTGGTGGTTATAGAGTTTCGCGGTGTGGGTAACGGCATTCGGTGGCAGCTGTGGAGTTTGCCAGTAGTGGAGCTCGCGTGGTGGTTATGGAGTTTCACGGCGGCGGCGTTGGTCAGCAAGATAGTGGTGGTTGCCGGCAATGGGGAGGCGTTGGCGGCGATGGGAGGCTCCCTCTATCTCTCTCTCTCTCTCTTTGAGTTTTCACGTTTTCCCTTCTTCTTTTTTTAACAGGCCCCAAAACGACGTCGTTTTGGGGCTGTTGTCCACTTTGTTAGCCCACTTGGCCACTTTGTTGTGTATGTAGCATTTCTCGATGAGCACAAATTTGTACAAAAGCTTTAGAAGATTGCCCATCCAAAACTACATGATTGGATCACTCTTTCTTTTTTTTCCCTCTCGTACTGCATGTTCAAATTCATATATGCCAATCATTTTTAAAACAATTGTAATTACATCATTTGACTGTGAACGCCACACCTAAGTGCTTGCACTTGCGTTCGTTTGAGTGTAGAAACCCATTTTGAAAACAAGGTCAAAGCGAGGCAAATAGTACTTATTGAGACTCCATTCTTTTGTCTAAAATACTTTTTGACTTTTTTTTTGCTTTTCGTAATTCTTTTAAACTTTTTTTCGCTTTTAGTAATTCTTTTTGACTGCCTCACAATCGAACATCTCTTGTTCTCCAGCAGTTTTAGATGGCACTGTACTCGCCTTCTTACTGTGCCCAAACAACAAAAATAGCACCTGACCCAAATCAATTCCACCTGTATATAAATATAAAACTATATGTACGCATAGATGATATTGAATTACCAATTGGAGGCTTTTCTCCATCCAAACAAGAAATCAAACATGTCTGTAGATTCTTTTTGCTTCACGAGGGGTTTGTTGTAAGTTGGATGATTATATTAATGTTTGATTTTTCTAGTATTAAAAGCATGGCTTGGCCGGTTTCTAGGATCCAAAATCCGTCGGCACTGGCCTACCATATTTGAAGGCGAGAGTGAGTCACTCTAAATATCTATTGAACCCATAAAGGGTGTTTATGTCAAAAATGAGGAGATCGAGTGTGTTTAGTCCTTATGCTAAATTAATACTAAAAACAATGTCTTTATGTTTGATTGTAAAAGTTCTGTCATTTCCTTTAAAAAGGAAAAATATAATGCATTTATTACTAGTTTTTCCATCATTTAATTTGTTAATGATCACCATAGTGAAATCTCTTTGTGATTATTGTTACGCTTCATGCAGATACAAGTCAAATAAATTTCTAGATTTTTCGTCTCACTATCCTCGATTTATGCGGGTTTTTAAAAGTTCTAATTTCATATAGAAAACTAGTGACACTCGCTAATCTTCATAAAAAAACAAAAAAAAAAAAACAAACCTCACCCAATGGAACCCTATGGATCGAAATCAGTTAACGTTGATCCATTGGCACTGTAGGAGTTGTAAACCCATTGGGATTGGAATTGGCATACCACCTCTACATAGAGAAACTTCTGGAAATTACATTATTACTAACTAAGACAGTCCCTTTTATGTCCCCGAGAGGGGTAGTCCTACAACCCCATAAAAAATAGGTTTCTAAAAAACATTGAATGAAGTGAAATCCGATGGATTGGACCGGCTCTCTTTTCGTCGAATCGTAACCGGCGTCTCGTTGAATTGGACGTAGTAGCAGTAGGAGAAGACGAAGAACCATACCGGAGACTCGGGTAGCCAGATAAAGGTCACCTTATCTCTGTCTCGTCACCTACGTGATATAATAAAAGGCTAGCTGCTGCAATCACTGGAAGCCCACTTAGGCACGCAATTCAACCCTCAGCCCAGGCAGGAGCTGAAACTCATGATAGAAGCAAACTTTGCAATTCCAGCCTTTGTCATCACCAATTTGGCATCCCTGTGGATCAGAATCCCATGAAAATACAACAATATAACCATCTATATGAATCCTACGACGGTATCAAAGATTGAACACCAATTACCTTCAATAATTCTGATATAAGTAAACACCGCACCGATAAGGGTTCGGCTTTAATTATATTTCAGTTTCGTCTAGCAATATGATTTATGACTCCCAATGAGTGGGATTTCTAATTTGTTC
>OY978217.1:40405445-40665445 GCA_963854785.1 Vaccinium vitis-idaea | reverse complement strand
AGAAACTTTGAAGTCACACATCCATGATCCATCCTGAACTTGTGAGTCCAATAAAGGATACAAATAGTTGCATTCATCAAGTTTGAAGAGACTCATTAAAAGGTCGATACAATATCATGCATTTCGTTTTCAGTTCAAATTATTAAGTTTGGGCTAAGGAATGATATGAAAATGAAGAAAAATGACCCATTATCAAGCTGCAGATAGATTCAAATTGGTCGTTTCAAAGAACATGCAATCTGATACACACACTCAGATATATACATGCACAAAGGGTTGTTGATTATGTATGCAAGAGAAATCATAGGCTTTGATGAACTGATTCAGGGTAAGATAATCTTTTCAACAGAGAGGGATAACCAACCTAAGAAACATCCCCTCTCTGTGCTCATTAGCCTCATTCCAATTTCAGTTTCTGAGGTTTATCCAAAAGTATTAAAGTGGATCAAATGCAAGGCTTTTAAGGAAACTATATACCGCATGCTTCAGCCCTAAATTGCTAATTGAACAGAATCATAACCAGCCCAAACTTAATCTTCAATCGAACAAGGCTCAGGCCATGTTTGGTTGTTACTTTCGAAAATGCTTTCCAGAGCTGTTTTGGGAGCTTCTAAATGCACATCATTTCGATCATCGTCTCGGTATAAGAGGCTCCAATGAGGTGTGTGGATAAATTCATGGAAAAGGTGAGGCTCAGATCTGTGTTTTGATTGTAGAAGAGGTGAGGCCCCAATAAGGGTTTTCCCACCAAGGCTGCAACATCAGTTGCCCTGCCAATAAATGGGTCACATCATTTCAAAATATGAACTCAAGGAAAATATCATCACAGCCTCCTATACTTGGTTATTCAGTGATGGTTTCTGCATTTGGCAACAACAGCCAGCAGCAGCAGAAACAGGAAAAGATTAGGAAATGCGAACCAAACAGGTCATAGACCAAATTCGACGCGCAAACACACTCACATAAATACATACGCCAAGTCGCCAACTCATACATTACACAGGGTGGTTATTTTTTTATGAAGTGAAATCATTGGCTTTGATGATCTGAGTAAGGGATGACCAAGATCATCCAGGTACATCCCTTCTCTCTCTTAGAAACATCCCTTCTCTCTGCTCATTAGCCTCATTCTCTCGAATTCTTTCCAGATATTCATTAGGATGCTTCTATTTGCACAGAACTTTCTTTGGAGCATCTCCAAAGCACTATAAGACCATTTTCAAAGCACATACTCATTTCTTGATAACTCAGTTGTCCGAACCAACTTCCGAACACGTTACTAATCACTAGGGAAGAAACCCACCTTTACCAGAAGACCGACTAAAGCCGCGTGAACTAGCCTTAAAAAAAGAGTTAATAGAACTAGGAGGCTTTGAACCCGACACTTAGGGGAGCAAACCTCCAAGGTCCCACCCTTTGACCACCACTAGGTGCATGGCTTCGGGCTCAGCGCAAAAGATCATGCCCGTTCCAGCACTTCCAACATGTAACATGCTCCATTCCGCAGTATCAGTTTCAAGTCAAGGTAATCATTTTGTGCACCAAGACAAGCACTGCTCCTCGCCAAATGGAGAAAGTTAGACATCAATTTCATCCAGCTCATTCATTGCAACCTAACAACAAAACTTCCATTGTGTTCTAATTGTACAAGGTAGACTAAAGCAGACGATCGATCGAGGTTGAATTGCTCCTCATCAAATCGTGAATGTGTGCCAAAAGAGACTTGTATTCCCCACCAACAGGAGACGACTATGCTCGACAAGGAATTAAAATGACATTTTGCAAAACCAAACATTGGGCATTTAAAGAAGAAGAAAACGTACTATAATGGCGTAGCTACTTGAATTCATTTTTAGGAAGTACTAGGATCAAGGTTTGTGGAAGGAATTATGGATAGAAAGTGAAAAGCAAAGAAAATAATAAGGTGACAATTCAAACGATGTGAAGATGCTAAATAAATTTGCTCATTCCTAGCTTTTCCTTTTCCTTCCATGAGAAATCTTTGAAACAGCAAACACTAGTTTGGACTCAACTGAAGCACAAAGCCAGGTTTTCTTCTTAACACCTCATTCAATTTAGTTTCATCTCACATACACAAAGAACTTTTTCATTAAAAAATAGAAGCAATCACTAGTACGAGTAAGTTAACTTTAGTTAGTGAACCATCTTTAGCGATTGGTACACAATCAAAACCACAAGTAGACAAATCAAACTAATAATACGATGACCACCCGAATGTGTTTCCAGAACCTCAACCATACCTTGTACATTGCACAACACCTAATATGTTTAGTTCAACTAGCGTAAAACATGAATTTCTGAATGGCACTAAAAGGGTATAAGGCATGAAAGAACAAACTCTTTCATATAGTCATATACTGTGAAGCTTTCAATGTTCAAAGCATAAGAAAAGCACTAAAATATGCCATTCAGTTCAAAAGAAGGAAAAACCAAGTTTTGGGATATCCCATCTCTAATAATAGAGGATGACTTACTTTAAACCAGTGGAGTTCATACAGGTCTGCTCCAATTGAATCGTACTTTATTCCTGTAACTCTGGGGAAAAAAATCCACCTTTAGGCTATGTTCTCAAACCATACAAAAGTTTTAATTATTTTGCTTCTTATAAAAGATATGACGCAAAACACAAAAAAATAGCTTTGGTATCAGACATGCTATATGTATTTTCCAGAGAGCCAATATGTAAATGTCTATCGAGCGATGAATCCAATTTTCCCCCCAAGACCTGAGGCAGCATCTCAATCTCCTATGTGCGAAACTCAGGGGTCAGGGCTTACTTCCTATGGAGGTTCAACTTGGTCGAATTCCATGACGAAAAGGGGTCGGTGTGGGCGTGTGGTATAATTGGGGAGGCTTCATGAATGAATACCTTGGCAGTTAGCAAAGAGATAACTCCCTACTCTGTAGCGATAGTATGAAATCAATTGTAGACTTGGAAAGAAATTAATCAGTTCGTTTGCCCAAATGCATGAAAACAAATGCAAGATCAAATGAATGAACTTCTGAAATGGTATCTCACAATCTCGGGATGATTTTAGTGATTTGGACATAGTATCAAATAAGAGGTAGCAAAGAAACAAGCGCTGCAAATCTATCAAGAAATTTACTTTCATTTAGTGCAACTCAAATCCATTGTGTCAAATTTTAAGCAGCCAAGTTGAACATGCAGATTGGAGATTGATTACCTTCAAATACGAAACAGCTGATGGATTTCTTCAAACGGTATCTTTCTTTCTCGACGAAGTGAGCTTCCAATGAGCGGCCGGAGCTTTGCCGACCGTTATCGGAGATGATTCCGATCGGCCAGGGAGGGAGAGAGCTTCAGCACCGCACCGTCGACACGTCGGTTCTAACTTCTAAAAGGAAGCCCGAGATTATGTTGAAATCAGTTATTATGGTTTTGATTCGGTATATCCAAACCTATTTTAAGAAACATAAATTCATTCAGATCAATTACTAATTCATTTTCAATCAATATGAAATTTTTACATGACATGTATTTTTCTGAGTTTTACAATATGAATGTATCAGATCATTAAAATATCACTCAGATAGATAGGAAACGTACTTAGAGTCCCTTAAAAGTTGTTGATATAGAAGAGGATATGATTCAATGTATCTGAATCTATTTTAAGAAATAGAAATTCATTTAGATTAAGTACTAAAATTTATTTTTTTTATGAGATATTTGTACATTATATGTGTTATAATATTTTTTACAAGAATAATGTCTCGGATCATTAAATTACGGTCAATATAGGTAGAAATTATCTTTGCATTAACCAGGAGTTCAAAGAATCAAAACGGAGTCGTTTTGGTGTCATGACATAGGTTCAACCTATGTCATGACGTGGAAATTATTTTTACAAAAAAATCGAAAACCTTTAAAACCCATTTTCGTTGGATTTGTACACAGAGAGAGAGAGCGGGTAAGGGTGAGCGACGACCACCACCGGCAGCGCGCCTCCCTCGACCACCACCGGCTACCACTACCACCACCACCACCACCGGCAGCGCCTCCCTCTCCACCTCCTGCAACGAACACACCATCACCGAGAACCCGGCGGATCAGACGAGCACGGACGCGGCGAAGGTCTCTCTCTCTCTGCTTGTTTCAACCAGGGTTCCAATGTCTGAAATGCTACTTGACCAGGTGAAGTGTTTTTACTTACTTACCGATTTCAGGGTTTGAAGTTGAAGTTCTTTGAACCTAGTTTTGGGATTCAAGAAATAGGACTTCGTCTTTAGGGCTTTTCTATGACTTGAATATGTTGATAGCACAGTGGTGACAGCCATTCAATCGAATGAAAAATGCCACTGTCCCAATCTTGCTCTGGACTTTCTTTTGGTTAGGTACTAGTTTCAGGAGATACAGGGCATAATTTCACCCTTACAGGGCATAATCTAACTGAAATATGTTTGTCAAGTCAATTGCTTTTAACTGTTATATTTGTATCATGAACATTGTAGCATTTCCTTTTTCTTTGTATGACATTCTTTGTTTTGATATATCTGGTTGTCAATCTTTCAATCCTGGAATCCATTTTGGTATGATAATGTTGTGATGTCTCACTGCATGGATAAGAAAGTCCTGGAATTGATTTTTAGACATAAGGGAGTTGTATTATCATGTTCAATGTTAAAGTTTGCCTTCTTCGAGATAAGCTACTGCATGATTTGATGTTTATGAGCTTATAATTTTTTGAAGTCCCAAATTTTTAAGACTGATTCATTTGTTTGGTGCCTTTTGTGTGTCATGAATGTTTATGCATAAATGTGGAGGAATGTCTATGCTCATAATTTCCTAGCCACTAAACTAGATTTTAAAATAGTGTTCTTCTTAGCACCTTGATTATGTAGGGCTGCCTTGTTTCTTAAAACCAGATTAATGAAACATATGGCTCGAGTTTTGTTCCACTGATGGAAATTGTTTTAACTTTTGGCATATATTATGTCAAGAAACATCTTGAAGTGGCCATGATATATTTATTTGTTTGTGGGTTCACAGAGTACAAAGTGCATTCATACAGCAGAAATGGCCTATGTGTAGTGGGTTTCATGGATGATCATTACCCAGTCCGAAGTGCATTTTCTCTACTTAACCAGGTAATTTCTTTTATTGCTTTACTTAGGTTTCATGGGAGCACTTTTTTACTTTCCCGCAATTATTTGATGCACATATGTATGTATTTTGATTCCTCACCTGCTGAGAACCCCCCTTTTTCCCCGAGAAGCCTTCCGGGAACCCTAAATTCTATAAGTCTGGTAGATAAAATCATATATATGTGGTGGAATTGTTGACCTATGTGATGTGAAATGATTTTATGCTGTTGTTGAACTCTTCCTGAAAATTGAAAGGGTATTCAAAGGATAGTTAAATCCATTTTTTTTTCCCAATTAATGCTATTTTATTTGGTGGGCATTATAGTTGCAGAAAGCCATGTCCTTGTTGGATTGGCAATGGCGGAACCAGGATTTTGTGGTAGGGGGTGCCAAATTTTTTAAGCTAAGCATGAGGGAAGTATTAGAATGACGAAAGTAATTCAGTTTGATACATATAGCTCAATATTTTTCGATTAGGCCTTGTAAATTCGATGTTTTTGGAAGCAATTTTTCTTTTTAATATAGAAAATTAATGGAGTTCATTCAGTTGGGCTATTTATATGGAATCGCAAATCAGTAAATCAGTACAGGTTTTTCTTTGCATCAAGCTAATTTTTTGGCGTTAAAGAGGGTGTGCCAATAAAATACATATTTGCTATTAGACAATGTGGATGTGACACATTTATGGGTGTTCATAGCAATACGACACCCCCACCTCAATACCTCAGTCCGCCCATGTGAATTGGTACCATTTGCCACTTAATTTTTGCAGAGTAACGATTATCATATGCAACTGCCGCATGCTCCCATGCTATAGATTTTGATTTCAGTCTTCTATTCTTCAAACACTAGCGAATTACTTGTGCTTATGATGCTAATGGGCTTGATTTCAGTTTTCTATTCTTCAAATACTAGCGAATTACTTGCGCTTATGATGCTACTGAGCTAAGCATATATGATAATGTTATGCCAGTTTAAAAATTACTACATTTACCTAATTTGAACCAACATTGGGTTGTGAGCCAAATTTAAATGTTATTCGTCACTCTGTAATGCAGTGAAGTTGGACAATAAATTTTGGTAGAAAAAGGAGTGCTTTCTATTGCAATTTGCATATAGTCAAGCATATGGTTTTACTCGGAAGTAAAATTTTCTAGTACACTGTTGCACCTGAACGAATGAATGTATTAAAGGATGTATGTATATATATACATGAGCCTTTTACAGGAGGTCAAAACTCAAAAGATGATCAGAATCGTATGTGGAGTAGTTTAGCCTGAGTGGCCGAATATGGATCAACTGAGCAAGAGATGGAGATGGGTTCAAGAATTTGCCCACAAACCTTGCAGAGAAAATATGCTGATATGATTTATGTTCCATCCGTAACCCTCGTAGTATTTTTGCATTATCTTCAAAATAATAGGCTCCTTAGGAGAGAATACTCACAAAAGAGGAACTTAATTTGGAAAATGAAATTGGTTCAAAATATGCAAAGTCATCAAAAGAAGTACTGTTTATGCAGCTTCATAATACCCTCTTCCAGATCCCATGTCCACCTCCGTTGCACGAGAAGCAATAAAATGAAACAGAAAGTTATCTCAATCAAATGCACATACATCCACTTGGGCGCTAACTAAAACAAAAAAGAAAGCAACACCAAACATTAAAAAAAACAAAAGAGAAAAGAAATGTGAAGGCAAAGAAGAAAGAACCCAGCTCATAAACCATATGTGGATGTTCATAGATGAAACCATTGGTAACCTGAAAATAGGCACCCTATCCTTCATTTTTAGTTGCTTCTTTGGATGTCCTCTGGATCAGTGAGTTGATTGTTATCTACGTTATCTTTTTTAGTTTAAAACTGTGCAGAAATTGTTGAATTAGTTTCTATAGATTATTAAGAAAGGCTATTCAATAGGTTGACGATATTTTGATTTATTTTTCAAGTGCTAGATGAGTACTAGAAGAATTTTGGGGATTCATGGAGAACTGTGCAAGCAGATAGTACTCAACCCTGGCCCTATTTGAATGAAGCTCTCACCAAATTTCAGGTATCTACCAGCTTTATTTTGAGGTTTGTTTGGCAAGGGTCACAAAGAAAACATACTTATTCTATTCTTTTTTTGCATCATGAAACTCACTCAGTTCTGCTTGTTGACCTTTTTGCTGCTACCAACTGAAGCGACTCTTATCTTCTCTTTTCCTTTTGATTCTTCAGGATCCTGCTGAAGCTGACAAGTTGTTGAAAATTCAGAGGGAATTGGACGAAACAAAGATTATTCTTGTGAGTATCAAGTTATAACTGCATTTGCTTGAGGAGCTTTACTTTCTCCTCGTTCCTATTCCTTTAGCTCTCTCTCCTCTACGTTGCATGTGGATAGCATTCTGTTAAATTTTAGCTTAGTTGTAAAACTAGCTCATTGATATTGGAATCAACAAGTTTGGTAGCTGTTGATGCCATTCAGATAAAACTTTTGAAGCTTTATTTTCAGTTCATCAGTCGTATAAAATATGTGATATATAAGTTCTTTTTGACTTTGGTATGATTCTTGTTCAGAAAAGCTAACCCCATTTCTTTTGCTTGAGATGGTATCAATCTTCTAGCAACAGTTAACGATTACATGGAGGTCCCAGTTAACAGATGCTTTCCTTTGTGTTACAGTGATTTGCTGCTCATATATTGTCCCGATTCTGTATTAATTTTGTGTTTGTTCTTTATGGCGACTTATGAACCTTCCTTTGACACAGCACAAGACAGTGTCCTTGCTCGAGGTGAAAGGCTTGATAGTTTGGTTGAGAAGAGTTCAGATCTCAGTGCAGCTTCACAGGTAATTTTTATTGTGCTTGTATGTTGTAAACGGGCCAAACACACATATTGGATTTCTACACTACCTTATTTCCTCGTGCTTACCCTAGTATCAATTATTCCATGTTTATTTGAAAATATCAGTACGAAAGGTCAATGAATGATTTTCATGACCTCGCTTATATAGAGTGCCACAATTGTCAAGCTTTGGAATTGCAATTATGTACACAAATTCATCATTTATGATTGTGATATTGTGAACATATGTGTTTGCTTGTTCGCACAGTCTTACATTTCAATCTTCCTGATTGTAATCAACCATGTTTTGGAATGGTTTTCAAGAAAAAACTACTATTGTGCCACTGACAGTCATGATTAGTTATCATTTTGCTTGAAATGTCTTGCATGGAGCACCATATACTTCACGTCCGGTCGTATTTTTTTTTTTTTTACTTCTTTGGAGGCTTCTCACTGAGATGGACTAGCTGAATGCATCTCACTCATTTCCTTTTAAAAAGGTTTGATGTTCACAACATTTCTGCATCGCCCACGTCCATTGTAATAATGCATTTCCACTTGGTAATTTTTATGTGAATACCGTGTTATTATCTGATCTTTGCCCTATTTTTCCATTTCAATATGCTAGTCATCAAAGTAGTTCTAACTGGTTCGAGTTCAATGTGATGAGATAATCCGCATGACTTCATCTATCAGTTGTAGTTATAAATTATAATAGGGTCATTACTATGTTGAGGGAAAAAAATGAATAAGTAATTTGAACTTTTTTTGGGGGAACAGATGTTATTAATTGTTGTGATTTTGCAGTATATTGGGAAATGAAAGATCATGATTAAAATTTAGTGAGGGTTATGTTTGTAAACTGGTATGCCTTGTAGGGATCTAAAACTTATGCCCATTTTTGTATTTATATCTTTATTTTTCTGAAGAGTTAACAGTGTAATATTCGTAACTGCACCTAAATACAAGTACCTGCTGTTGGTTGTTTTTGGCAGATGTTCTACATACAAGCGAAGAAAACTAATCAATGCTGTACAATATTGTGAGCTTTGAAAGTGAGAGGAGGCTATCTTATCAAAACATCCACTTTGTTCCCGTGTTATAGTGATTGTATCACAAAATGGTAGTAATTGTTTGTTTATATCATTGCACTCTGTTTGCTTGACAGAATTCTATGGTCTTTCTTCCTCTTTGTATTTTGGTTTCCAGATTGAAAATGAAGGCTAATGCTCTGATATCTGTGTTTCCTTTCGTGTCCTAAACACTGGTTATCTTCCGGTGTTATACACGCTTTTCATGCCCTTCCCCTACAGATCTGAAAAATAAAGGATCGATTTGAATGCTTTAATCAATTAACATGGTGATGCATGCTCGTGTTATGAACGTTTGTGTTTTTTCCGAGTTGGAAGATCCTTTCACCTTCTGGGTTAGTTTTTACACGGCAGTGCTACGTGTCCAAATGTCTAGACACATCTGTATACTAAGTGTACCAAGCAGTTTCCGTTCTTTAATCATTTTTTTGTGGGTATGTTGTATGGCTGGATCTGTTTAGGGCTACTCATGTAGACTGTAGATTCTACTTATTTGGTCCTTCCCAAGCTAACATGGAGAGATGGTGGTTGTGAATGGATTTTCCTTTCCAAGCTTACATGGAGAGATGGCGGTTGTGGCAAAATCCATTAACAACTTTATCCTTTCTAGTCCGTGAAATGGGATTGAACCATTCAGTTAACCCATTTGTGGGCCCCATTTTAATTTAATTTGATTTTCTTTAGAAGAATCAAGGTTGAGCTCGAGCTTTGCATGTTATTAGAGATCAAGCCACAAACAAGCTTGAGTTTGCGCTCAATCATTTGAGCATGAGCTGAACTAATTTAGAGCGAGCCACTTAAAAGCTCCGTTTGCAATACTTCAATACTTCAAAGCTCGATTAGATTTGGCTAGTTTGTAGTCCTACCAAAGCTCGATTAGATTTGATTAATTTCCAGCTTTGCCAAAACCATGTGCGATTCTATAAAACTGGTGGCACCATACAAAAGGCCAAAAGGGTAAAAGGGCATAAGGTCCAGGTTTTCTAAACCATATATTAAATTTTCCAGAGTCAAATCATTCAATTCAAGGAACTTCACTACAAAGGAAGCTAAACCCACATGCTTCAAAACTAGAATTCACAAATTATATATATAAGCCTTTCAAATATTTATCGGGTGGGATAATGACATTCGAAACTTCAAATACAGAATCTACTGAAGGATTTTAAGGCCCTTTATTTCTTTGCTTCACTCAAAATTGTTTATCTACTATTTTGCTGAACGGATCCAGAAGAGCCCAGAAATGGCCCGAATAGGACCGACCAGTCCCTTTTCTTTTTGTGTGGTAAATTCGACTGGTCCCTTTGCAATACCTACTTCCCAATAATGGACTTAATCCACCAAATGCCCTTAGTGTCCTTGGGGCCTTCTTCTCCCTCCGGTGGGGGATTAGTGTGCTGTGTCTTGTGAAGCTTGCTCACATCATAACCCTCCTCTTTGGCTCTCTGCACTAGTTGATTGTATATTTCTTCATCAAGATGGTTCTTTCTGCATAATATCTGAATAAACAAATAACACCACAAGAAAATTAATTGAAGGAACTCCAAAATACATTATTTTAAAGTTTTCTGACTGGACAATCTTTTTAGGACGGAGTTAGTACGAAATTATAGTGCACATATCAACATAAAGAGAGAACAGACAATCACAAAAACATACCCAAAGAGACTTCTTGGAGGGCTGCCCAATCAAAGCATACTGATAGTCGCCATCAAGATACAAAAGCCAGTAATCCCCAACAACCGGGATTATAGGCAAGAAAGGAGGAACATAGAATTTGACCTTGAGTTTTGCCTCATCACTTGATGATAATTCTCCCAAAACTACTCGCGACCAACCTCTGTAGGAAGGAGGTATTGCGAGCCGGCGGTGCAACCATTACATAGGAATGAGGAACAGGGGGTGGAGCAGGTGGCGGCGAACAAATGGGAACTGGCATGTCCGGCTGTGGCGACAACAATGGATTCGGATGCGGTGGAGGAAAGGAAAGGAGAGGGCATCCGGTGGTGTGAGTGAATAGACTGGGTGGTGGCTGGATGGCGGCGGTGGTGGAAAGGAAGGAGTTTTCGGTCGTGTGGAGATAGAGGGTGGTGGCCGGATTGGCTGCGGTGGTGGGAAGGAAGGAGCTTTCGGTGGTGGCCGGAATCACGGCGGTGGTGGAAAGGAAGGAGTTCTCGCTGGTGTGGAGAAAGTGGGTGGTGGCCGGAATGGTGGGGATATGATGTTGCCTTTGTGGACTCTACATACAGTCACACAAGGAAATGCTAGCAGCAAAAGAAAGAATGGCATCTCTGGAATTGTGAGCATGAGGATGGAGGGGTCTGAAAATCTTGTACATAACATAATCTCAAAAGTTACTATCAGCCACCCAAAAAAAAGAAGTGTGTTAAATAGGACGTGGTCAAGGGGCTGAACGCATCCAAAAACCAGTGAATTCCCACAGGACCCTCATCAGGCAACCATGACTCCCAACTTTTCCTTGCAAAAGAGCTTTCCAAATACATTTATGGGGTGTTTGGCCGCCTAGTTATTTGAGGCATTATGGAAGTCGTTTTGGAGGAGAAAACTCCTGCCTTTCACTTTTCCATCCATTTTAACAGAATCGGTAATAGTTGTACTTTAGTCGATAGTACAAAGGGTGTAAGTGTCTAAAAATGAAGTATAAGGGGTGCCTTTTTATTTTGAAGACTTCGGCCTTCTTCGGTTGGCTGCTGAGGCCAAATTTTTTGGGTAAAAAGTTAAATTGTACTTTTTTATATTTTCGGCATATTCTTTGGTGATAAATTGAATGGGGTCCGCCCTCACCCCTTGACTATTTAAAGACCGGAATTGTAATTGTTGGATTCCATTACACGTTGAGTTTTGGGAGAGAGGACAATTGCATTACACGGGGGTTTTGGGATGATGGGGCCCACTTTTTCAATTTTTTCCCATCAAGAATGAAGTGGGTAAAAAGAGACTAAGAGAGGAAGGGGTGGGGTGGGGCCTGGATAATTTTTTTAACCACAATCACAATATAAGAAAGGCAAAACTATAAATATAAAATTCTACTAATCATTATACAATAACAGAAGAGTCAAAACACAAAGTCTCCAATTATATATAACGCACAAGTATCATTTAAATATAACTCGTGTTGTGTTTCATTTGCTAAATGTAACATAAAAGAATTGGTTTTTAGTGAGGACATATGAAGAATAATCAATTTTTAGCACCCAAAAAAAAAAAAAAAAAATGCACATGGGGAATGATTGTTAATATCTAATCTAAGCTAAGCAAAACCCAATTAAACAAAACCATATTGAACCTGACAAAACTCATAAACTAATCTTTTAGTTCGGGTATTTTTATTTTTCTTGGGCCTTTTTATTTTGGATCACATTGAGCCTTTTATATATATTTTTTGGGCTACAAAAGACCCCTAGTCAAGCCTACCACTTAAAATTCTTGGAGTGCCCCAAATTTTGAGAGTTTTGTAAGTGCCCTAGGCCGAAGCCTTGTGGGCCTTGGGCCTGGATCGGCCCTGTAAGAGAGGAAGGGGTGGGGTGGGGCCTGGACGGGAGGGGAATGGAGAGAGGACAATTGCATTTCAATTTTGAGATCAGTTGACCATTATTAATTCCCCAATCCGTTATAATCCGTGCGGCAAAAAGTGCAAAGGAAATTACAGCAAAGGCGCCGCCTCTAGAATGCGAGGAATCTCAGATTTTGAGCGACGTGGCACAGTCTCATTTGGTGTCTCAAACCTGTCGTGTTTTTTTAATCCGTAAAAAGCTTATTCGTGAAAAGTTGATAATAGTTCATCAAGTTAGGGGAGAGGGAAGGAGATTCCAATTAAGAGTTTAAGGGATTAAAACACCAATAGGGGCCAAGGCCTAAAACACCAAGGGGCCAAGCTCAAAAGACACCTAAAAGTCTTAGCCCAAGTAGGCCGAACCAAATATAACAATAATTCCCCAAAGGCCTAGCCCAAAACAAAGCATACCCGATACATCAATGAGGTTCAAACCCTAAATAAAGGAGCCCAAACATAGTCGAGACGTAGTTTAGTAAGGGCTTGTTTAAGTTTAAATGAACTTAACGAATCGAATATACATCTCAATGTTAGGCTCGTTTAGTAATTGGATTGAGCCCGAACTCTTGGGAGCCTTTCTATCGGACTCCTCTCAATTTTCATCTAAACGTAGGAGCCTCATCTCCATAGAGAAAATCTTAGTAGTAGCTAATTAATTAAACATGAGCTTGGCTAGTTAAAAACTTAACTTTCCACTAAAGTATTTTTGGTATTCTTACTTGTCTTCTCAATGTAGTCACTCTATTTTCTCATCACAAAAAATACTATTTAGCCGAAATGACACCCACTTTTAATTGTAGTGAAAAGATGGTACTTTTAGCGAAAATTAAATTATACAGAGTCAAGGAGATGCTTAAGCTTGAGTTGGTCCCCACTCTTATGCCACCAATGATAGCAATATTTTTACATGCATTTCCACGAGCAATTTCATTTTATCCTTTAAAATAATGAAATATATAAATATACTATTTTTTATTTTCTTTCTATTTTTTGGTTGGTTGGTTGTTTATTTAGTTGTGGGTTTTGGTTGTTGGACTCTCTCATTTGGTTGAATCAGCTCGAAAATTAGGGCTATAATATGAAAAGAATTTGAAACAATGAGGAATTGAATAAGATTTAGATGTTAATTCGATTAAACCGAGGTTGTTAACTCTCTAAAACTTTTTAGGAGACTAAATTACATGCTTGTGCAGCGTAAACATAGGAGTTTACTCATATTGAATCAACAATTTGATACTGTCATTAACACTTTAAAGCGTTTACCGATCGATTCTAAAAACAAATGAGCCCCACAGTACCTCCGATTAAGAAAACTAACTGCAATGGTTTTTACCTTCTGTTTTGATTGTTACTTTGAAAATATGAGCGGGTTTTGATTCAAGTTTTAGTTTATATAATATCCGAGCCCAAACAGAACACGAAGGTAATGAGTTTTTTCGGTCGTCCGATCAACAATCAACGGTCCGGAAAATTGGGATTAAAGTAAATGTAAAAATACTTTTTAAAGTTTATCATGATTCGGACCGTTGATCGCCGATCGGGCAGCCGAGGGAGATGAACACGTATGTAGTGAGTCCCCTCACTACAGGCCCCTCGGTTCCCGTAAAATAGATTTTGCATAAGTTGAAAAAATATACTCCCTCTTTGCGAAAAACTGCTTAGATCAAGCCTTTCCCGTATTTTTTTTTGAAGATTTTCCGCCTGGACCCTTGAAAACACCTTCTGAACACATTGGACGGTTCGGATCGTCAAAAAAAATACTCGGATCACAGAGGTCCGGAAGTCCGGAGTCCGGATAGGAAGCGCTCCCTATATATATTTACAGTTTTTGCGAAAAACTGCTTGGAACAAGCTCTTCCCGGTATTCTTTTTTGAAGATTTCCCGCTAGGACCTTGGAAAACACCTTCTGAACACATTGGACGGATTGGATTTTCCCTAAACAATTGTCAACACAAAAAAATACCCAATATATATATATATATATCAACTTCTAATGAGGGATCCCTCATTTTATTTAAAATGAGGACCTCATGCTTCCCGACCAAATTTCGATGATCCAAACGGTTAGATGTGTTTGAAATGTGTTTTTAAGGTCCACCACGAGGATTCGTCCAAAAAAAATACCCGCAAGGGCTTCATCCGATCAGTTTTTGTTAAAAACGCTATATATAACGTTTTTAACAAAAACTAATCGGATGAAGCCCTTGCGGGTATTTTTTTTGGACAAATCTTCGCTGTGAACCTTAAAAACACATTTTAAACACATCTAACGGTTCGGATCGTCAAAATTTAGTTCGGAAAGTGGAAAAATTGCTTGGTCCTCATTTTATTTAAAATGAGGGATCCCTCATTAGAAGTTGATCCTATATATATATATAGAGTCCCCTTCTCCTCCGGGATCCGGGACTCCATGTTCCGAGCTTTTTTTTGACGATCCGAGCCGTCCAATGTGTTCAGAAGGTGTTTTCAAGGGTCCATGCGGGAAATCTTCAAAAAAAAATACCGGGAAGGGCTTGATCCAAGCATTTTTCGCAAAACTGTAAAGAAAACACCTTCTGAACACATTGGACGGCTCGGATTTTACCAAAACAATTTGCAACACGAAAACAATCAATTTTTTCTTATATCCGGGAGGTCCGGATAAGAAAATGACTTTATATATATATGTATATATCACTGTCTTGTTGACAATTTGAGTAGTTTATTTTGTAATTTGTATGGTCTTGATATGCCTATCATCAATGAGGAAAATAAAACTAATCAAATATCAAATGGACTCTTAGTGTTTGGCCGTTTATTTCTCTTATATGCAATTCGAACAAGTTTTTAATGTGGAAACTTTATATCCAACTCAAAATCAATTGATAATGAGTGGAGAGGTCCCATCATATATTAAGTGATCACCCATTCCACTCCTAGGCAATGTGGGACAATATTTCTTAACATCCCCCCTCACGTGCAGCCGCATTTGAGGTCTGTCACGTGTGGCCACTTTTTGGGTCCTATCATCGTGCAGCCTTTTTGCTGGTCTGTCTTCGTGGGTGTGGGATTGCGATTTATTTTTTATTTTTTATTTTTTTTTAAATGTGGAGTGGAATAGGCCCCGCTCTGATACCATGTGGAAACTTTATATCCAACTCAAAACCAATTGGCAATGAGTGGAGAGGTCCCAACATATATTAAGTGATCACCCATTCCACTCCTAGGCAATGTGGGACAATATTTCTTAACAGTCCGATCAGATCGAAAATTAGAGCTATAAAAAAATTAAAAAAAACTCGAATCAAGAGGTTAATTTGATTAAATCAAGATTGTTAACCAGGGGCGGAAGCGGGGTCCGAGCCCTTGCACACCCCCAATTATCCCGATTTTTTTTATTATATATTATATTTTGTTTGTAAAAATTAAGAAGAACAGACATAATTTGGTTCCTCGCAATAGGAATTTTGCGTCCGCCACTCATTGCACAAATAGATTTGCATAAATTTTGTGAAATATCTTATAATGCACAGCACCTCTCCTGGTCAAACGAAGCTAAACACTCATTGTTTTATTCTGAGGAATCTCCAGCGTAATTAATATTAGGCTTATTACCCACCCAAAGACAGGACCACGCCTCCGGGTTCATAAAGAGTGCATCCAAATAGGAATAAAGGGTGTTGGGGAGTTCCATTTTGCATTCTAGATTATTCATTTTCAAATTTTATCTGTTTGGCAGTTGAATTGTAAAATAACGTGCATCTAATTTCGTTCGTCTTCCTCTTTTCTCTTGCAATTGTATGCCACCCCCACCAGGTTCAGTTTTGATTTTTAATTCAAAAATGCCAGCGGGTATCGATTCAAGTTCGATTTTATATGCTATCCGGACCCAAAATCCAAACTCAAACCGAACCCGAAGTCGGTATCATAAAGCACATTTGTTAGAAACAAGTTTTTAGTGCCGAGCGGGTACCACGTGGTACACGCACGCAGTGCATCCGGCCAAATCTTGATTCATTCTAGCATACATATAGAGCCCATTTGAATGACCGGACGTAGGTATCGGATTAAACAACAAATTCATTCGTTGTTCAATTAAAATCCTTTTCCTCGTTTGCTAAAATTAACCAATTGATTTCATAGGATTCCCATTTTATCAAATGGGAAACTAGGAGTGCTTATCTAGCTAGATCAAGTTGATGCATAGAATAATACTGCGAAAATCAAGTTCATTTGGATTGGTAACTAGTGAACAATTCTCATTTTTTGGCTTGATTTTTCGGACATTGGTAATAGCCCGGCACAAATGTATAATTTGTTCACTGGCTTACCTCTATTCAATTGACTTGATCTTTTAGAATATTATTTTACACCTTGAGCCCTATGAGATGAATAATTTGGATAACCTTTTTTATTTTTATTTTTTATCTTGTATGCCCCTGTTATATGTATGAGAATTTTTTACACCTTGAGCCCTAGTATCGTCATATCATTATATTGTTGTATCGTTGTCTCCAATTATATAAGTTTACAGAACGAGTATTTTCAATAGTCCTCAAGTCCCCCATATTGAAATGATACGTTTACAACAAAGAATTCCAAACCAGCTCCAACACGCTGACGTGTCAGCAAGCCGGCCCCACTAATTAACTGAAGCAATTATGCTACGTACACATACTCCCTCCCACACCTTGCTCATGTGTCACGTGGGCCCTGCCACTTTACCCATTAAAAAAAAAAAATCAAAAATCCCGTTCTCGTTCCCCTTTCGTCTGAATACAGAAGACAAAGGAAGGTGAGAAGAAGATGACGAAAATCGCCACCACCGGCGACGACCACCATCGCGTACCACACCGACGAAGAAGAAGCTTCCATTTCCGGCGAGAAGGAGGAGGCCTCCATTTTCAACTTTGACAAGCTTCGAATCATGCGGACGAGGTTCGAACCATACACAATGAAGGTCTCTCTCTCTCTCTCTCTCTCTCGCTCTCGTTTCAAGTAGCTATGCACAAAAATTTAGGTTCAGAAAACCTAGATTGAGTTGTTGGGGTTAAAAAAAAACCCTAATTCGAAAATTCTGGGTGATTCATTGCCGTGCAAAAAAAAATTCATTGCAGTGATGCTTTCATAATTTAATTTGTTAACTCTTAATTTGACAAAACTAGTTCCTGATACGTTAGCATTTTTTTTTCATTTTATTGATTGTAGGCTTGTAGTTCCTGCGAGGTGATAATATATATATATACAGTCCCTAATGACAATGTCAATATATATGAAAGTTATGAAATAACATTAACATAAATGTAGGAGGGTAAAATAGTCTTTTAACATTTGTGGAAAAAATAAGAAGTAGAATGAGAACTTGAAAAGCTCCTCTTGAGCTCTTTTTCAAAAGCTAAAAACTAGAAAAACTAAGCTCCCAAAAAAAAGTTCTTGCATTTATAAACTGTGTCCTCACTGGAGCAATTTTCTAGCTACCCACTGCAAACGCCTCTCAATACTCCTTTCTCCGCTCAAACATGTTGCTCAACTCGCTCTTTTTCTTTTTCCTTCTTTCCTCGCCATGTGTAACTTTGACTGCTCACGCTCAGACTCCCCCACCTCCACCCACCTCGACCTCCGCCTCCACCTCCTCTTCTACCCCAACCACCAGCACCACCACTGTCAATTCCACCACCAGTGTTACCGTTGTCATCAACTCTCCAACCAGAGAGAACATTAAAGGATCAAATCCCCAGTTTCTGCAACGCGCCAAAATCGCTATCAACATGATTGCCGAATCGACGGCCTCAATTTGCGTGGTGATGGGCGTGTTCGCCGCCATCATAATCAAGTGCCTTTCCATCAAGAAGAAAATGAAAGCAGCTCTGGCAGCCGACCCACCAACAGTAAACCTAGAGGTGTCAAACGTGCGTGCCGTGCCGTGCCATTCAACTTCCGTGCCAACCGTGCTTCGTGCCGTGCCTATTTACTTCACCGTGCCATGGCGTGCCGTGCCAACCGTGCTACGTGCCGTGCTGTGCCGTGCTTTTTTGAAGTCGTGTCGTGCCCGATTAGTTAATTGTGTCATGTCGTGTCGTGCCGTTGACTTACTCGTGTTGTGCCGTGCCATTCCTTTTTTTATCGTGTCGTGCCGTGCCTTTTTGTCGTGGCGTGCCGTGCCGTGCCGACTTATCGTGTTATAGTTTGGTCCCTTCAAGTGCACAAGTTTAATTTTATTTCAAAAAAAATGAGGAAAAATGAAAAATGAATTTTTGAATAATAAAAATGAAAATTTTGATTTTTGAATTGATAGGTGAAAATTAAATTTTTGTAATTACATAATATATCATGGAGAGGAGAGAGAGAGAGAGAGAGAGAGAGAGAGAGAGAGAGAGAGAGAGAGAGAGAGAGAGAGAGAGAGAGAGAGAAGTTGAATTTTGACTTGCCATAATAAGGGGAAAAAATGAGGACAAATAAAAATAAATTTTTGAATAATAATTATAATTTAATAAATGGACTTGCCATAATAAAAAAAATGAGGGAAAATAAAAATAATTTTTTTTAATAATAATTAGAATTTAATAAATATACTTTCCATAATAAGAAAAAAAATGAGGGAAAATAAAATAAATTTTTGAATAAATTTTAATTAAATAAATGAACTTCCCATAAATAAATAAATACACAATAAATCAAATATATATTTTTATGGGTTGAAATTGAGTTTCCAAATGCCATAATAAGGAAACAAATGAGGGAAATTAAAATTGAATTTATGAATAACATAAATGAAAAAACTTAGGGGGGAAATAAAAATTATATTTTGATAACAAAAATATAAATTTTGAAAAAAAAAATTATAAATAAATTAAATTTTATTTGATAATGAGGAAAAAATAAAAAAAGAAATTTTTGAATAATAAAAATGAATTTTTTATTTTTGAATTGATAGGTCAAAATTGAAATTTTCTAATTACATAATATATTAATATATTATATTGTTATGTATAAAATTTTGATTGTATTATGCGCTAGCCACACAATCGTAACACAATTATGACGATCCACACCGTTCACTTTGTTTGTCTTGCTATTTTAATCACCCTCGCCAAATTTGAAGTCCATCGGGTATTGAAAGCCCTTTCATCGAGGACGTTGATTTATTATCAACCGACAGTTTGTCTCCTTCGATCAAGTACGTAACGATAGTTAACTTCCGTGACAGGCCAACTTCCGTGCTCGTGCCCGTGCTAGAATAAAGTCGTGTCGTGCCGTGCCTCGTGCCCCGTTGACTTCGTATCGTGCCCTTGTCGTGCCCGTAGAAGACCGTGTCGTGCCGTGCCACGTGCCACCTTAGCCCGTGCCGTGCCCACTCATTTTCGTCCTCGTGTCGTGCCGCGTGCCAACTTATACCGTGCCGTTCCGTGCCGTGCCAGGATTTTACCGTGCCTTTGGTGCTGTGCCGCCTCCGAACGTGTCGTGCCCGTGCCGGCTAGGCCCGTTTGACACCTCTAAGTAAACCGGGTTCGCGAGGAGGAAATAACAGTGGAGAACCCTGATAATTTCCCCGATAATTTGGAACGATGGGAGAGTGGAAAAGAGGATTTCGGCCTTTTAAAGTGGAACAACGTGTTTTAACAAAGGCCATTAAGGAAGTTAATGATATTTGATTTGTATTGGGGCTGTGATGCCTGTTAAGTTTATGTGTTATCCTAGTCAGCATTCCATTAGGTCGGTGAAGTGCAGTGTATAAAAGTGTCATTGGCTATCTGGCGTAAGCCACGAGAAATGAACTGCAAATTCAGTTGGTTGATTTCCTCTCTATTCTTTCAGATCTTGTTCTTCCTCATTACTGAAACCCTAACTGATAATCTTGAGAAATTCATAAAACTATGAATTTCTTCATGGGTATCAGAGTAGTGAAGACTAAAGTCTCTCGATTCTGCGGTCGATTTCTCTGTTCTTGTTCAGTGTTTTCACGAATTGATCGATGGCGACGAGCTTGGGCCAGTCAACTATGAATTTATCCTTGGTCCTGAGTTTAGCCCTAATAGCAGGGGCTAACTGATAATGTTGAGAAATTCATAAAATTGATAATCTTGAGAAATTCATAAAATTATTTAACTATTTTTTTTTGTTGCCTCGTGTCGTGCCGCCGTGCCGTGCCCATGCCCGTGCCGTGCCTTTTTTACTGCCTTACTAGAACCGTGTTGTGTTGTGCCCGTGCCCATTGCCGTGCCGTGCCCGTCCTACTTCCGTGCCGTGCCATGCCCGTCCTACTCCCGTGCCCGTCCCCGTGCCGTGCCGTGCTAAAAAAAAGTCGTGTCGTGCCGTGCCTCGTGCCCCGTTGACTTCGTGTCATGCCCGTAGAAGACCGTGTCGTGTCGTGCCACGTGCCGCCTTAGATCGTGTCGTGCCCGTGCCATGCCCCCTCAATTCCGTGCCCGTGCTGTGCCACGTGCCAAGTTATACCGTGCCGTGCCAGGATTTCACCGTGCCTTTAGCGTGCCGTGCCGCCTCCGAACGTGCCGTGCCAGTGCCGGCTCGGCCCGTTTGACACCTCTACCTCCACCCACCTCGACCTCCGCCTCCACCTCCTCCTCTACCCCAACCACCAGCACCATCACTGTCAATTCCACCACCAGTGTTACCGCCGTCATCAACTCTCCAACCGGAGAGAGCATTAAAGGATCAAATCCCCAGTTTCTGCAACGCGCCAAAATCGCGATCAGCATGATTGCCGAATCGACGGCCTCAATTTGCGTGGTGATGGGCGTGTTCGCCGCCATCATAATCAAGTGCCTTTCCCTCAAGAAGAAAATGAAAGCAACTCTGGCAGCCGACCCACCAACAGTAAACCGGGTTCGCGAGGAGGAAGTAATAGTGGAGATCCCAGATAATTTGGAACGATGGCAGAGTGGAGAAGAGGATTTCGGCCTTTTTAAGTGGACCGGCGTGTTTTAACAAAGGCCATTAAGGAAGTTAATGATATTTGATTTGTATTGGGGCTGTGATGCCTGTTAAGTTTATGTTATCCAAGTCAACATTCCATTAGGTCGGTGAAGTGCAATGTATAAAAGCGTCATTGGCTATCTGGCGTAAGCCACGAGAAATGAAATGAAAATTCAGTTGGTTGATTTCCTCTCTATTCTTTCAGATCTTGTTCTTCCTCATTACTGAAACCCTAACTGATAATCTTGAGAAATTCATAAAACTATGAATTTCTTCATGGGTATCAGAGTAGTGAAGACTAAAGTCTCCCGATTCTGCGGTCGATTTCTCTGTTCTTGTACAGTGTTTTCACGAATTGATCGATGGCGACGAGCTTGGGCCAGTCAACTATGAATTTATCCTTGGTCCTGAGTTTAGCCCTAATAGCAGGGGCTATGTCTAGGGATGAACTAGAATACCCAACAGAGTCCTCTTTCTGTTTGGCCACATCACAGTTGATTTCAAGAGATCCCAGGGCTGGAGGAGACCAGTGAGAAGAAGCTTGAGGAGGGGTGTTCAATTGTCTCCGTAGGTTCTGGGTAGATTGATTCAAAAGAAACTCCTCCCAAGCATATATTGGAGGTCAATATTACAGGATCTGAGTACGAGCTCTGGGTGTTGGTATATATTTAGGTGTTGGACATCAATATGTCACCAATCATCAACAAATCGGATAGCATAGAATAACCATGATATGACGTTATCATTTTATTGTCAGATCTCTGTATTTACTCGAAACTTTCAAAGTTACTGAAGAGGGACGACCTCTTGTGGTGGCACAGGGGTTCTAAGCAGCACTATTATTTTGTTTTGCTAGAAATCAAGATGCTGCTAGGTGATTTGCATTGAAACTCTCTCCCAGCTTTGGGAATCCGCCAACATTAGTTAAATATGGAGCCCCTCTTTTGTCTTTGTGAAGCTTCTTCACTTCGGAAATAAATTTCTTCCTAGTGATTTTTCCTTCGTCCACCTGATCAACAACTTTTACAAGATTCATCTGCATCAACAGAATAACAAGTACATGATTGGAAAATCTACAAAAATAGAAACATAAACCTAAGGGGGTGGGAAATCCATTAACTGAAAACAACCAACTCCAGCAGGCTAACAGTAGTACTTTCCCCCATTTATGATATATGTCAAGTTACCCGTAGTCACAAAAGCTTAAGCAATTAGGAAATGGGGCCACCATTTTATATCAAGGTATCCAACAAGTGAGAGTAATATTCCAAAGGGGCAAAAGCGAAGGCCAAAACCATGCACGCAAGGTAAACATAGGCGATGACCTGGAACAGCAAAATCCATGAACTGCTGAAAAGTATCTACAGAAAATGCTAAATGAAAATCATCAAGAAGCCAAAAGAATGGGTAGCCAACAATAGTCAGTGGATGATTATAAATTACCTGTCCCGACTGATAGTTGTCTTGAAGTCCTCAAAGCGCCAATGACCTTGAATAGCCTTTACCATATTCCCGTTGTAGGTGTAAAAAAAAAACGTCACTCTCAAGGGCAACAACAAAATCTAGACCAGCTAGCTTGTTCTGGTGATCCCTGAATGGTTTTAGTTCTTCTTTCGACAGAGTAGAACGGGTGAACATATTTTGGAAGTCGACTGTGAAATATTGCCTAGGGGCTAGGAGTACTTCCATTCCAATAAGCTTCACCAGCGACCAAATAATCCTAGTGTTGGATGTGAACCCAAGCCCCTTTGAGCGAAAGGGAAGTATAGGGGTCAATGGACAACCACTGAGCTTCCTTATGTCTGACGCATCAATCTCTTTTTGCTTCCAATGGCACACCGTCGCATCCTACGAAGCTCATCATCTTCTTCTACAGTCAAGTTATGGCTGCAGCTTGTAAATGCAAACATATCCTTCTCGTTCCAATAGATATAATTTGTGATAAAATTCCAGGCTCCACACCAAACAAATTCTTGGCATCTTTAAGAACTTACGAAATCACCTTTCCAATTTCTGGTACAAATCCGAGAGTGCATCACAACTCAATATAAAACCAAGATAAGTACCTTGAAACATAAATTTCCAAACCATGCCCAAGTCAGGAAGAGCTACAGTGGGACTCCTATAAGATCTTGAGTGAACAGCTTGAGCAGGAGCGGTTGGAAAGTATTGAACTGAGGAGACGGACAACAGGAGTGAAAGGCAACAAAAACATACCCAAGTCTCTTTTGCAAGATGTTAGGTTGAATGACGAGGGCGAGGACAACGTGGAATTTGATTCTGGAAGTGGGAATTGAATCTGAACTTAGGTTATTGTTATGAACTTAGTTTATAGGGGAAGCTAAAATCGAATGTGCAAGTGTTTGGTCTTTGTAATCTCAAATGTGCGTTCAAATGTTTGGTTTTTGTAATCTCAAATGTGCAAATGTTTGGTTTTTCTTGCTTTTCAAGTTTCAACCTGTGATATAAAGTCATACCAACTAATAGGAATCATCCAAGCTCAAAAGGTGAGTCATGCTACAATGTACACCCTTCCATATGAGATTTTGTGGCACCAAATATGAGATAATATGAGATTTTGTGGCACCAAATATGAGATAATATGAGATTTTGTGGCACCAAATATGAGATTTTGTGGCTAGATATATGAAATGGCATATGGTATGCACCCCACACGGATGGATGGCCGAGATTGCGCCACATATGATGTGTGGGGATTTGTGCCACCTTTGACCATTGACTATATGAGATAGTGTGTATATCGATATGAGATTTTATGGACTCCAATATTTATTATTGTGATGACCGATATGAGATTTTGTGGCTCTAAATATGAGATTTTGTGGCTCTAAATATGAGATTTTGTGGCTCAAAATATGAGATTTTGTGACTCAAAATATGAGATTTTGTGGCTCTAAATATGAGATTTTGTGGCTCCAAATATGAGATTTTGTGGCTCCAAATATGAGGTCCGCACAAGTCTGCATGGTCCGCACCAAGTCCGCATGGATCCAATATGAGATTGTGTGGCTCCAAATATGAGATTTTGTGACTATTCATATGAGTGTGCATACCATATGCATTTCGTATCTCTAGCCACAAAATTTCATATTTAGAGCCACAAAATCTCATATTTTGAGTCATAAAATCTCATATTGAGTAATTTTTAGAGGGTGTACATTGTAGCATGACCCTCAAAAGGTTGAGTAGTATTATGAGAAAGAAGAAAATTACTTAAAAGTACTAGTAGAGAAATGAATGAATGTGAGCATGTTTCTCCGTTCAATATTAGAATATGAGCAGTTTTTTTTCAATTCATGCTATGTCTACAGCTTTTGACTAATTTCTGAATGTGTGAAATGAGAATTGTGATAGGCTAATGACATAATCTTCTTCCTCTGCATCTTCATAGTCATAACCATCTTCAACACAGTCGTCGTCTTTCTTCATCTTCTTCCTCATCTTTTGCACTTGCATTCACCTGAATAGACCACACCGAAGCATCGTCGTCCTCCGGAGATGACTTCTCTCTGCCTTCACCTTCTCCTTCATGTGTCAAAACAGAGGAACACTTTGATGATTCAGAAGAACCTTATTATCAAACAACTCCTTTCAGATTCAGGACCTTCTTGCTCCTTTCCTTCAAAGTTGTCAGTAACCATCTGCAATTCAACACTTCGATGATTCAGAAGAACCTTATTATCAAACAACTCCTTTCAGATTCAGGACCTTCTTGCTCCTTTCCTTCAAAGTTGTCAGTAACCATCTGCAATTCAAAACAATAATAATAAATCACACACACAAGCATACAGATAATCTGGTCTGCCGTTGGTGTCCGAACTGCACCCGTGTAGTCGGGGGAACTCCACCCCCATTTCGCATTCACTTTGAAGATCGGTTTTGCTCACATTACAAAGCTCGTTGAGCACTACGGTCACGTAAAACTAAAGTCAATCAGATACCGAATTATATATGATCGGAACAAACACATTCGGGCACACTGGATTATAACTTGATGAGCATTTTTTTCCCCGGTAAAGAGATAGAAATGTATTAAATTAAACCACCGGCCAAAACCGGTAAACAAAACAACCACCTACAAACCACCGGTCAAAAAAAACCACCTACAAAAACTAACAACAACAAAAAAGAAACAAAAAGGAAACTGCCGGTGCCATCACCGCCGTTGTCAGAGGCCTAGATCGGCCTCCCCTAGTTCCAAAAATCAAGATTTCGGCTGCCCACACTAACCAAAGAGCAGATCCGGCCATGCATGGGGGGTTACTGGCAAATCCAGGATGGGAAGTGATAAAGAAGAGGAGAGGAGAGGGGCGGAGGGGCTAGAGGAAGGGGGGAAGGGGATAGAGGGGCTGGGGGAGGAAGGAGAAAATCTCTCCGGCATCTCTCGCAGCTCTCACATTTCTTTCTCTATCTATGCTCTGCTCTCTTGATGAGCACATTTGTTTCTATACTCTAGCGTGCCAAACTCATTTTTTTTTTCTTTTTCTATATAAATATGTTCAGATTAGATATCATTCGGTGACAAATTGACTTGATTTTTGCATGGCTGTAGTACTCAATGAGCTTTGTAATAAAATGATCATCGAAATGAACACGACACATGTTCGAAGGAGACGGAGCTAGGAAGGGGGCTGGGATGGCATGTGCCACCCCAGGTCCCAAAGAAAATTATCTTTCGGATTACAAAACCAGTGTTATTCTTCAAAACACGTATTTGATGAATGATTAATTGATGAAGATGTGAAAATTTTCCGTATGAAGTATGTCAACGAATGATTAACATAACATATGAAAATATTTAACCTTCGAACACGTGTACATTTTTTATGCTAATTACTCTTTCCGTCTGTAAAGATAAGCTACTACAAAAAAAAAAAAAAAGAGTCCGAATTTTTATCAAAGAAATAAAGCACCTCCTTGCATGATTTCTTATATTTCTTGATACCTAATTAAAGAACTAATTAAGATTTTTTCCAAAAATTACACGTAGTTTATAACTATCTTTGTGGGACGACGGTAAGGAGGATATTGAATTTGGGTGCTACCTCCGAATCGAAATCCTATTCCGTCCCTAATGGTCGGAGTTTGAAGGACTACACTCCGTGCAGTCCCCACTCAAACGGCAAACAAGCCGTTTCCAAGGAATAAACCCATAGGTTTTTGTCTCCCACCAAAGCGCGAGCAGAACAAAGTTTCCCTCACTCTGATTTCGTGGAAAAGAGCGGGCACATATCATTCAAATATGTATATATTTTTTCCATTTAACAAGAATTAAACTGCAAATAAGCCACAAAAATATTGAAGACTTAAATATAACTTACTTGAATCTTGATGTGTTGGATGAGAAAAAAGAATGAAGAAATCCCCAGAGAGAATGAGGGAATGGAATGTAAAGAGAGAGATATTTAGTCATAACTCAGTAACACGTTTCTCGTATTAATAACAGGTCATACCGTAACTCATCTTGGCAAATTTTTTTTTTTGGGTAACCATCTTGGGAAAATTTATTGAATGCTCTTGCCGCGTCACGTGGCCCTGCTCAATAAGGTTGAGCATAACTTGAATTGATTCGGTTCTCGGTTACATAATTTTCTGGTAGGACCCTTTGTTCGTGCTCTCAATCATTGTTTTGCACTTCTGTTCTTAATCCTTGTTACACATTTCAACTCTTAATCCTCGCTTGAGCAATTTTCAGTACTTGGAGATGTTTTGGAAATATAATTTTTACGGTTGCACTCCAACATAGCAGTTAGCTCATGTACTCGCATCGCGTTATTTAGATTCGGTTCCACAGTTAATCAATAAATAAATTAATTGAACGGATAAAAGATTTTGAGGACAAAATGAATCCGCGCAACTTTAACACTGAACCAATCCAAGATATTGGACTATGGTTTGGTTTCAGTTTGAATCAAGTTGAAATTTCATTCTTACACAGTTGCACGCTCTGTTTGATACCTAGGAAAAGAAAGAAAAAAGAAAAGAAAATAAAAAAGAGGAAAAAATAAGGAAAGATTTGAGGAGAGTTGACAGAAAAATTCTTAGTTAAAAATAATTTAGTTTAGGTTTTTTTCCTCTCAACCCAAAAAAAGGAAGTGGAAATTTTTTATTTTTCCTTTCCTTTATTTTCTTTTCCTAGGTATCAAACAGAGCCTAAAAGACTACACCAAAAAATCACATCAAACCTCTTTTTTTTATGAAAAAATTAATTCACCAAAATAGAATCCAATGAAAGTAATTTATGACCAAGTGTATTTTCAAACGATGCTTCCGCATAAGCATAATTATACGACATAAATTACTTACGAGAATTCACGCATTAGACAATTTGATTTATGGTTATTGGAGAAAGGTCGACTGTTCTAGACGAAAGGATGTTAAGAGTTGGTTGTCAATGCTTGCAAACAGATTCGAGCACCACTTCTTTGAGAACTCGAACTCAGGACCTCTACATTAGAAGAGTAACGAGCAAACCAGACTAGGCGTGGTATTGGTTCTTTTTTCATTTATTGTAATTACCAAGAGTTTGACGCAAAAATAACAAGCTCAAACAAAAATTGAATAAAGACGACCAAAAATCTTTAAGCCAATGACATTGGCTTCATAGTTTATAATCTTCATTCACAACGCTAACAAACTCTATGTGTCGACACCCAAGTTTGGCCCGACCATTAGGGATGCCATATTGAACGGCGCCAATTTCGCCGTATTTATCAAGATTTCGAAAGCATCGCCAATATGCCCACCGAAGTGGAGCATGCGAGCGGCTGGTAAAAATCGGGGCGTGGCACTATGTCAACCTGCAAGGAGGGTAAGAAACACTGGTCGAGCTCGTTTCAGATTACCAATTAAATCAGAACAAACATCTATCCTTAATCTCATTTCTATATTTTTAAATTACTTAAATGGCGAATAAAAAGCATACATAAAATTTCCTATGCAGGCACCAAACAAGGTTCCAGGAGAGATCCCAAAATTCCTTTCATTTATTAATAACTCAACGCATATCCTTTAAACTAGGACTGCATTCATGTCTAAATATTCACTGCTCCTGGAGTACGGTCACATAGTGATACGAGACACTCCAACATCACACATTCTGGTGGGATCTACAATTGAGTGTATATACGGTACATAAATGCGTGGTGTTGAAATGATATGGAGAACCATGTAGCTTTGCTCCGGGACTATTGAATAATTAATATGTTTATATATGGGATAGTTTTACAAGGCACCTTCTCTTTGTTACTCCCAGTGGTGGACTCAGGATTTTAACGGTGGTATGGACTCAAGGGTTTCACTCGATGCGGTCTCTGCTCTATCTTCGGCGAATGCCTTAATAATCCAGCACAAGTTTCTGGTCATGTCGGTTCTTGCCATCACTGGAATGTGTCTTTTCTCTCTTCTATGCCTCTTTCGGCATAAGTTTCTATATGGTGAATATTTCCTGTTGGGGTAAATGGTAGTGTTTTGGTTACAAGACAGTAGTTGAAGATCAATATTCATGACATAAAATGGCTTCCTTGTATTTCTGTACAAAATTAAGACTTTTATTACATTTAGGCTTTAGCTGTCAAACATTCAAACTTTCCATTAGATTGCCTCTCTAAAATCATCAACAAAACAGAGCTGGGGATGGGGAATAGACACCCAATTCACTCGGAGAACACCGAGCAAATGTCACTCCATGAGCAACCCTATTACAAACTCTAGGCACCCATGAAAATTTACAATTGGAAGATGAAGAAAATGACCGAATGTCTTCCATTACAGTTGTGCACTCCCACGTGGGAACATTCTTAATGGAACAGAGGTGAATCACGGATCTGTTATCACTTCCGCCTGCTGCACTTGATATGTGATCTTTTACCAGTAGGTAGCTAGCCATCCTCATTGCTAAAGCTTCTCTTCGAGTCGCTGAAGAAGCAGACACCATAGATGCCCTGCTATCCAACATCCTGCCCATCAATAGTCTCTCAAAACCACCGCTATAATACACATTTTAAACAATACAAAACAAGAGACACGAGGGTACCAAGAAATAGAAGAGTCTTTTACATAGGTCTCATTCCTCCACCCCACGAATGCTCATAAGCCCATTGTTCTATACATCCCATTTCGTGACCTTGACATTGTTAAGGGAAGCACAACCAAAGATGCCTCCCTTCCCCCTTAAAAAAAAAAAAAGGCAATTTCAAGATGTGTAAAAGGATCAAAATTGCCATGGATGGTTGGTTCATAAATATTTATCTCGTGACTGTATTTCTATACCTTCATAATGAAAAATGTTACTTGCATTTTGTCCCTGATTTTGATAGAAGTAATATTTTTCCGGGAAAATCTGATATATAACTTACCTATATATCTTATTCTGGAACTGAAGGTCCCCTGTAACACTGCGTAAATTTTTAGAATTGTAATGCGTCTGCATGTCCTTATTGTGTCATGCTTGTGCCTTGTGTCTCTATATGTGCTTCTTAGTCCTTAGCCTCCAAGGCACTGAGAATGAAGCAAGTGAAAAGCAATATTGAAACACTGTTTCGTGGATGAACTAAGAAATTGATAATGCCAACACCAGCTGGAATGGGCTTCGAAGATAAACTTGGGGACATATTATTTTTGTAATCAGGGGGCATTGAAGACAAACATGGGGACATTTGTCTTGAAAGGAAAATATAAATCTTGTATGTGGCTCGTACTCTATTGTTTGTATCCTAAACAAACAAACAAAAAAAAAAATTCCTTAGTATTAGCTCCACGTACGTTCATTGTTTCCATCAACCACGTCCAATGATTTTTTTTTTTTTTTCCAGTTAAAAAAAAAATCATTGGACGTGGTTGATGGTTCTATGGGAAAAGGGCCCATATGCAATGAACAATTACTTCTCTCATGCATCATCAATTTTCTGCAACTGTGCAACATAATCTAGCCTCACTGTATTGGTCCCAAAGAAGCCTAGAAAAGGTCATCTCTGAACCAGCAACCTTTCCTAGCGAAGCTATTGGTTTCATTTTAATTGTGGCTAAAGCTATGATAACTAACCTTTCAAGAGGTCTTTCAGCCGAACTTGTAATGTTATCAATTAGCATTAACCGTATCACTGCCTGTTCTTTCAGCTCACAATTATCACCCAGAAGGGCATTTGCATAGAAACTCTCTCCTAGCTTTGGGAATCCGCCAACATCAGTTAAATATGGAGCACCTCTTCTGTCTTTGTGAAGCTTCTTCACTTCAGAACTAAATTTCTTCCAAGTGATTTTTCCTTCGTCCACCGGGTCAACAAGTTTTACAAAATTCATCTGCATCAACAGAATAACAAGCACATGATTGGAAAATCTACAGAAAGAGAGACATAAACATAAGGGGGTGGGTAATCCATTAACTAAAAACAACCAACTCCAACAGGTCAACAATAGTACTTTCCCCCATTTATGATTGATGTTAAGTTACTTGTAGTCCCAAAAGCTTAAGCAGTAAGGAAATGGGCCCACCATTGTATATCAAGGTATCCAAGAAGTGAGAGTAATATTCCAAAGGAGCAAAAGCAAAGGCCAAAACCATGTACGCAAGGTAAACATAGGCGATGACCTTGAACAGCAAAATCCCTGAACTGCAAAAAAAGTATCTACAGAAAATGCTAAATGAAAATCATCAGGAAACCAAAAGAATGGATAGCCAAACAATTGTCAGTGGATGAATATAAATTACCTGTCCCGACTGATAGTTGTCTTGAAGTCCTCAAAACGTCAATGACCTTGAACAACCTTTACCATATTCCCATCATAGGTGTAAACAAAAACGTCACTCTCAAGGGCAACAACAAAGTCTAGACCAGCTGGCATGTTATGGATATCCCTGAATGGTTTTGGTTCTTCTTCTTTCGACCGAGTAGAATGGGTGGACATATTTTGGAAGTTGGCTGTGAAATATTGCCTAGGAGTACTTCCATTCCAATGACCTTCACCAGCCACCAAATAAATCCTAGTGTTGGATGTGAACGCAAGCCGTTTTGAGCAAAAGGGAAGTATAGGTTTGGACAACCACTGAGCTTCCTTCTGTCTGACGTATCAATCTCTTTTTGCTTCCAATGGTTGACCATTGCATCCTACAAAATTCATGATCGTCTGACCTGCAGTAGTGATACGACTTACAAGGAGTGGGATACCTCATGAACACATCCTGACAAAAATAACAATTGGAAGTGTTATTGAAAATAAAATCCTTTTTCAGAGACTCCATGTTTCATCGATAGACTTGTTTTGCATGTTTTAGGATTGTTTATAATGTGCAAAGTTTGAAACAGTAGGGCAGTAGGCCTTTTGAGGTTATTGCATCACCTATTTGTGGTCTACAAGAATCTTTTTTTTGTCTTTTTTTTTTCCTTCTGGTGCAGTTCACATAGATGCCAACTGAAGTCCCAGGTTATGAACTTTGGCTTTTGTGCAGGGTTAGCCTCCTATAGGTAATTCGTAGCTGAAACCAAATTTTCTCGTCATAAAAGATCGAATAATTTGAGAGATTAATTCATGCTAAAATCCATCTGAATAAAGCAACAGTGATGACGACAATAACGACCCTTGCTACTGTCTAGCCATTTTCCAAAAGAATTGGTAAAATGATGGCGTTATCAGATGCATTTGGTGTGAGATGATTAATATGTAAAAGTAAATAGAAACAAGTATTTCCAAAAGACGCTTATATAAGCCAAGCACCAGTCCATACATGTTCACCATGTCTTCAGAAGCTTTGAAGTCACACATCCATGATCCATCCTAAATTTGTGAGTCCAATAAAGGATACCAATAGTTGCATTCATCAAGTTTGAAGAGACTCATTAAAAGGTCGATACAATATCACGCATATCGTTTTCAGTTCAAATTATTATGTTTGGGCTAAGGAATGATATGAAATTGAAAAAATGATCTATTATCGAGCTGCAGATAGATTCAAATCGGTCGTTTCAAAGAACATGCAATCTGACACACACACCCAGATATATACATGCACACATACATACACAAAGGGTTGTTGATTACGTGTGCAAAAGAAATCATAGGCTTCGATGATCTGATTCAGTGTCAAGATAATCTTTTCAACAGAGAGGGGCAACCACCCTAAGAAACATCCCTTCTCTGTGCTCATTAGCCTAATTCCGAGTTCGGCTTCTGAGGTTTATCCAAAAGTATTAAAATGGATCAAATGCAAGGCTTTTAAGGAGACTATATACCGCGTGCTTCAGCCCTAAATTGCTAATCATAACCAGCTCCAACTTAATCTTCAATCGAACAAGGCTCAGGCCATGCTTGGTTGTTGCTTTCGAAAATGTTTTCCAGAGCTGTTTTGGGAGCTTCTAAATGCACACCATTTTGATCATCGTCTCGGTATAAGAGACTCCAATGAAGTGTGTGGATAAATTGATGGAAAAGGTGAGGCTCAGATCTGTGTTTTGATTGTAGAAGAGAAGGGTTTTCCCACCAAGGCTGCAACATCAGTTGCCCTGCCAATAAATGGGTCTCATCATCTCAAAATATGAACTCAAGGAAAATATCATCACAGTCTCCTATACTTGGTTATTCAGTGAGAGTTTCTGCATTTGGCACCAACAGCCAGCAGCAGCAGGAACAGGAAAAGATTAGGAAATGCCAATCAAACAGGTCATAAACCAAATTCGACGCGCAAGCACACTCACATAAATACATATGCCAACTCATACAAAGGGTGGTTGATTATTTTATGAAGTGAAATCATTGGCTTTGATGATCTGAGTAAGGGATCACCAAGATCATCCACGTACAGAGAGGGGCAACCACCCTTAGAAATATCCCTTCTCTCTGCCCATTAGCCTCATTCTCTTGAGTTCTTTCCAGATATTCATTAGGATGCTTCTATTTGCACAGAACTTTCTTTGGAGCATCTCCAAAGCACTATAAAAGCATTTTCAAAGCACATACTCATTTCTTGATGACTCAGTTGTCCGAACCAACTTCCGCACACATTTACTAATCACTAGGGAGCAAACCCACCTTCCACTACCAGAGGACCGACTAATGCCGCGTGATCTAGCCTTAAAAGAGTTAATAGAACTAGGAGGTTTTGAACCCGACACCTAGGGGAGCCAACCTCCGAGGTCCCACACTTTGACCACCACTAGGTGCATGGATTCGGGCTCAGCCCAAAAGATCACGCCCGATCCAGCACTTCCAATATGTAACATGCTCCATTCCGCAATATCAGTTAAAAGTCAAGGTAATCAATTTGTGCACCAAGACAAGCACTGCTCCTCACCAAATGAAGAAAGTTATAGACATCAATTTCATCCAGCTCATTCATTGCAACCTAACAACAAAACTTCCATTGTGTTTTAATTGTACAAGGTAGACTAAAGCAGACGATCGATTGAGGTTGAATTGCTCCTGATCAAATTGGTAGACTAAAATGACATTTTGCAAAACCAAACATTGAGCTTTTAAAGAAGAAGAAAACGTACTATAATGCTTAACAACCGAATGCTTAGTCATTCTTGTACTTTGTTAGTCATTATACGAACCGAGTGAGAAGAATTCATTTTTCTTTTTAGGAAGTACTTGAATCAAGGTTTGTGGAAGGAATTATGGATAGAAAGTGAAAAGCAAAGAAAATAAAAGGTGACAATTAAAACGATGTGAAGATGCTAACTAAATTTGCTAATTCCTAGCTTTTCCTTTTCCTTCCATGAGAAATCTTTGATACAACAAACACTAGTTTGGACTCAACTGAAGCACAAAGCCAGGTTTTCTTCTTGAGACTTCATTCAATTTAGTTTCATCTCACATACACAAAGAACTTATTCATTAAAAAATAGAAGCAATCACTAGAACGAGTAAGTTAGGTTTAGTTAGTGAACCATCTTTAGTGATTGGTACACAATCAAAACCACAAGTAGACAAATCAAACTAATACTACTATAACCACCAGAATGTGTTTCTAGAACCTCAACCATACCTTGTACATTGCACAACAGCTAATATCTTTAGTTTAACTAGCATAAAACATGAATTTCTATATTGGCACTAAAGGGTATAAGGCATGAAAGAACAAACTCTTTCATATAGTCATATACTGTGAAGCTTTCAATATTCAAAGCATAAGAAAGGCACTAAAATGTTGCCATTCATTTCAAAGGAAGGAAAAACCAAGTTTTGGGATATCCCATCTCTAATAATAGAGGATGACTTAATTTAAATCAGTGGAGTTCATACTGGTCTGCTCCAATGGAATCGCACTGTGTTCCTGTGACTCCGGGAAAAAAATCCACCAAGACAAGCACTGCTCCTCGCCAAATGAAGAAAGTTATAGACATCAATTTCATCCAGCTCATTCATTGCAACCTAGCAACAAAACTTCCATTGTGTTCTAATTGTACGATCGATCGAGGTTGAATTGCTCCTCATCAAATCGTGAATGTGTGCCAACATGCAGATTGGAGATTGATTACCTTCAAAGACGAAACAGCTGATGGATTTCTTCAAACGGTGTCTTTCTTTCTTGACCAAGCGAGCTTCGAATGAGCGGCAGTCGACGTCGTTTCGATTGGCCGGAGCTTTGCCGATCGTTATCGGAGATGATTCTGATCGGCCAGGGAGGGAGAGAGCTTCACCGCACATTCGACGACGTCGGTTCTAAGGGAAACAGCGAGGTTATGTTGAAACCGGTTGTTATGGGTTTGATTCAGTATATCCAAACCTATTTTAAGAAACATAAATTCATTCAGATCAATTATTAATCCATTTTCAATTAATATGAAATTTTTACATGACATGTATGTTTTTGCGTTCTACAATATGAATGTCTCCGATCATTAAAATATCACTCGGATAGATAGAAAACGTACTTAGAGTCCCCTACAAGTTGTTGATATAGAAGAGGATATGATTCAATGTATCCAAATCCATTTTAAGAACCAGAAATTCATTTAGATTAAGTACTAAAATTTATTTTATTTATGAGATATTCGTACATCATACGTGTTATAATAATTTTTACAAGATGAATGTTTCGGATCATTAAATTATGGTATATATATGTAGAAATTGTCTTTGCAGCAACCATGAGTTTTATGAACTAAAACGTAGTCGTTTTGGTGTCATGACATAGGTTGAACCTATGCCATGACGTGGAAATTATTTTTACCAAAGTCAAAAAAAAAATCGAAAACCTTAAAACCCATTTTTAAGAACAAAACTTAGTCGTTGGATTCGTACAGAGAAAGAGGAGCGCTTCCCGCCTCCCTCGACAGTCGACCCCCACTGCGAAACCCACCACCACCGGCTACCACTACCACCACCACCGGCAGCGCCTCCCGCCTCCCTCTCCACCTCCACCTCCGGCAACGAACACACCATCACCGAGAACCCGGCGAATCAGACGAGCACGAACGCGGCGAAGGTTTCTCTCTCTCTGCTTGTTTCAACTAGGGTTCCAATGTCCGAAATCCTACTTGAACAGGTGTGGTGTTTTTAATTACCGATTCTAGGGATTGAAATTGAAGTTCTTTGAACCCAGTTTAGCAATCTCCTTTATTTTCTGTTCGATTGCCTGGAAGAGGAAGAGAGAGAAGAAAACTCAATTTCGTTATAAGCCTGGAGGTTTTGATTCCTAGGAATTTTTAGTTATGAGCATTGTAGAATTGCGCAACTTCCTATTTTTTAAAGCCCCAATTTTTATGCCGATCAGAAAACTTCTATTTTTTAAAGCTACATTAGGGGTATTATTGTGTCTGATTGTTTGGCCCTTTTCTATGTTGTTTGTATGCTACTTGAGTTATCAGATTCTAGCATGATTTCAATAACTTATACCTGAGATATGGAGAACATTTTTGGCAGATGTGATTGTGGTTCTTTGTGAGCTTGAGCTTATGATAAAGAGAGTGGAATTCCAAGTTATTGCATTGCATATCATTTGTAGTATTCCATGAAAGTGTGCAAAATTTGTCACTAGGACAACTAGATATGTGAGGTAGGGTGGTTTTGAATTTGAACTATGGCCAAGTAAGGGACTTAAATTGTGGTGATTGCAACTCCTTTGCTATTTTCCAAATGATTTTAGCAAATGAGTTCACTAGGTGCTAAAATCATGGTTGATTTTAGCTTAAAGTCAACCATGACTTTAGCACCTGGTGAACTCATCTGCTAAAATCATGGTTGATTTTAGCAACTGGGTTGCTAAAATCTTTTGAAAAACTCTCAAATAATCGTAACAGAGCTTGAAGTACAAAGTAGGAAAAGAAAAGCAAACATTTGGAAATGAATGGCTTGCTACCATACAATCAACAAATAAGCAAAATTTTGTATACATCATCTATGCAATATGTTGTTTGATTTCCTCGAATTCAAACAACATATTCTTTGAATTGCTTACTATGCCGAGATTGAGTTGTCCATAGAAAAGGGTTCGTTTCGCTCATAATCAGTTTACCGGAATGCAGTTATGTGGCCTGCCGGACATTGAGGACTTTGCATATGTGAATAGGTGAATATAAAGGTGGGAGTACAAAAAAGGAGGGCACATTTTAAAAATTACAGCTTGTCGACCCTCCTGGAAGTATGCCACTCTCTTATAAGATCGACTAACAAGAAGGATGAGGGAAAAAGTCCTCCCTAAGCCCAAAATGGAAAGATCAAAGCATAGCCAACTCTCTCTTTCTCTCGACATACGGATGCATACACTTGTGCATGTACGTGGAGCGGTTGACTATAATATCATGTATGATTGCTTCCAATTATGTAATATTGCTCTTTCTTCCTCCACTCTTGGTCCAATTTCTCTTTCTTTCTTTCTCCACTCTTGGTCCGATTTCTCTTTCTTTCTTCCTCCACTCTTGGTTTGATTTCTCTTTCTTCTAAAAATTTTCTTAGAACCAACAGCAATATTGCCGCAGACGTGTCTTAAATGGACAGAAAATTTGTGCATCCAATTATTTCAAAAGGTATGCGGAGCAGCAGTGGCAATTTCAGGGTATTACATTGCATAAAGGAAAGTATGATAGATTGATAGTTCATGTGGGCAAGCTCATTCACATTCTCAAGAGTGTCTTACCAACATACCCTAGCAGCCTAGCCGTACCTGTATCATACTTTTGTAGGTTTCCATATCAGCGTATTCTCATTGTACTGTATTTTTGTCCCATATGCATATCCATACTTCATAGATATTGTCCTATTTGAGTCTTAACAAAATCTTGAACATCTCATTTGATGCAGCTGCCAACTGGGAAAAGGTCCTTGAAGGGATACGAAATATGAGATCTTCTGAAGGTGCACCAGTAGACACTATGGGATGTGAGAAAGCTGGCAGTTCTCTTCCTCCCAAGGTACAATAGCTTCTTCTGCCGGATGATTTATAGTTTAGATAAATCTGACCTGATAAGTCAGGGTGTTAAGTTGTGTTTTGGTCGGTAGCTGGAATATGGTCCATAAATGGAAAAATCATGCTTTGTAGCTGTCATATGGCATGAAATTCATCATTGAGGTTTTTTTTTGCATACTTTTATTCTATAAACGAACTTCAGATTATGGGGCTAAAATGAATAATTTCATATGATCTTTTATAGACTTCTACCCCCTTGTAGTTTTGAGATTTTGTTGCAAGGACACATATTTTGGTGTATTATGAGGGTTTATCAAGTTGGGGGATGTGTTTGCCCTTACACCTACCTAGGGTTCCATCATTGGTTTTGAATAGTTGAAACTGATGGGTAATGCATTTCGTGATTAGATTTGGTGAACAATTTGGGGACAATCGCTAGGTCTGGGACGAAGAAGTTCATGGAGGCATTGCATGCAGGGGCTGATGTGAGCATGATTGGTCAGTTCGGTGTTGGGTTTTACTCTTCCTATTTGGTGGGTCTTTCACTGTTAAGAGGGATGTTAACGGAGAGCCACTTGCAAGAGGATTCAAGGTTACTCTATTTCTCAAGGAAGATCAGGTTAGTTCGCCGATGTCTTGTAGAAGATATGATTGTAGTTCAATAGCCGTTATTGTAAATGGCATGATGTTTTTCTTGTAGGTGTTATGGTTACGCGGATTTGACGAATTCTGGGTAAAGAAAGATTTGATAACTAGGCCAGGCATGAAATTAGATTGTTTTTGTTGTCCTCAAGGAATTGGCATGCTACCCTTGTATGTTAAGACTGTTTATCGGCCCTGGTTTCAGTTTCAATTTCAGTGTCAATTGGGAAATGCAGTAGTCAGATTAGAAAATGCTGACCAGAGCCCAGGGTTAACGTGCAAAGTTGTTGGGAATGCCAAAAAGAAAAAAAGTTAGTGAAGGTAAAACTTAGCTGGTGTTTTGTTAGGGATTATTGTAGTACTTATTTCTTGCTTTATTTAAGTACTTGGTGGTATTTATGATTTCTGGAAAAGGTTTACTTCCCAAGCACATATCATCTTATAACTTTAGCTTCTGCCAAGTTGTGTGTTGGAAATCTCGTCTGAGTTCAGTCTCTGATGGTATTAGCTAACAGTTAAGAAAGATATGTAACAATTTACAAACAAGCTGCATAGGATTGTACTGCTGCTTTTGGTATTAATGTAACTTGATTTCATTTGTGCAGTTGGAGTTCTTGAAGGAAAGGAGGTTGAAAGACCTTGTGAAGAAGCACTCTAAGTTCATCAGTTACCCCATCTACCTCTAGACCAAGGAAAACACCGAGAAAGAAATTAGCGATGGTGAAGAAGAGGAAACCAAGACGGAAGAGCAAGGTGCTGTTGAGGAAGTGGACGAGGAGAAAGAAAAGAAACCTAGAAGGAAAAAGAAGATTAGGGAGGTGTCTCATGAGTGGCAACTCATCAACAAACAGAAACCAATTTGGATGTGGAAACCTGAAGATGCACAAAGGAGGAGTATGCCGCGTTCTACAAAAGCCTAACCAATGATTTGGCAGATCATCTTTCTGTGAAATACTTCTCTGTTGAAGGGCAGCTTGAGTTCAAAGCCATTCTCTTTGCTCCAAGGCGAGCCCCATTCGACCTTTCGACATAAGAAAGATGAACAACATCAAGCTCTATGTCCGAATGGTGTCCAAGAAAAAAGTTTAGAAGTATAGCTGTGAGCTAGAACATGGATATCCTTAGGGAAAAGGTTCAAACACAAATTAAAGGAAATTCTGGGTTGCTATTCTTGTGTTTTGAAACACAAATTTGAGCTACAATATTTTGGGTGTCGATGGAGATCAAACTATGGAGACAATGGTGTGGAAACCGAACAATCAATTTGCATTTTTTGGCATAAACCTTGGGTATTCATGAAAAACTTCATCATCTCATGTTGATCAAATTATTATTATTTTATTTTTTATTTTTCATAATTTTGTTAACAATTGTTAATATATTTATTTTTTTGTATGCAGGATTTATGAAGAGTGTGAGGCATTGACCATGAAGTAGAAAAAAGGGGAACCAATTTGTGGTTAAGAGCAGCCTTCAGGTTGTCCTTCACTACTCGCAAGGCTCAAACCATGTAACGAACGCTCTAAGTTAATTTTGAATGGTGGCAATTTTTTGAATTTGTAATTGCTACGATAGCTTGTGTGTTAAAATTGCTAATGCTACCGATCTTTAGGTATGCAAAATAGTACCCAAGTGATGTGGTGTTTAAAATTGTGGACTTTGCCCATATAACAATGTAAATCAAGATTGAATTTACGTTGGTGTTAAGGGAGTGTTCCACTAACAAAAAAATAGTTTTTTTTTTCAAAAATCAAGATAGGTCATTCTGTCAAAATACATCGCATAAAAAATCGTGAAAAATCAATTTATTCTAAAAATACCCTTAGCAGAACACCCCCTTACTGTAACTGAACGTGTTTAATGTAACTGAACCTTTCGCGCATGCTCATTTATAAATCAACGGGTTTCACCTAACGCACGTGTTAACTCACCTAGTATTGATTATGCCTTTGACTAAGAAATTTGTGAATAGATTGCAGTGGTTTTCATCTAAGAAGCATGGATATGGAAAACGAGAATGAGACACGGCAATTGGACACGGTGGGAGGCAAGACATAAAATATGTCATATATTGGAATTGATATTTGCTAGGTTTTTTTTGGAAATGGAAATGGATATTTAGTTGCTATTCATGTGAAAATTTCATACGGAAACAACCAAAGGTAATGGTATCTTTACAACTCAAATGTTCTACATTGACGATCTGAATAGTCTATTTTGAAGACCTTAGAAAAGAATGTGCATGTACGAGATTAATATAAGTTATCGATATAGGTTATCGCCCTGGTTGTACTTATTTTTATGGAAGATGATGACTATGCCAAATATCGAGCATTCATTTTGCCAAAATAAGCCTACACTGCCCTAGCTCCTCACTACTACACAACTCCGGCCGAGTTTCTCGTTTTTAGCACAATTTACTAAAAGCCAATTTTCTATAAAAGTGTTAAAAACTAAGTTGCTAAAAGTCAATTTTCTCACACATACTCATTTTAATAAAAGTAAGTTGCTAAAATCACCTTAGTGCTTTTAGCATGTGGGAGCTGGGGGTATTTAAAAGCAAAGTTTTTAGCTAACAGAAAACTTATCCTAGGCAGAGACATAATTCGAACAACTGCAACAAAAAGAAGAAAAATACTGCAGTACCAATTACAAATATTCGAATTACAAAAAGCTATCCACTTATATGGTATTCTGTTTGACAAAAGCTTAAATTCCCCACTAGTCCTGCTTTTTGTATGTTGAATGATACTGCCAATTCCTCCATCTCCCATTGTATTATTCTCTCTATCTTTTCCCTTTTTCTACATGCCTAATTTGACATTTGGGATCGGGTTTCTACATTACAAAATGCCCATTCACCATTTCTTAGACCCATGTAGATTTTTTTCCTGCCAAATGGACATCATGTACATCCAATAATTCAATAACCCTATATTTGGACATTTGTGTCTGTAACATTGCTTGAATCACTTTTTTTTTTCTTCACTTACTGCATGTTCAAATCCATATTTGCTAATCATTTTAAAAACAATTGTAATCACATCATTTGACTGTGAATGCCGCACCTAAGTGCTTGCACTTGCGTTCGTAGAAACCCATTTTGAAAACATTTCCAACTACTAAAATTAGCAAGAACAAGGTCAAAGCGAGGCAGATAGAGACTCCATTCTTTTCTCTAAATGACTTTTTGACTTTTTTCGGTTTTCATAATTTTTTATGCTTTTCATCATAATTTTGTGATTAATTATTCGTATTGATGAGATGAATAAGAAAAGTATAAAAATATGAACTGAAATTGAAAAAAAATTCATATAAGATGACACTTTAGACAAAAAGACACATGGTCGGAACACATTTATGTAGAAACAAAATGATTTGGGCACACTGGTCGGAGTTTAAATGGTTGTAGTACTCCAATGTGCCCAAATCATTTTGTTTCTATATAAATATTTTCCGATCAGATATATTCGGTGACAGATTGACTCGATTTTTTGCATGGTTGTAGTACTCAACGAGCTTTATAATGTGAAACCGATCATCAAAATGAACGCGACACATGGTTGGAGTTTGAAGGATACACCCCGTGCAGTCCCACTCAAACAGCAGACAAGCCGTTTCCAAGGAATAAACCCATTTTGTCTCCCACCAAAGCGAGGGTGGAACAAAGTTTCTCTCACACGGCATTAACACAGGTTCAAATCCAGGGATGGAGCCAGGAATTTTCAAGTCTAAAGACGAGCCAGGAATTTCACTAAGTAGGGACGAGCCTGTGGTCATCAAAATGAATGCGACACATGGTTGACTACACCCCGTGCAGTCCCCACTCAAAGCTTGAGTGGAACAAAGTTTCTCTCACACGGCATTTGAGGACTAACACAAGTTCAAGTTCAGGAACAGAGTCAGAAATTTCACTATGTAAGGATGAGCCCATATAATCAGTAGGATTATTTTTGAAATATTTTTTTTCAAGTTCTTTTTTTTCCTTGCAACCCTCTGACCGCATGCGAAAGAGCGGGCACATATCATTCAAATATACACATAGCATTCAAAGAAATGCAACTCAGTTTCCATTAACAAAAATTAAACTGCAAATAAACCAGAAAAATAATGAAGACTTACATATCAGTTCGTTTAGTAGTTTCAGTTTAGTTTAGTTTTGAAGATAGGGGTAATGAATGGAGAGAAGTAGAGAGAGAAATGAGGGTAATGATTACAAAACAAAACTAAAACAAAACAAAACTAGTGAAACGAACATTATTCCCTGTCAAAGTTGTGAAGAAAAAGAATGAAGAAACCCCAAAAGAGAATGAAGAATGGAATGTAGAGAGAGAGAGAGAGAGAGAGAGAGAGAGAGAGAGAGAGAGAGAGAGAGAGAGAGAGAGAGAGTCATAACTCAGTAACAAGTTTCACTCATTAATAACAGGTCATAGCCGTAAGGCCCGTAACTCATCTAAGGGAAAAATTATTGAATGTCTTGGCACGGCAGGTGGCCTTGCTCAATAAGATTGAGCATAACTCAGAATTGATTTGGTTTGGTCTAGGTCACCACATAATTTTTCGGTAGGACCCTTTGTTTCTACTCTCAATACTCATTATATGTAAGCTCTCAATTCTTGCCCTGCGCTTTCACTCTTAATACTCTTAATCATGGCTTGCACAATTTTTAGTAGTTTAGAATGTATTAGAAATATGCTTCTACGCTTGCACTCCCGCTCTTGTTCATGCCCCGCATCGTGTCATTTAGATTAGGTTCTGTGAGTAAATCAAGAAATAAATCAATTGCACGGATAAAAGATTTTGAGGACGAAAGGAATCCTTGCAACTTTAACACAACCAAACAAAGACACATTAGACTATGGTTCGGTTTCGATTTGAACAACAGCACTAAAAACCTACACGAAAAAATCACATCAAACCTTTTTTTTTTGCAAGTGGAGTGGAGTGTAAATTCCGGTAAACACTCATCCTCCTCCCCAAGTCCCCTAGGATAGAGTAGATTAGGATTAGCAAATGGCAAAAAAACCACTTTTTTTTTTAATTTTTTTTTTAAAATTTCAAGTTAAATCACCAAAATAGAATCCAATGAGACTCAGGTGAGGTTTGGCTAAAGAAGTTGGCTTAACTTTTTTTTCGTCTTTATTTGATTTTTTTTTTTCGCATTTTTTAGTTTTGCATCAACTTTTTGTGTATTATTGGTTCATCTCGGCGAGAGAAATCAAAAAAGTATAAAATTATGACCGAAGCTTAAATTTTTTTTAATAAAGACAAAAATAAGCCAAAAAGTCAGTTTTTTACACTTTTTTCGATCTTATGCAAAAAAATTGAAAGTTCTAGCCATAATATTTTACTTTTCTGGATTCGTCTCTCCGAGACGAACCAATAATACTAAAAAAATCGATGCAAAACTAACAAACGCAAAAAAAAAAAATCAAATAAAGACAAAACAAAAAGTTAAGTTGGTTTTTTTAGCCAAACCTCACCTCAATTTTTATGACCAAGTGTATTTTCAAACGACGCTTCCGCATAAGCATAACTGTACGACAATATTGTGTAGTGATCCGAATCGGATTGGAACATAAATTATATACTAATGAAAATTCACACATTTGACCATTTGACTTATGGTTATTGGAGAACCATTTTACCTTACTCCAATAGAATCCGGGGTTGCAATGCACCCGGATGCTTTGCTAGACGAATGATGTTAAGATTCCCAAATCCTGGTAAACTAGGACTGGATTCATCGAGCTTGTCTGCGCCACGCATTCTCGTGAGATCCACAACTAAGTATATGAACGGTACATAAATGTGCGGTGTTAGAATGATCCGGAGTACCACGTAGTTTTGCTCCGGGACTATTGAATAATTAATCTGCTTGTATATGGGACAAGGGTAAAAATGTTTTTTGATCAACCAAGATAAAATGGATAGTGTTGACGATTCCTAATCCTAGATGGTTAGGATTTGGCCAATTATCCGATCTGCCAAAGGCTACATAGCCATGTCAATAGTTTTACACGGCACTCTCTCTTAGTTACTCCCAGTGGTGGACTCAAGATTTTAACGGTGGTATTAACTCGAGGGTTTTGCACGATATGGTCTTTGCTCTATCTTCGGCAAACACCTTGATAATCCAGCACAAGTTTCTGGTCATGTCGGTTCTTGCAATCACTGGAATGTGTCTTTTCTCTCTTCTATGCCTCTTTAGGTATAAGTTTCTATATGGTGAATACTTCCTGTTGGGGTAGATGGTAGTGTCTTGGTTACAAGACGGTGGATGAAGATCAATATCGTGACATAAAATAGCTTCATTGTATTTCTGTACAAAATTGTTGAAGACTTTTATTACATTTAGCTGTCAAACATTCAAACTTTCCATTAGATTGCCTCTCTAAAATCATCAGCAAAACAGAGCTGGGAAAGCTGGGGATGGGGAATAGACACCCAATACACTCGGAGAACACCGAAAAAATGTCACCCCATGAGCAACCCTACTACAAACTCTAGGCACCCATGAAGATGTACAATTGGAAGATGAAGAAAATGACCGAATGTCTTCAATTACAGTTGTGCACTCCCATGTGGGAACATTCTTAATGGAACAGAGGTGAATCACGGATCTGTTATCACTTCCGCTGGCTGCAATTGATATGTGATTTTTTTCCCAGTAGGTAGCTAGCCAGCCTCATTTCTAAAGCTTCTCTTCGAGTCGCTGAAGAAGTAGACACCATAGATGCCCTGCTACACAACATCCTGCCCATCTATAGTCTCTCAAAACCACCGCTATAATACACATTTTAATCCATACAAAACAAGAGACACGAGGGTACCAAGCAATAGAAGTGTCTTTTACATAGGTCTCATTCCTCCACCCAATGAATGCTCATAAGCCCATTGTTCTATACATCCCATTTCGTGACCTTGAAATTGTTGAGGGAAGCACGACCGAAGATGCCACCCTCCCCCCTTAAAAAAAAGGCAATTTCAAGATGTGTAAAAAGGGTCAAAATCGCCATGGATGGTTAGTTCTTAAAATATTTATCTAGTGACTGTATTCCTATATCTTCATAATGGAAAATGCTGCTTGCGTTTTGTCCCTGATTTTGATAGAAGTAATGTTTTTCTGAGGATTTCTGATATATAACTTACCTATATATCTTATACTGGAACCAATGTCCCTTGTGTTGGTGCCTAAATTTTTAGTATCGTAATGCGTCTGCATGTCTTTATCATGTCATGCTTGTACCTTGTATCTCTATATGTGCTTCTTAGTTCCTAGGCTCCAAGGCACTGAGAATGAGGCAAATGAAAAGCAATACAAGCAATATTGAAACACTGTTCCGTGGATGAACTAAGAAATTGATAATGCCAACACCAGCTGAAATGGGCTTCGAAGATAAACTTGGGGACACATTATTTTTGTAATCAGGGGGCATTGAAGACAAACATGGGGACATTTGTCTTGAAAGGAAAAGATAAATCTTGTACGCGGCTCGTACTCTATTGTTCATATCCTTAAGCAAAAAAGAAAAAGAAAAAGATTACTTAGTATTAGCTCCATGTACGCTCATTGTTTGCACTATATCCTAAATTGCCTACCTCAATCATTGGATGTGGTTCTATGGGAATAGGGCCCATATGCAATGAACAATTAATTTTCTGCAACATAATCAAGCCTCACTGTATTGGTCCCAAAGAAGCCTCTAAATGGTCATCTCTGAACCAGCAACCTTTCCTAGCGAAGCGATTGCTTTCATTTTAATTGGGGCTAAAGCTATGATAACTAACCTTTCAAGAGCTCTTGCAGCCGAACTTGTAATGGTATCAATTAGCATTTACCGTATCACTGCCTATTCTTTCAGCTCACAAATACCACCCGGAAGGGCATTTGCATAGAAACTCTCTCCCAGCTTTGGGAATCCGCCAACATCAGTTAAATATGGAGCCCCTCTTCTGTCTTTGTGAAGCTTCTTCACTTCCGAACTAAATTTCTTCCAAGTGATTTTTCCTTCGTCCACCGGATCAACCAGTTTTACAAAATTCATCTGCATCAACAGAATAACAAGCACATGATTGGAAAATCCACAGAAATAGAAACTTAAACCTAAGGCGGTGGGTAATCCATTAACTAAAAACAACCAACTCCAACAGGTCAACAATAGTACTTTCCCCCATTTATGATTGATGTTAAGTTACTCGTAGTCCCAAAAGCTTAAGCAGTTGGGAAATGGGCCCACCATTGTATATCAAGGTATTGAAAAAGTGAGAGTAATATTCCAAAGGGGCAAAAGCGAAGGCCAAAACCATGTACGCAAGGTAAACATAAGCAATGACCTTGAACAGCAAAATCCCTGAACTGCAGAAAAGTATCTACAGAAAATGCTAAATGAAAATCATCAGGAAGCCAAAAGAATGGATAGCCAAACAATTGTCAGTGGATGATTATAAATTACTTGTCCTGACTGATAGTTGTCTTGAAGTCCTCAAAGCGCCAATGACCTTGAACAGCCTTTACCAAATTCCCATCATAGGTGTAAGCAAAAACGTCACTCTCAAGGGCAACAACAAAGTCTAGACCAGCTAGCATGTTATGGTGATCCCCGAATGGTTTTGGTTCTTCTTCTTTCGACAGAGTAGAATGGGTGGACATATTTTGGAATTCGTCTGTGAAATATTGCCTAGGAGTACTTCCATTCCAATGACCTTCACCAGCCACCAAATAAATCCTAGTGTTGGATGTGAACCCAAGCCCTTTGAGCAAAGGGGAAGTATAGGGTTCCTTGGACAACCACTGAGCTTCCTTCTGTCTGACGTATCAATCTCTTTTTGCTTCCAATGGCTGACCATCACATCCTACAATGCTCATCATCTTCTTCTACGGTCAAATTATGGCTGCAGCCTGTAAATGCGAACATATCCTTCTCATTCCAATAGCTATAAGGAATGAAACAACCAAGGGAAAAAATACTGCCTATAATCAACTGAGCTCTGTCGTTGAACAAACGAATAAACGTGATCGTCTGACCTGCAGTAGTGTTACGACTTACAAGGAGTGGCATACCCCATGAACACACCCTGACAAAAATAACAATTGGAAGTGTTATTGTAAATACAATCCTTTTTCAGAGACTCCATGTTTCATCAATATACTTGTTTTGCATGTTTTAGGGATTGTGTATAATTTGGAAAGTTTGAATGCATCACCTATTTGTGGTCTACAAGAATCTTTTTTTCTGTCTTTTTTTTTTTTTTCCTGGTGCATGACCTATTTGAATGCGTCAACATATATGCCAACTGATGTACCAGGTTATGAACTTTGGCATTTGTGCAGGGTTAGCCTCCTATAGGTAATTCAAGCTGAAACCAAATTTTCACGTCATAAAAAATCTAAAAATTTAAGAGAAATTAATTCATGCTAAAATCCATCTGAATAAAGCAACAGTGATGACGACAATAATGACCCTTGCTACTGTCTAGCCATTTTCCAAAAGAATACTTAAAATGATGGCGTTATCAGATGCATTTGGTGTGGGATGATTAACATGTAAGAGAAAATAGAAACAAGTATTTCCAAAAGACGCTTATATAAGCCAAGCACCAGTCCATACATGTTCCCCATGTCTTCAGAAACTTTGAAGTCACACATCCATGATCCATCCTAAATTTGTGAGTCCAATAAAGGATACAAATAGTTGCATTCATCAATTTGAAGAGACTCATTAAAAGGTCGATGCAGTATCAGGCATATCGTTTTCAATTCACATTATTATGTTTGGGCTAAGGAATGATATGAAATTGAAAAAAAATGATCTATTATCGAGCTGCAGATAGATTCAAATTGGTCGTTCAAAGAACAGCAATCTGACACACACATCCAGATATATACATGCACACACATACACCAAGGGTTGTTGATTATGTATGCAAAAGAAATCATAAGCTTTGATGATCTGATTCAGGGTCAAGATAATCTTTTCAACAGATAGGGGCAACCACCCTAAGAAACATCCCTTCTCTGTGCTCATTAGCCTCATTCCGAGTTCAGTTTCTGAGGTTTATCCAAAAGTATTAAAGTGGATCAAATGCAAGGCTTTTAAGGAAACTATATACCGCGTGCTTCCGCCCTAAATTGCTAATCGATCAGAATCATAACCTGCCCAAACTTAATCTTCAATCGAACAAGGCTCAGGCCATGTTTGGTTGTTGCTTTCGAAAATGTTTTCCAGAGCTGTTTTGGGAGCTTCTAAATGCACACCATTTCAATCATAGTCTCGGTAGAAGGTGCTCCAATGAAGTGTGTGGATAAATTGATGGAAAAGGTGAGGCTCAGATCTGTGTTTTGATTGAAGAAGACAAGGGTTTGCCCCCCCGAGGCTGCAACATCAGTTGCCCTGCCAATAATTGGGTCACATCATCTCAAAATATGAACTCAAGGAAAATATCATCACAGCCTCCTATACTTGGTTATTCAGTGATGGTTTCTGCATTTGGCAACAACAGCCAGCAGCAGCAGAAACAGGAACAGATCAGGAAATGCGAACCAAACAGGTCATAAACAAAATTCGACGCACAAGCACACTCACATAAATACATACGCCAACTCATACAAAGGGTGGTTGATTTTTTTATGGAGTGAAATCATTGGCTTTGATGATCTGAGTAAGGGATCACCAAGATCATCCACGTACAGAGAGGGGCAACCACCCGTAGAAACATCCCTTCTCTCTGCTCATTAGCCTCATTCTCTTGAGTTCTTTCCAGATATTCATTAGCATGCTTGTATTTGCACAGAACTTTCTTAGGAGTACCTTCAAAGCACTATAAGAGCATTTTCAAAGCACATACTCATTTCTTGATAACTCAGTTTTCCGAACCAACTTCTGCACACATTACTAATCACTAGGGAACAAACCCACCTTCCACTACCAGAGGACTGACTAAAGCCGCGTGAACTAGCCTTAAAAGAGTTAATAGAACTAGGAGGTTTTGAACCCGACACCTAGGGGAGCAAACCTCCGAGGTCCGAAAATTTGACCACCACTAGGTGCATGGCTTCAGGCTCAACCCAAAAGATCATGCCCGTTCCAGCACTTCCAATATGTAACATGCTCCATCTGCAATATCAGTTTCAAGTCAAGGTAATCAATTTGTGCACCAAGACAAGCACTGCTCCTCACCAACTGAAGAAAGTTATAGACATCAATTTCATCCAGCTCATTCATTGCAAGCTAACAACAAAACTTCCATTGTGTTTTAATTGTACACGGTAGACTAAAGCAGACGATCGATCGAGGTTGAATTGCTCCTCATCAAATCGGGAATGTGTGCCAACAGAGACTTGTTTTCCCCACCAACAGGAGACGACTATGCTTGACAGGGAATTAAAAATGACATTTTGCAAAACCAAACATTGGGCTTTTAAAGAAGAAGAAAACGTACTATAATGGCTTAACTACCTGAATGCTTAGTCATTCTTGTACTTTGTTAGTCATTATACGAACCGAGTGAGAAGAACTCATTTTTCATTTTAGGAAGTACTTGGATCAAGGTTTATGGAAGGAATTATGGATAGAAAGTGAAAAGCAAAGAAAATAATAAGGTGACAATTAAAACGATGTGAAGATGCTAAATAAATTTGCTCATTCCTAGATTTTCCTTTTCCCTCCATGAGAAATCTTTGATACAGCAAACACTAGTTTGGACTCAACTGAAGCACAAGGCCAGGTTTTCTTCTTAACACCTCATTCAATTTAGTTTCATCTCACATACACAAAGAACTTATTCATTAAAAAATAGAAGCAATCACTAGTGCAAGTAAGTTAAGTTTAGTTAGTGAACCATCTTTAGTGATTGGTACACAATCAAAACCACAAGTAGACAAATCAAAGTAATAATACTATGACAAATCAAAGTAATAATACTATGACCACCAGAATGTGACCACCAGAATGTGTTTCCATCCTCAACCATGCCTTGTACATTGCACAACACCTAATATCTTTAGTTCAACAAGCATAAAACATGAATTTCTGAATTGGCACTAAAAAGGGTATAAGGCATGAAAGAACAAACTCTTTCATATAGTCATATACTGTGAAGCTTTCAATATTCAAATCATAAGAAAGGAACTAAAATATTGCCATTCATTTCAAAAGAAGGAAAACCAAGTTTTGGGATATCCCATCGCTAATAATAGAGGATGACTTACTTTAAGTCAGTGGAGTTCATACAGGTCTGCTCCAATTGAATCGTACTTTCTTCCTGTAACTCCGGGAAAAAAAATCCACCTTCAGGCTATGTTCTAAATAAAAAATCTCACTGTCTCAGGAAGATTTTAGTAAAGAAACAAGCAGCCTCAAGACGCCCCCAAGTTAAACAGCTGATGGATTTCTTCAAACGGTGTCTTTCTTTCTTGACCAAGCGAGCTTCGAATGAGCGGAAGTCGACGTCGTTTCGATTGGCCGGAGCTTTGCCGATCGTTATCGGAGATGATTCTGATCGGCCAGGGAGGGAGAGAGCTTCACCGCACCGTCGACGACCTCGGTTCTAAGGGAAACAGCGAGGTATGTTGAAACCGGTTATTATGGGTTTGATTCAGTATATCCAAACCTATTTTAAGAAACATAAATTCATTCAGATCAATTACTAATCCATTTTCAATTAATATGAAATTTTTACATGACATGTATTTTTTTACGTTCTACAATATGAATGTCTCCGATCATTAAAATATCACTCGGATAGATAGAAAACGTACTTAGAGTCCCCTACAAGTTGTTGATATAGAAGAGGATATGATTCAATGTATCCAAATCCATTTTAAGAAACAAAAATTCATTTAGATTAAGTACTAAAATTTATTTTATTTGTGAGATATTCACACATCATAGGTGTTATAATAATTTTTACAAAATGAATGTCTCGGATCATTAAATTATGGTATATATATGTAGAAATTGTCTTTGCAGCAACCATGAGTTTTATGAACCAAAACGTTGTCGTTTTGGTGTCATGACATAGGTTGAACCTATGTCATGACGTGGAAATTATTTTTACCAAAGTCAAAAAAAAAATTCGAAAACCCTTAAAACCCATTTTTAAGAACAAAACGTACAGAGAAAGAGGAGCGACGACCACCACCGGTAGCGCTTCCCGCCTCCCTCGACCACCACTGCGAAACCCACCACCACCGGCTACCACTACCACCACCACCGGCAGCGCCTCCCGCCTCCCTCTCCACCTCCACCTCCACCTCCACCTCCGGGAACGAACACACCATCACCGAGAACCCGGCGAATCATACGAGCACGAACGCGGCGAAGGTTTCTCTCTCTCTGCTTGTTTCAACTTGGGTTCCAATGTCCGAAATGCCACTGTCCCCAATCTTTCTCTGGACTTTCTTTTGGTTAGGTACTAGTTTCAGGAGATACAGGGCATAATTTTTCTCCCTTACAGGGCATAATCTAACTGAAATATGTTTGTCGAGTCGAGTGCTTTAACTGTTATATTTGTATCGTGAACATTGTAGCATTTCCTTTTTCTTTGTATGACATTCTTTGTTTTGATATATCTGGTTTTCAATCTTCCAGTCCTGGAATCCTCTTTTGTATGATAATGTTGTGATGTCTCACTCTCATAGTCTCATGGATGAGAAAGTCCTTCAGTTTAACATTTGATCAAAGGATTTACCTTTTTATCTATTTAGTGTTTCTCTGGTTTTTTCGTCAGTAAATTTGTTGTGTTGGCTCAATGTGCAACTTAAATTTTCTATCCCGAGGCAGTGTGAAGATTTGATAGAGTTGTCTAATGCTTGTGGATCCTTTCGTAGTGCTCATGTCGAAAATGGTGATATATTTACAGTTTCAGTTTCTGGGGAGCAGCCTGGTCAGGATTATGGATGGGTTAAGGTGGGACTGTTCTAAAAGGATCACACACAGGCAAGACAATCCTCTGCTATTTGCTCAGGATACTGAATAACCTTCAGCAAAAAGGTTTTAGTTGTTTTTACCGTTCAACCTTGATTAGCTGAGGTTTTTGCCAGGAAATGACAAAAAACTGGTGGCATAACACTTGGTGGAAGTCGTCGGACATTAGCATTTGATTTCAATGCACTGTGCTGTGTGTTCATCGAAATGGAGGTTGCAATACGTCTTGAGTGAGCTTAATCCCAATCTACTTCCTTTTCTTTGTCTTTTAAATACTTCTTTTTTTTGATAAATTACGATGACCTTCCGTAAGTCCCCCTAACTTTGGTATAGTTACATCCCTTGCGATTTATTATTTTGCAGCACAGTAGCACTTGCAATCAAGTTTTAGTCAAATGATAGGAAACAATGAGCTTCATCTGCTGGAATTAGATGCAAAGAGTTATAGCCCTTCTATGAAGTAAGTGGAAGGACAAAACAGTACCTCTAACCCGTTTGCTAATCCTCTTTCTTGCCCTTCCGATGCCTGCTCTACAATTGGAATCACTACTGACCATAGCCCCGACCACCTCACTCACCCTTCTACCTTCTTCTCATCTCTTTTTAAATCTCTCTTTCTCGCGTTCTCCTTATGTCATCTGATCTCCCTCTCCCTCAATGTGTTGTCCTATTACCACTTTTTAGCTGCAATCATCGTCTTTAAACTCTTAGCTGGGCTTTTCTTTTGGCAAACCTAACGAATGATCGCAAAGTTTATTCCTACACTCTGTGTCTAGCACACAAATATTTGTTGAAATATGAGGGTTCACTTTTTCTTTTGGTTGTGGATCCTTAGTTTTTGGAACTAAAGGTCTTGTATATTGGCCGAGGAACCACAGTGATGTCAAGAGCTGGTATGTTTCGTGTTCTAAATGTTATCCCTGTGTATGTGAAGGATAGTGTATCCAAGCTTGCTTCCTTTCGTGGTTCCATTTTTTCATATTCCAATGTGGAAAGCATGCTTAATCCATAAAGCTTAAGAATAAGAGGCTTGGGCAATTTGAGGCGAGTGCCCCCACTTTTCGTTTTGCCCTTTGATTTCATTCTATTTACGTCTCATGCCATTAACAAATTTACGTCTTATGCCACTGCACTGGAAGATGGTCCATATATGGAAAAATCATGCTTTGTAGCTGTCATATGGCATGAAATTCATCATTGAGGTTTTTTTTGCATACTTTTATTCTATAAACGAACTTCAGATTATGGGGCTAAAATGAATAATTTCATATGATCTTTTATAGACTTCTACCCCCTTATAGTTTTGAGATTATGTTGCAAGGACACATATTTTGGTGTATTATGAGGGTTTATCAAGTTGGGGGATGTGTTTGCCCTTACACCTACCTTGGGTCCATCATTGGTTTTGAATAGTTGAAACTGATGGGTAATGCATTTCGTGATTAGATTTGGTGAACAATTTGGGGACAATCGCTAGGTCTGGGACGAAGGAGTTCATGGAGGCGTTGCATGCAGGGGCTGATGTGAGCATGATTGGTCAGTTCGGTGTTGGGTTTTACTCTTCCTATTTGGTGGGTCTTTCACTGTTACGAGGGATGTTAACGGAGAGCCACTTGCAAGAGGATTCAAAGTTACTCTATTTCTCAAGGAAGATCAGGTTAGTCCGCCGATGTCTTGTAGAAGATATGATTGTAGTTCAATAGCCGTTATTGTAAATGGCATGATGTTTTTCTCTTAGGTGTTATGGTTACGCGGAGTTGACGAATTCTGGGTAAAGAAAGATTTGATAATTAGGCTAGTCATGAAATTAGATTGTTTTTGTTGTCCTCAAGGAATTGACATGCTACCCTTGTATGTTAAGACTGTTTATCGGCCCTGGTTTTAGTTTAAATTTCAGTGTCAATTGGGAAATGCAGTAGTTGGATTAGAAAATGCTGACCAGAGCCTAGGGTTAAGGTGCAAATTATTGGGAATGCCAAAAAGAAAAAAAGTTAGTGAAGGTAAAACTTAGCTGATGTTTTGTTAAGGATTATTGTAGTACTTATTTCTTGCTTTATTTAAGTACTTGGTGGTATTTATGATTTCTGGAAAAGGTTTACTTCCCAAGCACATATCATCTTATAACTTTAGCTTCTGCCATTTTGTGTGTTGGAAATCTCGTCTGAGTTCAGTCTCTGATGGTATTAGCTAACAGTTAAGAAAGATATGTAACAATTTACAAACAAGCTGCATAGGATTGTACTGCTGCTTTTGGTATTAATGTAACTTGATTTCATTTGTGCAGTTGGAGTTCTTGAAGGAAAGGAGGTTGAAAGACCTTGTGAAGAAGCACTCTAAGTTCATAAGTTACCCCATCTACCTCTAGACCAAGGAAAACACCAAGAAAGAAATTAGCGATGGTGAAGAAGAGGAAACCAAGACGGAAGATGAAGGTGCTGTTGAGGAAGTGGACGAGGAGAAAGAAAAGATACCAAGAAGGAAAAAGAAGATTAAGGAGGTGTCTCATGAGTGGCAACTCATCAACAAAGAGAAACCAATTTGGATGCGAAAACCTGAAGATGCACAAAGGAGGAGTATGCCGCGTTCTACAAAAGCCTAACCAATAATTTGGCAGATCATCTTGCTGTGAAACACTTCTCTGTTGAAGGGCAGCTCGAGTTCAAAGCCATTCTCTTTGCTCCAAGGCGAGCCCCATTCGACCTTTCGACATAAGAAAGATGAACAACATCAAGCTCTATGTCCGAATGGTGTCCAAGAAAAAAGTTTAGAAGTATAGCTCTGAGCTAGAACATGGATATCCTTGTGGAAAAGGTTCAAACACAAATTAAAGGAAATTCTGGGTTGCTATTCTTGTGTTTTGAAACACAAATTTGAGCTACAATATTTTGGGTGTCGATGGAGATCAAACTATGGAGACAATGGTGTGGAAACCGAACAATCAATTTGCATTTTTTGGCATAAACCTTGGGTATTCATGAAAAACTTCATCATCTCATGTTGATCAAATTATTATTATTTTATTTTTTATTTTTTATTTTTCATAATTTTGTTAACAATTGTTAATATATTTATTTTTTTGTATGCAGGATTTATGAAGAGTGTGAGGCATTGACCATGGAGTAGAAAAAAGGGGAACCAATTTGTGGTTAAGAGCAGCCTTCAGGTTGTCCTTCACTACTCGCAAGGCTCAAACCATGTAACGAACGCTCTAAGTTAATTTCGAATGGTGGCAATTTTTTGAATTTGTAATTGCTACGATAGCTTGTGTTATAAAATTGCTAATGCTACTGATCTTTAGGTATGCAAAATACTACCCAAGTGATGTGGTGTTTAAAATTGTGGACTATGCCCATATAACAATGTAAATCAAAATTTGAATTTACGTTGGTGTTAAGGGAGTGTTCCACTAACAAAAAAAATAGTTTTTTTTTTTTTTTTCCAAAAATCAAGATAGGTCATTTTCTCAAAATACATCGCATAAAAAATAGTGAAAATCAGTTTATTCTAAAAATACCCTTAACAGAACACCCCCTTAACGAAACTGAATGTGTTTAATGTAACTGAAGCTGCGAAGCATGCTCATTTATAAATCAACGGGTTTCACCTAACGCACGTGTTAACTCACCTAGTATTGATTATGCCTTTGACTAAGAAATTTGTGAATAGATTGCAGTGGTTTTCATCTAAGAAGCATGGATATGGAAACGAGAATGGGACACGGCAATTGGACACGGTGGGGGACAAGACATAAAATATGTCATATATTGGAACTGATATTTGCTAGTTGCTATTCATGTGAAAATTTCATACGGAAACAACCAAAGGTCATTATCTTTACAACTCAAATGTTCTACATTGACGATCTGAATAGTCTATTTTGAATACCTTAGAAAAGAATGTGCATGTACGAGATTAATATAAGTTATCGATATAGGTTATCGCCCTGGTTGTACTTATTTTTATGGACGACGATGACTATGCCAAATATCGAGCATTCATTTTGCCAAAATAAGTGGCTCCTCACTACCTCACAACTACGGCTGAGTTTCTCGTTTTTAGCACAATTTACTAAAAGCCAATTTTCTATAAAAGTGTTAAAAACTAAGTTGCTAAAAAGTCAATTTTATCTCACATACTCATTTTACTAAAAGTAAGTTGCTAAAATCACCTTAGTGCTTTTAGCATGTGGGAGTTGGGGGTATTTAAAAGCAAAGTTTTTAGCTAACGGAAAACTTATCCTAGGCAGACATGATTCGAACAGCTGCAACGAAAAGAAGAAAAATAATGGAGTACCAATTACAGATATTCGAATTACAAAAAGCTATCCACTTTTATGGTATTCTCTTTGACAAAAGCTTAAATTCCCCACTAGTCCTGTTTTTTGTATGTTGAATGAAATTGCCAATTCCTCCATCTCCCATTGTATTATTCTCTCTATCTTTTCCCTTTTTCTACATGCCTAATTTGACATTTGGAATCGGGTTTCTACATTACAAAATGCCCATTCACCATTTCTTAGACCCATATAGATTATTTTCCTACCAAATGGACATCATGTACTCCAATAACCCTGTATTTGGACATCTGTATCTGTAACATTGATATGTTTAGATTGCATGTGAGATAATGAGATGATCAAGAAATTGGATAGGTTTGTGTCTATGCTCCAAAAACGTGCACCATATCAAGTCTAAAAATGTAATTCAAATCGTTTACTGTTTGCTTTTTTTTGATGAGCACAATATTTATACAAAAGTTTTAGAAGACTGCCCATCCAAAACTACACGATTGAATCACTTTTTTTTTTCTCGTACTACATGTTCAAATTCACATTTGCCAATCATTTTTAAAACCGTTTTACCCATTTTGAAAACATTTCCAACTACTAAAATTAGCAAGAACAAGGTCAAAGCGAGGCAAGTAGTACTTATTGAGACTCCATTCTTTTGTCTAAACGACTTTTTTGACTTTTTTTTGGCCTTTTGTAATTATTTTAAGTTTTTTTTTTTGCATTTTGTAATTCTTTTTTACTTCCTCACAGTCGAATGTCTCTTGTTTTTCAGCAGTTTCAAACGGCACTGTACTCGCCTTCTTACTGTGCCCAAACAACAAAAATAGCACCTGACCCAAATCAATTCCACCTGCGTATAAGTATAAAACAGATGATATTGAATTACCAATTCGGGAGTATTAAAAGCATGGCTTGGCCGGTTTCTCGGATCCAAAATCCAACGGCACTGACTACCATATTTGAAGGTGAGAGTGAGTCACTGTAAGTATCTATTGAACCCATAAAGGGTGTTTATGTCAAAAATGAGGAGATCGAATATGTTTTTAATCCTTATACTAAATTAATACTAAAAACAATATCTTTATGTTTGGTTGTAAAAGTTCTCTGTCCTTTCCTTTCAAAAAGGAAAAATATAATGCATTTATTACTAATTTTTCCATCATTTAATTTGTTAATGATCACCATAGTGAAATCTCTTTGTGAATATACGCTTCATGCAGATATAAGTCAAACAAATTTCTAGATTTTTCTTCTCACTATCCTCAATTTATGCGGTTTTTAAAAGTTCTAATTTCATATAGAAAACTAGTGACACTCACTAATCTTAAAAAAAAAAAAGAAGACAAACCTCAATCAACGGAACCCTATGCATTGAAATCGGTTAACAAACTTTGCAACTCCGGCGTTCGTCATCACCAATTTCGCATACCTGTGGATCGGAATCCCAGGAAAATACAACAATATAACCATCTATATGAATCACATACGACGGTATCAAAGATTGAACACCAATTACCTTCAATAATTCTAATATAAGTAAACACCGCACCGATAAGGGTTCGGCTTTAATTATGTTTCAGTTTCGTCTAGCGATATGATTTATGACTCCCAATGAGTGGGATTTCTAATCTGTTCTTCAATCCAATTTCTCAATCGACGCTGAGTGCTCAAGCTCTGAGGAGTTCCTAAACAAAACCGGGCCTTAGTCTTCGACGAAGACGACAGCGCCACTGTCGGCAGCGCCACTGTCGGTAGCAGAGGTCGTCGTCGGAAGTAAAATTGCTCTGCAGGTTCAGTCGGATCTGCAGGGAATGGAAATGGAAATGTCACTCCATGAGCAACCATGAAAATGTACAATTAAAAGATCAAGAAAACGACCGAATGTCTTCAATTACAGTTGTGCACTCCCACGTGGGAACATTCTTAATGGAACAGAGGTGAATCACGGATCGGTTATCATTTCCATCCTCATTGCTAAAGCTTCTCTCCGAGTCACTGAAGAAGCAGACACTATAGATGCCCTGCTATCCAACATCCTGCCCATTGATAATTTCAGAGATGTGAAGAACTGAATGTGTTATTTCTGAAAATATAAGACTACAACGTACAATGATTTAAATAGAAAACCTAGCTTCCTAAAATACAGGATAATCTCTATCTAAATTAAGGGGATAATCTCTATCTAAAATGAGGGGATAATCTCTATCTAAAATACAAGATATATACAAGATACACTTTCACACCCCCCCTCAAACTCAGGATGCGAGAGTAGAGAGCATCGAGAGTTTGCCAAGGAGAAAGCGAAAACGAGCAGCAGTGTGGGTTTTCGTGAAGAAGTCGGCCAACTGCAGCGTAGAAGAGATGAAGGGTAAAGCAATGGTGGCAGACTGAAGGTGATGGCGAATGAAGTGACAATCAATCTCAATGTGCTTGGTACGCTCATGGAAAACAGAGTTGTGGGCTATCTGAATGACACTCTTGTTGTCACAGTAAAGAGGTGTAGGTGAAGTAACAGACACACCCATTTCGAAGATAAGCCAGCGCAGCCACACAATTTCAGACGTAGCGTGAGCCATAGCACGATATTCAGCTTCAGCAGTAGAGCGAGCAACAACAGATTGCTTTTTGCTTTGCCACGAGATAAGAGAATCACCCAGAAAAACACAAAGACCGGATGTAGATTTGCGGTCACTAATATCCCCAGCCCAATCAGCATCAGCATAAGCATGAAGAGTTAAACTAGATGTAGAAGAGAGAAGAAGACACTGATGGAGAGTACCACGAACATAACGGAGGATACGTAAAAGAGCCGCCCAATGAGTAGTCCGGGGAGCAGAGACAAACTGGATGATAATGTGAACAACATAGGCAATATCCGGCCGAGTAACAATGAGGTAAACTAAGCAACCCACCAATTCACAGTACTCTGTAGGATCCTCAAGAGGAACACCATCAGAAGCAGAAAACTTGGCATGAAGCTCAAGAGGAGTATCAACAGTCTTGGTGTCACTGAGACGGGCATGGTGAAGGATATCAGTAGCATACTTGGACTGTCCAAGAAGATAACCCTGGGGAGAAGCAGCTACTTCAATACCAAGAAAATATCGAAGAGGGCCCAAGTCTTTCATTTCAAACTCCTGAAAGAGATGACGTTTCACGTCATTAATTGCAGCAGAATCAGAGCCAGTGATGATCATATCATCAACATACAGCAATAGAAGAACCAAACCATGAGAAGTGCGACGGAGAAAGAGAGCAGAATCATGCATACTGGGCTGGAAGCCAATCTGAAGAACAACATCCTGAAAGCGCGCATACCAAGCACGAGGTGACTGTTTCAAGCCATAAAGAGCGCGACGCAAACGACAAACAACACCGGAGGGGTGAGAAAAACTAGGAGGAGGTCGCATATAAACCTCTTCAGACAGATACCCGTTGAGGAAAGCATTTTTGACATCCAACTGAGAAAGAGACCAATGTTGCACAGCAGCGACCGATATCAAAGTGCGAACAGTGGTCATTTTGGCAACGGGAGCAAAAGTTTCCTCATAATCAACCCCATATTCCTGAGAAAAGCCTTTAGCAACTAAGCGGACTTTATACCGCTCCAAAGAGCCATCAGAATGAGTCTTGACTTTGTAGACCCATTTGCAACCAATAAGATTCTTACCATCTGGCAACGGGACCAATTCCCAAGTATGATTTTGAGCAAGAGCAATGAGTTCAGCTTCTATGGCATCCACCCAATTGGGATCTGTACAAGCTTCTTTATAGGACCTAGGCTCAAAATATGTGTGAATCCGAGAAAGAAAGGATTGATAAGAGGATGAGAAACAGGTATTACTAAAACCATATCTTACCGGTGGTTTCCGATGTTCACGAACAGGATAGCGGTGAGCTGGTGGATCAGGAGCTTCAGAGGCAGATGGGGGAGCAGGAGTAGAGGCTGAGCGGCGGGTGTAGACCTGAGTAAGTGGAGGACGGTGGGGAGGAGCTGCAGAAACATCAGAGACTTCCAGAGTAGAGATATATTTGTCAGTAGGCACATCCATAGGGAACGGGTCAATATAAATTAAATCCTCTTTGGTGACAGGAGTTGTTTTGGGAGGAAGAGTAAAATAGGGGAGACGCTCTAAGAAAACAACATGGCGAGAGACATGTAGCTTTTTGGTCACAGGATCATAGCACCGATAGCCTTTCTGATGGATGCCATATCCCAAGAAAACGCCTAAGACACAACGAGCGCTGAGCTTAGTGCGATCTTTCTTGGGAAGAAGGACAAAACAGGTAGAACCAAACACTTTGAGGAGAGAGTAGTTAGGAACCTGACCATAGAGCTGCTCATAAGGGGAATTACCGGAGAGAAGAGGAGTGGGCATCCGATTCAGAAGATAGGCTGCAGTGAAAACAGCTTCTCCCCAAAAAGTAGAGGGAACAGAAGATGATAATAGTAAAGACCGAGCAGTGTTAAGAAGATGACGATGCTTTCTTTCAGCTCTACCATTTTGTGCTGGAGTGTCAGTACAAGAAGACTGATGGATAGTCCCATGGGAATCTAAAAAGGCACTAAACTCTGAGAGAGAGTATTCCCCACCCAAATCAGAACGAAGAACTTGAATAGATGCAGAAAATTGAGTTTGAATCATGGCATGAAAACTTTGATAAATCTGAAAGAAATCAGATTTGTGTGTCATTAAGTACACCCATGTATATCGACTGAAGTCATCCACAAACGAGACATAATAAACAAAACCACCTTTACTAACAACCGGGGAAGGACCCCATAAATCAGTATGAACAAGCTGAAAAGGGGAAGTAGAAACAAAAGTGCTTTGTGGAAATGGTAAGGCAGACATTTTAGCAAATTTGCAACCACTGCATTCAGAAATATCATTAACAGAAACATTTCCCAAATGACCTGACTGAACCAAAAGTTTTAACCGCTCACTAGACAAATGTCCTAATCTAGAATGCCAAAGATAAAAAGGAGATGATTTATTATCTAAATGGAAGGATGACGCAGCAGTGAAAGAAGACTCTGGTGGGACATGCAAGTACTCCAAAATATAGAGGTCACCAACCCTACGACCTGCCCCAATCTGCTTCCTGGAACCCCGATCCTGCACAACACAACCAGAAGAAGAGAAGATAACATCAAAACCAGAATCAGACAATTGACTAATTGAAAGGAGGCTTAATAATGTTAACGTGGGGACATAAAAGATATTAGGAAGAGAGAGAGAAGAGGATGTAGTAGGGAGGATAGAACCAACAGAAACAACTTGCATTGGAGAACCATTGGCAGTGGCAATACTAATAGGAGAAACAGGAGGCACACAATGACTAAGGAGAGATAAATCAGGGGTCATATGATGAGAAGAGCCAGAGTCAAACAGCCAAGTGGTGGGTAAGATACCTGTGGTGTAAGCACCATGCAAACCTGAGGAAGTGGTAGTCAGGGCAGAAGCTTGGGAAGGATTCCCCTGAATGGCTGCCATATAAGCCTGATATTGCTGAAACTGCTCAAAATCAAATGGGGGAGGAGGAGTGTTGTTGGAGGAAGGTGTTGCCAATGCTGCTGGAGGGCGAGAATGCTGCTGTGGTGCCCGAGACACTGAAGAACTAGTGGACGGAGAACCATTACGTCCCTTAGGCTGAAGGCGCTTAGGGCACGCATGCTTCCAATGACCCTTCTGGTGACAATAGCTGCACTCATCCACAGGTGTCTGGGGCCACTGAGGCTTGGGCTTACCCGTAGACTGAGTAGGATGGGATGCTGGAGTGGGCAACAGAGATGCCGAAGGTGAATGGAAGGAAGCAGATTGAGCAGCAAAAACTGACTGTGAACCAGGAGAAGTCATACTCGCCACTTTGAACCGAGTTTCTTCTGCAATAAGTTCATGAACAGCTGCATCCACAGAGGGCAGAGGAACACGGTGTAGAATTGCCCCGCGAAGGGGCTCAAACTGAGCTCGAAGAGGCATAAGGAACTGAACCAACCTCCGTTGCTCACAATACTCAATAAGCTCAGCCTGTGAACGTAAAGCAGCAGGTTCCATGCAAGCTAACTGATCCCAATAATTAGTCATTTCATTATAGAAATCCTGAATAGTTTTATCACCCTGAGACGCACTACGAATAGACAACTCAAGTTCATATTGTTTGGCAAAATTAGATTCTAGATACATACCCTTCAAATAATCCCAAACTTTCTTGGATGTATCATATTTTGAAAAGTTCATCCCAATACTTGGTTCTACGGAGTTGTGAAACCAAGTGAGAATTTGGGCGTTTTCAATGGTCCATTTCTCAACAACAGTGGCATTATATCCCTCGGCTTTTGGATCAGACGATGGTTGTGGTGTGGAACCATCCACATGTCCCCATACTCCCTTACCAACAACAAAAATTTTCATCACATGTGCCCAATAAGAATAATTGCTACCATTTAGACGGACACTAATGGCCTGATTTTTATCCATGATGCAAGATACGGACTTTTCTGAAAATAAAAGTAAAGGGCTGAGGTACCAGATTTGTTTCTGAACAAAAACAAGCAAAGAGAGCACCGCTATAAAAGGCTGCTGTAGGGGTGAAAGACTGAGACTTCGTCGGAGACCACAGAGGTCAGGCAATGGTCGCCGGAGGTCAGAAAATGCAGATCTGACCCAAACAGACAGAGACAAGGTCAACCGGAGGTCACTGGTCGCTGGAAAAACTGTGATGGTGATCGGCGGGAGCAGAGGTGAGGTCAACGATGATCACAGGATCTGGTCGAAGGTCTGAAGACGTGTTTTGTGACTCGTCGGAGGTTGGAGACTCACCGTGAGTGTCAAAACGCACTGGGTACCGTCAAAAAAAGGCTGTCGGAAGGTTGTTAGCCTTCAGATCTGAGACTCTAGTGGTCTGAAAAGGACTCGCCGGGCGTCGGCGAGGGTCGCCGGTGGTCACAGAAGTCTCGCCGGAGATTGGCGAGGGTGACGAAGATTGGTGATGGTCTGACAAAGCTTGGTGAAGGTGTTTGGTGATGGTTTTGACGAATATGATTTGACTGATGACTTTACTGGTGTTTTCTGAGAGATTGGTCGAGAGAGAGAAGAACGAGAAGAAGATTTGACTGATATTTGCAGAGAGAGAAGAACAGACGGACTGAGGTATTTTAAACCTGCTCTGATACCATGATAATTTCAGAGATGTGAAGAACTGAATGTGTTATTTCTGAAAATATAAGACTACAACGTACAATGATTTAAATAGAAAACCTAGCTTCCTAAAATACAGGATAATCTCTATCTAAATTAAGGGGATAATCTCTATCTAAAATGAGGGGATAATCTCTATCTAAAATACAAGATATATACAAGATACACTTTCACACTCTAGTCTCACAAAACCACCGCTATAATACACATTTTAATCCATACAAAACAAGAGACACGAGGGCACCAAGCAATAGAAGAGTCTTTTACATAGGTCTCATTCCTCCACCCCATGGATGCTCATTAGCCCATTGTTCCTAATGAAATTGTTAAGGGAAGCACGACCGAAGATGTCCCCTTAAAAAACCGGCAATTTCAAGATGTGTAAAAGGATCAAAATCGCCATGGATGGTTGGTTTATTAAATATTTATCTAGTGACTGTATTCCTATATGTTCCTAATGAAAAATGTTGCTTGCATTTTGTCCCTGATTTTGATAGAAGTAATGTTTTACTGTGAAAATCTGACATATAACTTAACTATAGATCTTATTCTGGAACTAAAGGTCCCCTGTGTTAGTGCCTAAATTTTTAGAATCATAATGCGTTTGCAAGTCTTTATTGTGTCATGCTTGTGCCTTGTGCCTCTATATGTGCTTCTTAGTTCTTAGGCTCCAAGGCACTGAGAATGAGGCAAGTGAAAACCAATGCAAGAAATATTGAAACACTGTTCCATGGATGAATTAAGAAATTGATAATGCCAACACCAGCTGAAATGGGCTTCGAAGATAAACTTGGGGACACTTTATTTTTGTAATCAGGGGGCATTGAAGACAAACATGGGGACATTTGTCTTGAAAGGAAAGATAAATCTTGTACACGGCTCGTACTCTATTGTTCGCATCCTAAACAAAAAAAAAAGAAGAAGAAAAGAATCCTTAGTATCAGCTCCACGTATGCTCATGGTTTGCACTATATCATAAATTGCATACCTGAATCATTGGACGTTGTTCTATGGGAAAAGGGCCCATATGCAATGAACAATTACTTCTCTCATGCATCATTAATTTTCTGCAACATAATCTAGCCTCACTGTATTGGTCCCAAAGAAGCCAAGAAATGGTCATCTCTGAACCAGCAACCTTTCCTAGCGAAGCTATTGGTTCCATTTTAATTGTGGCTAAAGCTATAGTAACTAACCTTTCAAGAGCTCTAGCAGCCGAACTTGTAATGGTATAAATTAGCATTGACCATATCACTGCCTATTCTTTCAGCTCACAAATACCACCCGGAAGTGCATTTGCATAGAAACTCTCTACCAGCTTTGGGAATCTGCCAACATCAGTTAAATATGGAGCACCTCTTCTGTCTTTGTGAAGCTTCTTCACTTCGGAACTAAATTTCTTCCAAGTGATTTTTCCTTTGTCCACCTGATCAACAAGTTTTACAAAATTTATCTGCATCAACAGAATAACAAGTACTCCCTCCGTCCGGATTTGTTGGTCCGTTTTGGGGATTCCAACTTTTTTTCCATTACTTTTTGTGTTTGTTGTTTTCACATCATCAAAAGTAATTTTCCCTTACTTTATCCTTTGACTTTTGAAAATGGACAAACATTTTCGGACTTGAAAAAGTATGTTTGTGGACCAACAAATCCGGACGGAGGGAGTACATGATTGGAAAACCTACAGAATTAGAAACATACACCTAAGGGGGTGGGAAATCCATTAACTTAAATCAACCAACTCAAACAGGTTAACAATAGTACTTTCCCCTATTTATGATAGATGTTAAGTTACCCGTAGTCCCAAAAGCTTAAGCAGTTGGGAAATGGCCCAACCATTGTGTCCAACAAGTGGGAGTAATATTCCAAAGGGGCAAAAGCGAAGGCCAAAACCATGTACTCAAGGTAAACATAGGTGATGACCTTGAACAGAAAAATCCCCGAAGTGCTGAAAAGTATCTACAGAAAATGTTAAATGAAAATCATCAAGAATCCAAAAGAATGGGTAGCCAAACAATAGTCAATGGATGATTATAAATTACCTGTTCCGACTGATAGTTGTCTTGAAGTCCTCAAAGCGCCAATGACCTTGAACAGCCTTTACCATATTCCCTTCATAGGTGTAAGCAAAAACATCACTCTCAAGGGCAACAACAAAGTCTAGACCAGCTAGCATGTTATGGTGATCCTTGAATGGTTTTGGTTCTACTTCTTTCGACAGAGTAGAATGGGTGGACATATTTTGGAAGTCTACTGTGAAATATTGCATACCAATGACCTTCACCAGCCACCAAATAAATCCTAGTGTTGGATGTGAACCCAAGCCCTTTGAGCAAAAGGGAAGTATAGGGGTCTTTGGACAACCACTGAGCTTCCTTCTGTTTGAAGTATCAATCTCTTTTTGCTTCCAATGGCTGACCATTGCATCCTACGAAGCTCATCATCTTCTTCTACAGTCAAATTATGGCTGGAGCCTGTAAATGCAAACATATCCTTCTCATTCCAATAGATATAAGGATGAAAACAACCAAGGGAAAAAATACTGCCTATAATCAACCGAGCTCTGTCGTTTAACAAATGAATAAACATGATCGTCTGACCTGCAGTAGTGTTACGGCTTACAACGAGTGGCATACCCCATGAACACACCCTGACAAAAATAACAATTGGAAGTGTTATTGTAAATACAACCCTTTTTCAGAGACTCCATGTTTCATCGATAGACTTGTTTTGCATGTTTTAGGATTGTGTATAATATGGAAAGTTTGAAACAGTAGGGCAATAGGCCTTTCGAGGTTACTGCATCACCTAGTTTTGGTCTACAAGAATCTTTTTTTTTTTCTGTCTTTTTTTTTTTTTTCTGGTGCAGTTCACATATATGCCACTGATGTACCAGGTTATGCACTCTGGCTTTGGTGCAGGGTTAGCCTCCTATAGGTAATTCGTAGCCGAAACCAAATTTTCTCATCATAAAAAATCTAATAATTTGAGAGAAATTAATTCATGCTAAAATCCATCTGAATAAAGCAACAGTGATGACGAGTTGACGACAATAACCACCCTTGCTACTGTCTAGCCATTTTCCAAGAGAATAGTTAAAATGATGGAGTTATCCGATGCATTTGGTGTGATAATTAATATGCAAGAGTAAATAGAAACAAGTATTTCCAAAAGACGCTTATATAAGCCAAGCACCAGTCCATGCATGTTCACCATGTCTTCAGAAACTTTGAAGTCACACATCCATGATCCATCCTAAATTTGTGAGTCCAATAAAGGATACAAATAGTTGCATTCATCAAGTTTGAAGAGACTCATTAAAAGGTCGATACAATATCATGCATATCGTTTTCAGTTCAAATTATTATGTTTGGGCTAAGGAATGATACATTTCATATTGAAAAAAATAATCTATTATCGAGCTGCAGATAGATTCAAATTGGTCGTTTCAAAGAACATGCAATCTGACACACACACCCGGATATATACATGCACACATACATACACAAAGGGTTGTTGATTTTCTATGCAAAAGAAACCATAGGGTTTGATGATCTGATTTAGGGTCAAGATAATCTTTTCAACAGAGAGGGGCAACCACCCTAAGAAACATCCCTTCTCTGTGCTCATTAGCCTCATTCTGAATTCAGTTTCTGAGGTTTATCCAAAAGTATTAAAGTGGATCAAATGCAAGGCTTTTAAGGAAACTATGTACCGCGTGCTACAGCCCTAAATTGCTAATCAAACAGAATCATAACCAGCCGAAACTTAATCTTCAATCGAACAAGGCTCAGGCCATGTTTGGTTGTTGCTTTCGAAAATGTTTTCCAGAGCTGTCTTGGGAGCTTCGAAATGCACACCATTTCGATCATTATCTCAGTATAAGAGGCTCCAATGAAGTGTGTGGATAAATTGATGGAAAAGGTGAGGCTCAGATCTGTGTTTTGATTGTAGAAGAGAAGGGTTTTCCCACCAAGGTTGCAACATCAGTTGCCTTGCCAATAAACTCAATGAAAATATCATCACAGCCTCCTATACTTGGTTATTCAGTGATGGTTTCTGCATTTGGAAACAACAGCCAGCAGCAGCAGAAACAGGAAAAGATTAGGAAATGCGAACCAAACAGGTCATAAACCAAATTCAACGTGCAAACACACTCACATAAATACATACGCCAACTCATACAAAGGGTGGTTGACTTTTTTATGAAGTGAAATCATTGGCTTTGATGATCTAAGGGATGACCAAGATCATACAGGTAAAGAGAGGGGCAACCACCCTTAGAAACATCCCTTCTCTCTGCTCATTAGCCTCATTCTCGAGTTCTTTCCAGATATTCATTAGGATGCTTCTATTTGCACAGAACTTTCTTTGGAGCATCTCCAAAGCACTATAAGAGCATTTTCAAAGCACATACTCATTTCTTGATAACTCAGTTGTCCGAACGAACTTCCGCACACATTACTAATCACTAGGGAACAAACCCACCTTCCACTACCAGAGGACCGACTAAAGTCGCATGCACTAGCCTTAAAAGAGTTAATAGAACTAGGAGGTTTTGAACCCGATACCTAGGGGAGCAAACCTCCGAGGTCCCACAATTTGACCACCACTAGGTGCATGGCTTCGGGCTCAGCCCAAAAGATCATGCCCGTTCCAGCACTTCCACTATGTAACATGCTCCATTCCACAATATCAGTTTCAAGTCAAGGTAATCAATTTGTGCACCAAGACAAGTACTGCTCCTCACCAAATGAAGAAAATTATAGACATCAATTTCATCCAGCTCATTCATTGCAACCTAACAACAAAACTTCCACTGTGTTTAATTGTACAAGGTAGACTAAAGCAGACGATCGATCGAGGTTGAATTGCTCCTCATCAAATTGTGAATGTGTGCCAACAGAGACTTGTTTTCCCCACCAAAAGGAGACGACTATGCTCGACAGGGAATTAAAATGACATTTTGCAAAACCAAACATTGGGCTTTTAAAGAAGAAGAAAACGTACTATAATGGCTTAACTACCTGAATGCTTAGTCATTCTTGTACTTTGTTAGTTATTATACGAACCGAGTGAGAAGAATTCATTTTTCTTTTTAGGAAGTACTTGGATCAAGGTTTGTGGAAGGAATTATGGATAGAAAGTGAAAAGAAAGAAAATAATAAGGTGACAAATAAAACGATGTGAAGATGCTAAATAAATTTGCTAATTCCTAGCTTTTCCTTTTCCTTGCATGAGAAATCTTTGATACAACAAACACTAGTTTGGACTCAACTGAAGCACAAAGCCAGGTTTTCTTCTTAACACCTCATTCAATTTAGTTTCATCTCACATACACAAAGAACTTATTCATTAAAATTTAGAAGCAATCACTAGAACGAGTAAGTTAAGTTTAGTTAGTGAACCATCTTTAGTGATTGGTACACAATCTTTAGTAGACAAATCAAACTAATAATACCTTGTACATTGCACAACACTTAATATCTTTAGTTCAACAAGCATAAAACATGAATTTCGGAATAGGCAAAAAAGGGTTTAAGGCATGAAAGAACAAACTCTTTCATATAGTCATTTACTCTGAAGCTTTCAATATTCAAAGCATACGAAAGGCACTAAAATATTGCCATTCATTTCAAAAGAAGGAAAAACCAAGTTTTGGGATATCTCATCTCTAATAATAGAGGATGACTTACTTTAAATCAGTGGAGTTCATACAGGTCTGCTCCAATTGAATTGTACTGTATTCCTGTAACTCCGGGAAAAATAATCCACCTTCAGGCTATGTTCTCAAACCATACAAAAGTTTTAATTATTTTGCTTCTTATAAAAGATATGACGCCAAACACACAAAAATTGCTTTCGTATCAGACATGCTATATGTATTTTCCAGGGAGCCCATATGTAAATGTCTATCGAGTGATGGATCCAATTTTCCCCCATAGACCTGAGGCAGCATCTCAATCTCCTATGTGCGAAACTCAGGGCTTACTTCCTATGGTGGTTCAACTTGGTCGAATTCCTTGACGAAAAGGGGTCGGTGTGGGCTTGTGGTATAAAGTGAAGATTGGGGAGGCAGTTAGAAAAGAGATAACTCCCTACTCTGTAGTGATAGTATGAAATCAATTGTAGACTTGGAAAGAAATCAGTCCTTTTCATTGCCAAGGCTACACTATGGCTGGAGATTAGTCCCAAGGCCGCTAATGTTGCATTGCCCAAATGAAATCAATTGAAAACAAATGAAAGATACTGAGAGTGCAACTAAAAAATAAGAGGTAATAAAGAAACAAGCGCTGCAAAGCTATCAAGAACTTTACTTAGAGTGCAACTCAAATTTTTAGCTGCCTCAAGATGCCTCCAAGTTGGATTTCTTATACGGTATCTTTCTTTCTCTACCAAGCGAGCTTCGAATGAGCGGCAGTCAGCGTCGTTTCGATTGGCCGGAGCTTTGCCGACCGTTATCGGCGATGATTCTGATCGGCCAGGGAGGGAGAGAGCTTCACCACCGCACCGTCGACGACGTCGGTTCTAACGCGAGTTTAGGTTGAAACTGGTTATTATGGTTTCCTTTAGATTACGTTGAAACCGGTTATTATGGTTTTGATTCAGTATATCCAAACCTATTTGAAGAAACATAAATTCATTCAGATCAATTACTAATCTATTTTCAATTAATATGAAATTTTTGCATGAAATGTATTTTTCTGCGTTCTACAATATGAATGTCTCAGATCATTAAAATATCACTCGGATAGATAGAAAACGTATTTAGAGTCTTCTAAAAGTTGTTGATATAGAAGAAGATATGATTCAATGTATCCGAATCCATTTTAAGAAATAGATATTCATTTAGATTAAGTACTAAAATTTATTTTATTTTTGAGATATTTGTACATCATATGTGTTATAATATTTTTTACAAGAAGAATGTCTCGGATCATTAAATTACGGTCAATATAGGTAGAAATTATCCTTTCCGTAACCAGGGGTTCGAAGAATTAAAACGGAGTCGTTTTTGGTGTCATGACATAGGTTGAACCTATGTCATGACGTGGAATTTGTTTTAAAAAAAAAAATCGAAAACCTTTAAAACCCATTTTCGTTGGATTTGTACTGAGAGAGAGAGGGGGTAAGGGTAAGCGACGACCACCACCGGCTACCACTACCACCACCACCACCGGCAGCGCCTACCGCCTCCCTCTCCACCTCCTGCAACGAACACACCATCATCGAGAACCCGGCGAATCAGACGAGCACGGACGCGGGTAAGGTCTCTCTCTCTCTCTCTCTCTCTCTCTCTCTCTCTCTCTGTGCTTGTTTCAACCAGGGTTCCAATGTCTGAAATGCTACTTCACCAGGTGAAGTGTTTTTACTTACTTACCGATTTCAGGGTTTGAAGTTGAAGTTCTTTGAACCTAGTTTTGGGGTTCAAGAAATAGGACTTCGTCTTTAGGCCTTTTCTATGACTTGAATATGTTGATAGCACAGTGGTGACAGCCATTCAATCGAATGAAAAATGCCACTGTCCCAATCTTGCTCTGGACTTTCTTTTGGTTAGGTACTAGTTTCAGGAGATACAGGGCATAATTTCACCCTTCCAGGGTATAATCTAACTGAAATATGTTTGTCAAGTTAATTGCTTTTTAACTGTTATATTTGTATCTTGACCATTGTAGCATTTTCTTTTTCTTTGTATGACATTCTTTGTTTTCATATATCTGGTTTTCAAACTTTCAATCCTGGAATCCTCTTTGGTATGATAATGTTGTGATGTCTCTCTCTCATAGTCTCATGGATGAGAAAGCCCTTCCGTTTAACATTTGATCAAAGGATTTACTTTTTTATCTATTTAGTGTTTCTCTGGTTTTTTCTTCAGTAAATTTGTTGTGGTGGCGCAATGTGCAACTTAAATTTTCTATGCCGAGGCAGTGTAAAGATTTGATAGAGTTGTCTAATGCTTGTGGATCCTTTCATACTGCTCATGTCGAAATTGGTGATATATTTACAGTTTCAGTTTCTGGGGAGCAGCCTGGTCAGGATTTTGGATGGGTTAAGGTGGGACTGTTATAAAAGGATCACACAGGCAAGACAATCCTCTGCTATTTGCTCAGGATACTGAATAACCTTCAGCAAAAAGGTTTTAGTTGTTTTTACCGTTCAACCTTGATTAGCTGAGGTTTTAGACAGGAAATGACGAAAAACTGGTGGCATAACACTTGATGGAAGTCGTCGGACATTAGCATTTGATTTCAATGCACTGTGTGTGTGTTCATCGAAATGGAGGTTGCAATATGTCTTGAGTGAGCTTAATCCCAATCTACTTCCTTTTCTTTGTCTTTTAAATACTTCTTTTTTTGATAAATTACGATGACCTTCCATAAGTCCCCTAACTTTGGTATAGTTACATCCCTTGCGATTTACTATTTTGCAGCACAGTAGCACAAGCAATCAGTTTTTGTCAAATTCATCTGCTGAAATTAGATGCAAAGAGTTATAGCCCTTTTATGAAGTGTAAGGACAAAATAGTACTTCTAACCCGGCTGCTAATCCTTTTTCTCGCCCTCCAATGCCTGCTCTACAATTCGAATCACTATTGACCATAGCCGCGACCACCCCACTCACCCTTCTACCTTCTTCTCATCTCTTTTTAAATCTCTCTTTCTCGTCATCTCGTCTGATCTCCCTCTTCTTCAATGTGTTGTCCTATTACCACTTTTTAGGTGCAATCATCGTCTTTAAACTCTTAGCTGGGCTTTTGTTTTGGCAAACTAATGAATGATCGCAAAGTTTATTCCTACACTCTGTGTCTAGCACACAAATATTTGTTGAAAGATCAGGGTTTACTTTTTCTTTTGGTTGTAGATCCTTATTTTTTGGATTGAAAGGTCTTGTATATTGGCCGAGTAACCACGGTGATGTCAAGAGCTGGTATGTTTCGTGTTCTAAATGTTATCCCTGTGGATGTGAGGGATGGAGTATCCAAAGCTTGCTTCCTTTCGTGTGTCCATTTTTTTCATATTCCAATATGGAAAGCATGCTTGATATTGATCATGCTGTTGGGCGTTGACTAACAATTTGTGTCAGTGGTATTCATCTAAGAAGTATGGATACAGACACGAGAACGAGACACGGCAATTGGAACACGATGGGGGACAAGACATAAAATATGTCATCTATTGGAACTGATATTTACTAGTTGTTGTTTTTTTTGTTAGTTTGTTTTTTTTTTGGAAATGGAAACGGATATCTAGTTGCTATTCATGTGAAAATTTCATACGGAAACAACCAAAAGTAATGGCATCTTAATATCTTTACAACTAAAATGTTCTACATTGACAATCTGAACAATCTATTTTGAAGACCTAAGAAAAGAATGTGCATGTACGAGATTAATATAAGTTATCGCCTTGGTAGTACTTATTTTTATGGACGACGATGACTATGCCAAATATCGAGCATTAGCCTACACTGCCCTGGCTCCTCACTTCTTCACTACTCCGGCCGAGTTTCCTGTTTTTAGCAGAATTTATTAAAAGCCAATTTTCCATAAAAGTGCTAAAAACTAAGTCATCTTAGAACTGTGAAAACTGCCTGGGGTGTCATAGATCAACTTCGAGATAAATCTGGATTTGGATGGGATAACAACATGAAGATGATAACCGCTAGTCCATCTGTCTACACAGAACATGGTCAGCCGTTCGGGTATTTCTGAAATATCTCTCTCTGAAATCTGGATTTGCACCGTCACTGTTTTATTTTAGTATTGGTATTTTAAGTTGAATGAGTTAATAATCACAATATCAGCAGCACTCCTTGCTGCATTTGTAGCATCTGCCACTGCTATTCCAATATCTGCTTTCTTTAAAGTAAGTTATTGTATTGCAATGCTTGATTTTAGTAATATTGACACATGGCCTGACAATGGATACGAGTATTCAGAGTCCAGAAACACCTGCTTTTGAATAGATACTGATGCCTTTGATCCTTATTAGACCAAGGCTGCCTCCAGTTTGTTAGAATGAGTAGAATTCAGTAGAGTCCAGAGAAAGTTTCTAGAAAGCTATCCAGGTGAGAACAAACAAAGTGAAGCATTCGAAACTTCAGTAAAGAAGTACTGAGTCTTTGATGGATTTAAACTGCCTAGAAGTAGGGCAATATCTTATACCCTCCTAGTCCATTGTGACTACTACTATTCTATCTAGTACCCTGTACCTTATGTAGCACGGACACTTTGTTGGAATCCACATACAGGTGTCAGCAATTTTAGGACACCGACACTGTTCAGACACGTGTCCGATACTCAAATTCCAAATGTCCTATTTTTTCAAAAAAAAATGATGAAGTTAACTCGATTAGCTTGATTAAAACTTGTTTGACTATGCACCCATTAACGCGATTAAAACTTGTTTTACATCGGTGGAAAGACACAAACAAGTTAAAATTCAAAGTTACATCGCTGGAATAAAGAAATTTATTTCTCATTACAGACATGCTTTCTTTAAAGTAAGTTATTGTATTGCAATGCTTGATTTCACTGTGATAGACAACTTCACAACAAGATTAGACCAGTATGCTGCTGTCACAGCTGGATACTGGAAGCAGTAGTTTACTACTGTTATGGCTGGACATTGAAAATCTTGAGCGGAATCTGGGTGATAGATCCAACATCAAATTTGGGTTTCAGATTATTGCTGGCAAGGGTGGTCGCTGACAGGGTATGTGGCACGGACACCATCTCCAGTCATTCCAACAACATACTTTTTTTCTTGCAGAATCTTCACAGTCTCGTACTTATGTTTTGAAAACTGCATGGAATTTATATCTAGTATCAGACCAAGAGAATAACTGTACTATAACATAGTATGCTGTGTATGCTTGAATCTTCTCAGTATCAAATTTTATTGAGTACTTTTTTAAAAATCTTTTTAGTATCTAATTTTATTGCTTCAAAACAGGCACATCCAACTCATGACATGTATCTTGACAAGAAGATTGAACTGTATGATGAGATAGCTTTAGTGGTGAGCAAAGATCGTGCCAAAGGAAATTTTGCTAAATCATTCGGTGACGTTGACTTGGAATCAAGGCCAGAGATTGAACCAATACATTTGGATGATGAAAATGCCTTTGAAGACATCTCTAAAGACAAGAATGCTGGAAAACAATTTGCTTGCTCGAGTAGAACTTCATCCCAACCAAGAGCTCATCGCAAGCGTGGTCGTGATACTTATGACGAGGAGTTCGATATCAAAACAATTTCAGACAAGCTTGGGCAAGTTGCCGATGCAATTACACGGTTGACATGGGTTAGGCTCGATGTGCAAGCTCTTCATGATGAAGTGATGAAGATGGAAGGTTTTGATGAGGCTTTTCTAGGCTCGGCATTTGATTACTTAGTTGAGAATGAAAGGCTTGGGAAGGCATTTATGGCAAAGAGCATTAACCTTCGAAGGATTTGGCTTGAAAAATTTAGCGACTTGCCGGTTCTTGTTGGTAGTAGCATATCTATCTCTTTAAGAAATCTTTATGTACTTTTTGACCTTTGTTCTCTTTTTATGTTTGGGATTTAGAGATAAAAATGTTAATTTGTTCTTATGTGATTGGATAATCCTTTGATGAGTTTTTTATGGAATGGTAAAATGCTTGGGAGGTTCTTAGAGATACATATGTTAGTTTGTTCTTACGTTCTAGTTTTCTATATGTTTGAGGTTCTAAAATGCTTGGGAGGTTCTATTTCTATTTAAACTTGTAGGCTAGTACATAAACTTTGTGTTAAAAATTATTTTGACAGCCAGACAACTGGAAAATAATTGTTTTGGAAAATATTTTTGTGAGGTGTCAACCAAACACCTGAAAATAAAAGTAAAAAAGTTTATTTTCAGCAAAAACATTCTACACGGAAAACATTTTACATTGTAAAATATTTTACATCGAAACAAACGGAGCCTAAAAGTCAATTTTCTCTTATGCATTCCTTTTGCTAAAAGCAAGTTGCTAGAGTGGAGGGGTTAAAAACACCTCACCGTAGGCAGAAACGTAATTCGAACCGCTGCAACAAAAGAAGAAAAATACTGAGTAACAATTACACAGAGGAAATACAAAAAGCTATCCACTTTTATGGTACTGTATTCTCTTTGACAAAAGCTTAAATTCCCCACTAGTCCTATTTTTTGTATGTTGAATGACATTGCCAATTCCTCCATCTCTCATTGTATTATTCTCTATCTTTTACCTTTTTCTACATGCCTAATTTGACATTTGGAATCAAGTTTTACATTACAAAATGCCCATTCACCATTTCTTAAACCCAGGTAGATTCTTTTTTCAGAAAATTGGTCTAAAGGCCAAGTTTAGGGCTTTAAAGGGTGTTTAGTCCAGCCTAATTTATTTTAAAGTCTCCAATACATTAATGTGAAATTTTTGAGGGTTCAATGACAACACTAGACAAAAAAAGGACAACACTAGACAAAAACACCCTTAATAATAAAAAAAATTACAAAAGGAAAGCTTTCTCGCTGCTGAATGCTGACCAACTAATTAACTTGAAAGGGACAAGTCATTCCATCATTCCGTCACTTTACATGTTGTCCTGTCACTTTCTTTCTCTCTCTCTTTCTCACACACACACACACATGCGGGGTCTTAGATGGGTGGGACAAAATTAATTTTGTTTCTTTGATTTTAGGATTGTGTTCATATTGGGGTTCAATTTTAGAGGCGTTAGGCTTTTTGAGGTAGGTTATAGTGAGTTTAGGCATTTTCGGTTTAGGCACTTAGGGTGCACTTTCCAATTATAGGGTTTTAGTGGTTTAGGCACTTAGGATTGTGTTCATAGGATACCCTAGGGTTTTAGGCACTTCCATATGGTTTGGGGGGGTTTAGGCACTTTCATAGGGTTTGGGGGTTTAGGCATTTTCATAGGCTAGCGGGGGTATTTTTGGAACATGTAGGTAATTTGTCCTCCTGGCATTAAAAAATTAGTTTGTGTCCTATTTTCATAATTAACTCCTATATCATGTCCTTGTCAAAGGAAGACATTTTTTTTTCTTCTGCCATGCTCATAAATAAGAGAAGTTTTTTTGTCTGCGGGTTGAGAGTGTCTGATTTGTGATTTTGAACGGCATATTACCCACATTTTATTTTTTCGGATGATCAACTCATTTTAGATGTCTCTTTTCTATACCTAGAGGTAAAATCTGTTTTTAGTTTCTGACCAAACCCACTATGTCATCATATATTGGGCTTTAAGTTTTTTGTTTTGTTAGGTTAGAGCTATAACAAGTTGGTTCAAGTTTAGTTAAAAAATTTATTTTAACCTCGCATGAGTAACCCAGTGCTGACAATACTAAAGAAAATTTAATTTACATCTAAAAAAAATAAATTTCTTCAGGGCAATTTTTGAACCCAGACCTCGCTGGGTGTATGGTAGAGGCACCTATGGCCTTTCCTCTTGGACAGTAGCTAAAGGGAGCTTGCGATACCGGTCGCCTCCTCCCACCCTTTTTTGTAACAATTAAAATAAAATTATGCATCATACACAAATGATTCCGCACGAGGTCATTAAGTTCTCTTCATACTTTATAGTCTTCACAACGCTAACAAACAAACTGTGTCAACCTGCAAGGAGGGTAACGAAGAAACACTCGTCGAGCTCATTCCAGATCACAGAAATCAGAACAAATATCTATCCTTAATCTCATTTCTATTATTTTTATTTACTTAAATTAAATAGTGAATAAAGCATATACATAAAATTTCCCATGCAGGCATCAAACGAGGTTCCAGGAGAGATATATACTCAACCCATATCCTTGTAAACTAGGACTAGAGCACGGCCACGTGGTGCTACGAAACACTCCAACACCACACATTCTTGTGGGGTACACAACTAAGTGTATGTATAGTACATAAATTTGGGGTGTTAGAATGATGCGGAGTACACGTAACTTTGCTCCGGGACTGTTGAATAATTAATCTACTTGTATATGGGACAAGGTAAATCCAAGATAAAATTATTTTTTGATCATCCAAGATAAAATGGATTGTGTTCATGATTCTTAATCCTAGATGGTTAGGATTTGGCCAATTATAAGCACGGAAATAGGAAAGATCTTCACAGATCCATCCGATCCGCCAAAGGCTACATAGCCATGTCCATAGTTTTACAAGGGACTCCCAGTGGTGGACTCAGATTTTAACGGTGGTATGGACTCAACGGTTTAATGCGGTCTCTGCTTTATCTTTGGCAAATGTCTTAATAATCAGCACAAGTTTCTAGCCATGTCGGTTCTTGCAATCACTGGAATGTGCCCTTTCTCTCTTCTATGCCTCGTTAGGCATAAGTTCCTATTGGGGTAGATGGTAGTGTACTGTTTTGGTTATAAGAAAGTGGTCGAAGATCGATATCGTGACATAAAATAGCTTCATTGTATTTCTGTACAAAATTGTCAAAGACTTTTATTACATTTAGCAGTCAAACATTCAAAAGGATGCTAACTCCATGCTACAGATTTACTGGGGATGGGGAATAGACACCCAATTCACTCAGAGAACACCGAGAAACTGCCACCCAATGAGTAACCCTATTACAAACTCAAGGCACCCATGAAAATGTACAATTGGAAGATGAAGAAAACGACCGAATGTCTTCCATTACAGTTATACACTCCCACGTGGGAATATTCTTAATGGAACAGAGGTGAATCACGGATCTGTTATCACTTCCGCTTTCTGCACTTGATATGTGATTTTTTTCCCAGTAGGTAGCTAGCCATCCTCATTGCTAAAGCTTCTCTTCGAGTCGCTGAAGAAGCAGACACCATAGATGCCCTGCTATCCAACATCCTGCCCATCTCTAGTCTCTCAAAACCACCGCTATAATACACATATTAATCCATACAAAACAAGAGACACGAGGGTACCAAGCAATAGAAGAGTCTTTTACATAGGTCTCATTCCTCCACCCCATGAATGCACATAAGCCCATTGTTCTATACATCCCATTTTGTGACCTTGACATTGTTAAGGGAAGCACGACCGAAGATGCCCCCCACCCCCCTTAAAAAAACGGCAATTTCCAGATGTGTTAAAAGGATCAAAATCGCCATGGATGGTTGGTTCTTAAATATTTATCTAGTGACTGTATTCCTATATCTTCATAATGAAAAATGTTGCTTGCATTTTGTCCCTGATTTTGAATTTTTGATAGAAGTAATGTTTTTCTGTGAAAATCTGATATATAACTTACCTATATATCTGGAACTGAAGGTCCCCTGTGTCAGTGCCGAAATTTTTAGAATCGTAACGCGTCTGCATGTCCTTATCGTGTCATGCTTGTGCTTTGTGTCTCTATATGTGCTTCTTAGTTCTTAGGCTCCAAGGCACTGAGAATGAGGCAAGTGAAAAGCAATACAAGCAATATTGGAACATTGTTTCGTGGATGAACTAAGAAATTGATAATGCCAACACCAGTTGAAAGGGGCTTTGATGATAAATTTGGGGACACATTATTTTTGTTATCAGGGGGCATTGAAGACAAACATGGGGACATTTGTCTTAAAAGGAAAAGATAAATCTTGTACGCGGCTTGTACTCTAATGTTCGTACGCTTAAAAAAAAGAAGCTTCCTTAGTATTAGCTCCACGTACGCTCATTGTTTGCACTATATCATAAATTGCCTACCTCAATCATTGGACGTGGTTCTATGGGAAAAGGGCCCATATGCAATGAACAATTACTTCTCTCATGCATCATCAATTTTCTGCAACATAATCTAGCCTCACTGTATTGGTCCCAAAGAAGCCAAGAAATGGTCATATCTGAACCAGCAACCTTTCCTAGCGAAGCTATTGGTTCCATTTTAATTGTGGCTAAAGCTATGATAACTAACCTTTCAAGAGCTCTTGCAGCCAAACTTGTAATGGTATCAATTAGCATTGACCACATCACTGCCTATTCTTTCAGCTCACAAATACCACCCGGAAGTGCATTTGCATAGAAACTCTCTCCCAGCTTTGGGAATCTGCCAACATCAGTTAAATATGGAGGACCTCTTCTGTCTTTGTGGAGCTTCTTCACTTCGGAACTAAATTTCTTCCAAGTGATTTTTCCTTCGTCCAACTGATCAACAAGTTTTACAAAATTCATCTGCATCAACAGAATAACAAGTACATGATTGGAAAATCTACAGAAATAGAAACATACACCTAAGGGGGTGGGAAATCCATTAACTAAAAACAACCAACTCCAACAGGTTAACAATAGTACTTTCCCCTATTTATGATAGATGTTAAGTTACCCGTAGTCCCAAAAGCTTAAGCAATTAGGAAATGGCCCAACCATTGTGTCCAACAAGTGGGAGTAATATTCCAAAGGGGCAAAAGTGGAGGCCAAAACCATGTACGCAAGGTAAACATAGGTGATGACCTTGAACAGCAAAATCCCTGAAGTGCTGAAAAGTATCTACAGAAAATGTTAAATGAAAATCATCAAGAATCCAAAAGAATGGGTAGCCAAACAATAGTCAGTGGATGATTATAAATTACCCGTTCCGACTGATAGTTGTTTTGAAGTCCTCAAAGCGACAATGACCTTGAACAGCCTTTACCATATTCCCTTCATAGGTGTAAGCAAAAACGTCACTCTCAAGGGCAACAACAAAGTCTAGACCAGCTAGCATATATGTTATGGTGATCCCTGAATGGTTTTGGTTCTTCTTCTTTCGACAGAGTAGAATGGGTGGACATATTTTGGAAGTCGTCTGTGAAATATTGCCTAGGAGTACTTCCATACCAATGACCTTCACCAGCCACCAAATAAATCCTAGTGTTGGATGTGAACCCAAGCCCTTTGAGCAAAAGGGAAGTACAGGGGTCTTTGGACAACCACTGAGTTTCCTTCTGTCCGACGTATCAATCTCTTTTTGCTTCCAACAGCTGACCATCGCGTCCTACGAAGCTCATCATCTTATTCTTCAGTCAAATTATGGCTGGAGCCTGTAAATGCAAACATATCCTTCTCATTCCAATAGATATAAGGAATGAAAACAACCAAGGGAAAAAATACTGCCTATAATCAACCGAGCTCTGTCGTTGAACAAATGAATAAACATGATCGTCTGACCTGCAGTAGTGTTACGACTTACAAGGAGTGGCATACCCCATGAACACACCCTGACAAAAATAACAATTGGAAGTGTTATTGTAAATAAAATCCTTTTTCAGAGACTCCATGTTTCATCGATAGACTTGTTTTGCATGTTTTAGGATTGTGTATAATATGGAAAGTTTGAAACAGTAGGGCAATAGGCCTTTCGAGGTTACTGCATCACCTATTTTCGGTCTACAAGAATCTTTTTTTTCTGTGTTTTTTTTTTTTTTTTTTTTTCTATTTCTGGTGCAGTTCATATATATGCCACTGATGTACCAGGTTATGAACTTTAGCTTTGGTGCAGGGTTAGTCTCCTATAGGTAATTCGTAGCCGAAACCAAATTTTCTCGTCATAAAAAATCTAATAATTTGAGAGAAATTAATTCATGCTAAACCATCTGAATAAAGCAACAGTGATAACGACAATAACCACCCTTGCTACTGTCTAGCCATTTTCCAAGAGAATACGTAAAATGATGGAGTTATCAGATGCATTTGGCGTGGGATAATTAATATGTAAGAGTAAATAGAAACAAGTATTTCCAAAAGACGCTTATATAAGCCAAGCACCAGTCCATACATGTTCACCATGTCTTCAGAAACTTTGAAGTCACACTCACACATCCACGATCCATCCTAAATTTGTAAGTCCAATAAAGGATACAAATAGTTGCATTCATCAAGTTTGAAGAGACTCATTAAAAGGTCGATACAATATCATGCATATCATTTTCAGTTCAAATTATTATGTTTGGGCTAAGGAATGATACATTTCATATTGAAAAAAATGATCTATTATCGAGCTGCAGATAGATTCAAATTGGTCGTTTCAAAGAACATGCAATCTGACACACACACCCAGATATATACATGCACACACACATACACAAAGGGTTGTTGATTTTGTATGCAAAAGAAACCATAGGTCTTGATGATCTGATTTAGGGTCAAGATAATCTTTTTAACAGAGAGGGGCAACCACCCTAAGAAACATCCCTTCTCTGTGCTCATTAGCCTCATTCTGAGTTCAGTTTCTGAGGTTTATCCAAAAGTATTAAAGTGGATAAAATGCAAGACTTTTAAGGAAACCATATACCGCATGCTTCAGCCCTAAATTGCTAATCAAACAGAATCATAACCAGCCGGAACTTAATCTTCAATCGAACAAGGCTCAGGCCATGTTTGGTTGTTGCTTTCGAAAATGTTTTCCAGAGCTGTTTTGGGAGCTTCTAAATGCCAACCATTTCGATCATTGTCTCGGTATAAGAGGCTCCAATGAAGTGTGTGGATAAATTGATGGAAAAGGTGAGGCTCAGATCTGTGTTTTGATTGTAGAAGAGAAGGGTTTTCCCACCAAGGTTGCAACATCAGTTGCCTTGCCAATAAATGGGTCACATCATCTCAAAATATGAACTCAAGGAAAATATCATGAGTCACATCATCTCAAATATGAACTCAAGGAAAATATCATCACAGCCTCCTATACTTGGTTATTCAGTGATGGTTTCTGCCTTTGGAAACAACAGCCAGCAGCAGCAAAAACAGGAAAAGATTAGGAAATGCGAACCAAATAGGTCATAAACCAAATTCAACGTGCAAACACACTCACATAAATACATACGCCAACTCATACAAAGGGTGGTTGACTTTTTTATGAAGTGAAATCATTGGCTTTGATGATCTAAGGGATGACCAAGATCATACAGGTAAAGAGAGGGGCAACCACCCTTAGAAACATTCCTTCTCTCTGCTCATTAGCCTCATTCTCGAGTTCTTTCCAGATATTCATTAGGATGCTTCTATTTGCACATAACTTTCTTTAAAGCATCTCCAAAGCACTATAAGAGCATTTTCAAAGCACATACTCATTTCTTGATAACTCAGTTGTCCGAACGAACTTCCGCACACATTACTAATCACTAGGGAACAAACCCACCTTCCACTACCAGAGGACCGACTAAAGTCGCATGCACTAGCCTTAAAAGAGTTAATATAACTAGGAGGTTTTGAACCCGATACCTAGGGGAGCAAACCTCCAAGGTCCCACAATTCGACCACCACTAGGTGCACGGCTTCGGGCTCAGCCCAAAAGATCATGCCCGTTCCAGCACTTCCAATATGTAACATGCTCCATTCCGCAATATCAGTTTCAAGTCAAGGTAATCAATTTGTGCACCAAGACAAGTACTGCTCCTCACCAAATGAAGAAAGTTATAGACATCAATTTCATCCAGCTCATTCATTGCAACCTAACAACAAAACTTCCACTGTGTTTTAATTGTACAAGGTCGACTAAAGCAGATGATCGATCAAGGTTGAATTGCTCCTCATCAAATTGTGAATGTGTGCCAACAGAGACTTGTTTTCCCCACCAACAGGAGACGACTATGCTCGACAGGGAATTAAAATGACATTTTGCAAAACCAAACATTGGGCTTTTAAAGAAGAAGAAAACGTACTATAATGGCTTAACTACGTGAATGCTTAGTCATTCTTGTACTTTGTTAGTCATTATACGAACCGAGTGAGAAGAATTCATTTTTCTTTTTAGAAAGTACTTGGATCAAGGTTTGTGGAAGGAATTATGGATAGAAAGTGAAAAGAAAGAAAATAATAAGTTGACAAATAAAACTATGTGAAGATGCTAAATAAATTTGCTCATTCCTAGCTTTTCCTGTTCCTTCCATGAGAAATCTTTGATACAACAAACACTAGTTTGGACTCAACTGAAGCACAAAGCAAGGTTTTCTTCTTAACACCTCATTCAATTTAGTTTCATCTCACATACACAAAGAACTTATTCATTAAAAAATAGAAGCAATCACTAGTAAGAGGAAGTTAAGTTTAGTTAGTGAACCATATTTAGTGATTGGTACACAATCAAAACAACAAGTAGACAAATCAAAGTATAATACTATGACCACCAGAATGTGTTTCCAGAACCTCAACCATACCTTGTACATTGCACAACACCTAATATCTTTAGTTCAACTAGCATAAAACATGAATTTCGGAATAGGCACTAAAAAGGGTTTAAGGCATGAAAGAACAAACTCTTTCATATAGTCATATACTGTGAAGCTTTCAATATTCAAAGCATAAGAAAGGCACTAAAATATTGCCATTCATTTCAAAAGAAGGAAAAACCAAGTTTTGGGATATCCCATCTCTAATAATAGAGGATGAATTACTTTAAATCAGTGGCGTTCATAGAGGTCTGCTCCAATTGAATCGTACTGTGTTCCTGTGACTCCGGGAAAAAATTCCGCTTTTAGGCTATGTTCTCAAACCATACAAAAGTTTTAATTATTTTGCTTCTTATAAAAGATATGACCCCAAACACACAAAAATAGCTTCCGTATCAGACATGCTATATGTATTTTCCAGAGAGCCCATATGTAAATGTCTATTGAGCGATAGATCCAATTTTCCCCCATAGACCTGAGGCAGCATCTCAATCTCCAATGTGCGAAACTCGGGGCTTACTTCCTATGAAGGTTCAACTTGTTCAAATTCTGTGACGAAAAGGGGTCGGTGTGGGCGTGTGGCATAAAGTGAAGATTGGGGAGGCTTCATGAATGAATACCTTGGCAGTTAGCAAAGAGATAACTCCCTACTCTGTAGTGATAGTATCAAATTAATTGTAGACTTGGAAAGAAATCAGTTCGTTTGACCACTCCTTTTCATTGCCAAGGCTACACTATGGCTGGAGATTAGTCCCAAGGCCGCTAATGTTGCATTGCCCAAATGAAATCAATTCATGGACGCTAACAAATAAAAAATCTAAATACTGAGATCAAAGGAATTAACTTCTAAAATGGGATCTCACTGTCTCAGGAAGATTTTAGTAAAGAAACAAGCGCTGCAAATCTATCAAGAACTCAAATCCATTGTGTCAAATTTTTAGCAGCCTCAGGATGCCCCCAAGTTGAACATGCAGATTGGAGATTGATTACCTTCAAAGACGAAACAGCTGATGGATTTCTTCAAACGGTGTCTTTCTTTCTTGACCAAGCGAGCTTCGAATGAGCGGCAGTCGACGTCGTTTCGATTGGCCGGAGCTTTGCCGATCGTTATCGGAGATTATTCTGATCGGCCAGGGAGGGAGAGAGCTTCACCGCACATTCGACGACGTCAGTTCTAAGGGAAACAGCGAGGTTATGTTGAAACCGGTTGTTATGGGTTTGATTCAGTATATCCAAACCTATTTTAAGAAACATAAATTCATTCAGATCAGTTACTAATCCATTTTCAATTAATATGAAATTTTTACATGACATGTATTTTTTTGCGTTCTACAATATGAATGTCTCCGATCATTAAAATATCACTCGGATAGATAGAAAACGTACTTAGAGTCCCCTACATGTTGTTGATATAGAAGATGATATGATTCAATGTATCCAAATCCATTTTAAGAAACAGAAATTCATTTAGATTAAGTACTAAAATTTATTTTATTTATGAGATATTCGTACATCATATGTGTTATAATAATTTTTACAAGATGAATGTTTCGGATCATTAAATTATGGTATATATATGTAGAAATTGTCTTTGCAGCAACCATGAGTTTTATGAACTAAAACGTAGTCGTTTTGGTGTCATGACATAGGTTGAACCTATGTCATGACGTGGAAATTATTTTTACCAAAGTCAAAAAAAAAAAATCGAAAACCTTAAAACCATGAGTTTTATGAACAAAACTTAGTCGTTGGATTCGTACAGAGAGAGAGGAGCGCTTCCCGCCTCCCTCGACAGTCGACCCCCACTGCGAAACCCACCACCACCGGCTACCACTACCACCACCACCGGCAGCGCCTCCCGCCTCCCTCTCCACCTCCACCTCCGGCAACGAACACACCATCACCGAGAACCCGGCGAATCAGACGAGCACGAACGCGGCGAAGGTTTCTCTCTCTCTGCTTGTTTCAACTAGGGTTCCAATGTCCGAAATCCTACTTGAACAGGTGTGGTGTTTTTAATTACCGATTCTAGGGATTGAAATTGAAGTTCTTTGAACCCAGTTTAGCAATCTCCTTTATTTTCTGTTCGATTGCCTGGAAGAGGAAGAGAGAGAAGAAAACTCAATTTCGTTATAAGCCTGGAGGTTTTGATTCCTAGGCATTTTTAGTTATGAGCATTGCAGTATTGAGCAACTTCCTATTTTTTAAAGCCCCAATTTTTATGCCGATCAGAAAACTTCTATTTTTTAAAGCTACATTAGGGGTATTATTGTGTCTGATTGTTTGGCCCTTTTCTATGTTGTTTGTATGCTACTTGAGTTATCAGATTCTAGCATGATTTCAATAACTTATACCTGAGATATGGAGAACATTTTTGGCAGATGTGACTGTGGTTCTTTGTGAGCTTGAGCTTATGATAAAGAGAGTGGAATTCCAAGTTATTGCATTGCATATCATTTGTAGTATTCCATGAAAGTGTGCAAAATTTGTCACTAGGACAACTAGATATGTGAGGTTGGGTGGTTTTGAATTTGAACTATGGCCATGTAAGGGACTTAAATTGTGGTGATTGCAACTCCTTTGCTATTTTCCAAATGATTTTAGCAAATGAGTTCACCAGTTGCTAAAATCTTTTGAAAAACTCTCAAATAATCGTAACAGAGCTTGAAGTACAAAGTAGGAAAAGAAAAGCAAACATTTGGAAATGAATGGCTTGGTACCATACATCAACAAATAAGCAAAATTTTGTATACATCATCTATGCAATATGTTGTTTGATTTCCTGGAATTCAAACAACATATTCTTTGAATTGCTTACTATGCCGAGATTGAGTTGTCCATAGAAAAGGGTTTGTTTCGCTCGTAATCAGTTTACCGGAATGCAGTTATGTGGCCTGCCTGACATTGAGGACTTTGCATATGTGAATAGGTGTATATAAAGGTGGGAGTGCAAAAAAGGAGGGCACGTTTTAAAAATTACAGCTTGTCGACCCTCCTCGAAGTATGCTACTCTCTTATAAGATCGACTAACAAGAAGGATGAGGGAAAAAGTCCTCCCTAAGTCCAAAATGGAAAGATCAAAGCATAGCCAACTCTCTCTTTCTCTCGACATACAGATGCATACACTTGTGCATGTACGTGGAGCGGTTGACTATAATATCATGTATGATTGCTTCCAATTATGTAATATTGCTCTTTCTTCCTCCACTCTTGGTCTGATTTCTCTTTCTTTCTTCCTCCACTCTTGGTTTGATTTCTCTTTCTTTCTTCCTCCACTCTTGGTTTGATTTCTCTTTCTTCTAAAAATTTGCTTAGAACCAACAGCAATATTGCCGCAGACGTGTCTTAAATGGACAGAAAATTTGTGCATCCAATTATTTCAAAAGGTATGCGGAGCAGCAGTGGCAATTTCAGGGTATTACATTGCATAAAGGAAAGTATGATAGATTGATAGTTCATGTGGGCAAGCTCATTCACATTCTCAAGAGTGTCTTACCAACATACCCTAGCAGCCTAGCCGTACCTGTATCATACTTTTGTAGGTTTCCATATCACCGTATTCTCATTGTACTGTATTTTTGTCCCATATGCATATCCATACTTCATAGATATTGTCCTATTTGAGTCTTGACAAAATCTTGAACATCTCCTTTGATGCAGCTGCCAACTGGGAAAAGGTCCTTGAAGGGATACCAAATATGAGATCTTCTGAAGGTGCACCAGTAGACACTATGGGATGTGAGAAAGCTGGCAGTTCTCTTCCTCCCAAGGTACAATAGCTTCTTCTGCCGGATGATTTATAGTTTAGATAAATCTGACCTGATAAGTCAGGATGTTAAGTTGTGTTTTGGTCGGTAGCTGGAATATGGTCCATATATGGAAAAATCATGCTTTGTAGCTGTCATATGGCATGAAATTCATCATTGAGGTTTTTTTTGCATACTTTTATTCTATAAACGAACTTCAGATTATGGGGCTAAAATGAATAATTTCATATGATCTTTTATAGACTTCTACCCCCTTGTAGTTTTGAGATTATGTTGCAAGGACACATATTTTGGTGTATTATGAGGGTTTATCAAGTTGGGGGATGTGTTTGCCCTTACACCTACATTGGGTTCCATCATTGGTTTTGAATAGTTGAAACTGATGGGTAATGCATTTCGTGATTAGATTTGGTGAACAATTTGGGGACAATCGCTAGGTCTGGGACGAAGAAGTTCATGGAGGCATTGCATGCAGGGGTTGATGTGAGCATGATTGGTCAGTTCGGTGTTGGGTTTTACTCTTCCTATTTGGTGGGTCTTTCACTGTTACGAGGGATGTTAACGGAGAGCCACTTGCAAGAGGATTCAAAGTTACTCTATTTCTCAAGGAAGATCAGGTTAGTTCGCCGATGTCTTGTAGAAGATATGATTGTAGTTCAATAGCCGTTATTGTAAATGGCTCGATGTTTTTCTCGTAGGTGTTATGGTTACGCGGATTTGACGAATTCTGGGTAAAGAAAGATTTGATAACTAGGCCAAGCATGAAATTAGATTGTTTTTGTTGTCCTCAAGGAATTGGCATGCTACCCTTGTATGTTAAGACTGTTTATTGGCCCTGGTTTCAGTTTAAATTTCAGTGTCAATTGGGAAATGCAGTAGTCAGATTAGAAAATGCTGACCAGAGCCCAGGGTTAAGGTGCAAAGTTGTTGGGAATGCCAAAATGAAAAAAAGTTAGTGAAGGTAAAACTTAGCTGGTGTTTTGTTAGGGATTATTGTAGTACTTATTTCTTGCTTTATTTAAGTACTTGGTGGTATTTATGATTTCTGGAAAAGGTTTACTTCCCAAGCACATATCATCTTATAACTTTAGCTTCTGCCATGTTGTGTGTTGGAAATCTCGTCTGAGTTCAGTCTCTGATGGTATTAGCTGACAGTTAAGAAAGATATATAACAATTTACAAACAAGCTGCATAGGATTGTACTGCTGCTTTTGGTATTAATGTAACTTGATTTCATTTGTGCAGTTGGAGTTCTTGAAGGAAAGGAGGTTGAAAGACCTTGTGAAGAAGCACTCTAAGTTCATCAGTTACCCCATCTACCTCTAGACCGAGGAAACCACCAAGAAAGAAATTAGCCATGGTGAAGAAGAGGAAACCAAGATGGAAGAGGAAGGTGCTGTTGAGGAAGTGGACGAGGAGAAAGAAAAGAAACCAAGAAGGAAAAAAAAGATTAGGGAGGTGTCTCATGAGTGGCAACTCATCAACAAACAGAAACCAATTTGGATGTGGAAACCTGAAGATGCACAAAGGAGGAGTATGCCGCGTTCTACAAAAGCCTAACCAATGATTTGGCAGATCATCTTTCTGTGAAACATTTCTCTGTTGAAGGGCAGCTTGAGTTCAAAGCCATTCTCTTTGCTCCAAGGCGAGCCCCATTCGACCTTTCGACATAAGAAAGATGAACAACATCAAGCTCTATGTCCGAATGGTGTCCAAGAAAAAAGTTAAGAAGTATAGCTGTGAGCTAGAACATGGATATCCTTGGGAAAAAGGTTCAAACACTAATTAAAGGAAATTCTGAGTTGCTATTCTTGTGTTTTGAAACACAAAATTGAGCTACACTATTTTGGGTGTCGATGGAGATCAAACTATGGACCAATGGTGTGGAAACCGAACAATCAATTTGCATTTTTTGGCATAAACCTTGGGTATTCATGAAAAACTTCATCATCTCATGTTGATCAAATTATTTTTCTTAGTTTTTTTTTTCCCCATAAATTTGTTAACAATTGTTAATATATTTATTTTTTTGTATGCAGGATTTATGAAGAGTGTGAGGCATTGACCATGGAGTAGAAAAAAGGGGAACCAATTTGTGGTTAAGAGCAGCCTTCAGGTTGTCCTTCACTATTCGCAAGGCTCAAACCGTGTAACGAACGCTCTAAGTTAATTTTGAATGGTGGCAATTTTTTGAATTTGTAATTGCTACGATAGCTTGTGTTAAAATTGCTAATGCTACCGATCTTTAGGTATGCAAAATAGTACCCAAGTGATGTGGTGTTTAAAATTGTGGACTATGCCCATATAACAATGTAAATCAAGATTGAATTTACGTTGGTGTTAAGGGAGTGTTCCACTAACAAAAAAATAGTTTTTTTTTTTCAAAAATCAAGATAGGTCATTCTGTCAAAATACATCGCAAAAAAAATCGTGAAAAATCAATTTATTCTAAAAATACCCTTAGCAAAACACCCCCTTACTGTAACTGAACGTGTTTAATGTAACTGAACCTGCGAAGCATGCTCATTTATAAATCAACGGGTTTCACCTAACGCACGTGTTAACTCACATAGTATTGATTATGCCTTTGACTAAGAAATTTGTGAATAGATTGCAGTGGTTTTCATCTAAGAAGCATGGATATGGAAAAGGAGAATGAGACACGGCAATTGGACACAGTGGGGGGCAAGACATAAAATATGTCATATATTGGAATTGATATTTGCTAGGTTTTTTTTGGAAATGGAAATGGATATTTAGTTGCTATTCATGTGAAAATTTCATACGGAAACAACCAAAGGTAATGGTATCTTTACAACTCAAATGTTCTACATTGACGACTCAAATGTTCTACATTGACGATCTGAATAATCTATTTTGAAGACCTTAGAAAAGAATGTGCATGTACGAGATTAATATAAGTTATCGATATAGGTTATCGCCCTGTTTGTACTTATTTTTATGGACGACGATGACTATGCCAAATATCGAGCATTCATTTTGCCAAAATAAGCCTACACTGCCCTGGCTCCTCACTACTACACAACTCCGGCCGAGTTTCTCGTTTTTAGCACAATTTACTAAAAGCCAATTTTCTATAAAAATGTTTTCTCACACATACTCATTTTACTAAAAGTAAGTTGCTAAAATCACCTTAGTGCTTTTAGCATGTGGGTATTTAAAAGCAAAGTTTTTAGCTAACAGAAAACTTATCCTAGGCAGAGACATAATTCGAACAACTGCAACAAAAGAAGAAAAATACTGAAGTACCAATTACAAATATTCGAATTACAAAAAGCTATCCACTTTTATGGTATTCTGTTCGACAAAAGCTTAAATTCCCCACTAGTCCTGGTTTTTGTATGTTGAATGATACTGCCAATTCCTCCATCTCCCATTGTATTATTCTCTCTATCTTTTCCCTTTTTCTACATGCCTAATTTGACATTTGGGATCGGGTTTCTACATTACAAAATGCCCATTAACCATTTCTTAGACCCATGTAGATTTTTTTCCTGCCAAAAGGACATCATGTACATCCAATAATTCAATAACCCTATATTTGGACATTTGTGTCTGTAACATTGATTGAATCACTTTTTTTTTTCTCTTACTGCATGTTCAAATTCATATTTGCTAATCATTTTTAAAACAATTGTAATCACGTCATTTGACTGTGAATGCCGCACCTAAGTGCTTGCACTTGCGTTCGTAGAAACCCATTTTGAAAACATTTCCAACTACTAAAATTAGCAAGAACAAGGTCAAAGCGAGGCAGATAGAGACTCCATTCTTTCTCTAAATGACTTTTTGACTTTTTTCGGTTTTCATAAATTTTTATGCTTTTCGTCATAATTTTGTCATTAATTATTCGTATTGATGAGATGAATAAGAAAGTATAAAAATATGAACTGAAATTGAAAAAAAATTCATATAAGATGACACTTTAGACAAAAAGACACATGGTCGGAACACATTTATGTAGAAATAAAATGATTTGGGCACACTGGTCGGAGTTTAAATGGTTGTAGTACTCCAATGTGCCCAAATCATTTTGTTTCTATATAAATATTTTCCGATCAGATATATTCTGTGACAGATTGACTCGATTTTTTGCATGGTTGTAGTACTCAACGAGCTTTATAATGTGAAACAGATCATCAAAATGAACGCGACACATGGTTGGAGTTTGAAGGATACACCCCGTGCAGTCCCACTCAAACAGCAGACAAGCCGTTTCCAAGGAATAAACCCATTTTGTCTCCCACCAAAGCGAGGGTGGAACAAAGTTTCTCTCACACGGCATTAGCACAGGTTCAAATCAAGGGATGGAGCCAGGAATTTTCAAGTCTAAAGACGAGCTAGGAATTTCACTAAGTAGGGACGAGCCTGTGGTCATCAAAATGAATGCGACACATGATTGACTACACCCCGTGCAGTCCCCACTCAAAGCTTGAGTGGAACAAAGTTTCTCTCACACGGCATTTGAGGACTAACACAAGTTCAAGTTTAGGAACAGAGTCAGAAATTTCACTATGTAAGGACGAGCCTATATAATCAGTAGGATTATTTTTGAAATATTTTTTTTCAAGTTTTTTTTTCCCTTGCAACCCTCTGACCGCATGCGAAAGAGCGGGCACATATCATTCAAATATACACATAGCATTCAAAGAAAATGCAACTCAGTTTCCATTAACAAAAATTAAACTGCAAATAAACCAGAAAAATAATGAAGACTTACATATCAATTCATTTAGTAGTTTCAGTTTAGTTTAGTTTCGAAGATAGGGGTAATGAATGGAGAGAAGTAGAGAGAGAAATGAGGGTAATGATTACAAAACAAAACTAAAACAAAACTAAACTAGTGAAACGAACATTATTCCCTGTGGAAGTTGTGAAGAAAAAGAATGAAGAAACCCCAAAAGAGAATGAAGAATGGAATGTAGAGAGAGAGAGAGAGAGAGAGAGAGAGAGAGAGAGAGAGAGAGAGAGAGAGAGAGAGAGAGAGAGAGAGAGAGAGAGAGAGAGTCATAACTCAGTAACAAGTTTCACGCATTAATAACAGGTCATAGCCGTAACTCATCTAAGGGAAAAATTATTGAATGTCTTGGCACGGCAGGTGGCCTTGCTCAATAAGATTGAGCATAACTCAGAATTGATTTGGTTTGGTCTAGGTCACCACATAATTTTTCGGTAGGACCCTTTGTTTCTACTCTCAATACTCATTATATGTAAGCTCTCAATTCTTGCCCTGCGCTTTCACTCTTAATACTCTTAATCATGGCTTGCACAATTTTTAGTAGTTTAGAATGTATTAGAAATATGCTTCTACGCTTGCACTCCCGCTCTTGTTCATGCCCGCATCGTGTCATTTAGATTAGGTTCTGTGAGTAAATCAAGAAATAAATCAATTGCACGGATAAAAGATTTTGAGGACGAAAGGAATCCTTGCAACTTTAACACTGAACCAAACAAAGACACATTAGACTATGGTTCGGTTTCGATTTGAACAACAACACTAAAAACCTACACGAAAAAATCACATCAAACCTTTTTTTTTTGCAAGTGGAGTGGAGTGCAAATTCCGGTAAACACTCATCCTCCTCCCCAAGTCCCCTAGGATAGAGTAGATTAGGATTAGCAAATGGCAAAAAAACCACTTTTTTTTTAATTTTTTTTTTAAAATTTCAAGTTAAATCACCAAAATAGAATCCAATGAGACTCAATTTTTATGACCAAGTGTATTTTCAAACGACGCTTCCGCATAAGCATAACTGTACGACAATATTGTGTAGTGATCCGAATCGGATTGGAACATAAATTATATACTAATGAAAATTCACACATTTGACCATTTGACTTATGGTTATTGGAGAACCATTTTACTTTACTCCAATAGAATCCGGGGGTGCAGTGCACCCGGATGCTTTGCTAGACGAATGATGTTAAGATTCCCAAATCCTGGTAAACTAGGACTGGATTCATCGAGCTTGTCTGCACCACGCATTCTCGTGGGATCCACAACTAAGTGTATGAACGGTACATAAATGTACGGTGTTAGAATGATCCGGAGTACTACGTAGTTTTGCTCCGGGACTATTGAATAATTAATCTGCTTGTATATGGGACAAGGGTAAAAATATTTTTTGATCAACCAAGATAAAATGGATAGTGTTGACGATTCCTAATCCTAGATGGTTAGGATTTGGCCAATTATCCGATCTGCCAAAGGCTACATAGCCATGTCAATAGTTTTACACGGCACTCTCTCTTAGTTACTCCCAGTGGTGGACTCAAGATTTTAACGGTGGTATTAACTCGAGGGTTTTGCACGATATGGTCTTTGCTCTATCTTCGGCGAACACCTTGATAATCCAGCACAAGTTTCTGGTCATGTCGGTTCTTGCAATCACTGGAATGTGTCTTTTCTCTCTTCTATGCCTCTTTAGGTATAAGTTTCTATATGGTGAATACTTCCTGTTGGGGTAGATGGTAGTGTCTTGGTTACAAGACGGTGGATGAAGATCAATATCGTGACATAAAATAGCTTCATTGTATTTCTGTACAAAATTGTTGAAGACTTTTATTACATTTAGCTGCCAAACATTCAAACTTTCCATTAGATTGCCTCTCTAAAATCATCAGCAAAACAGAGCTGGGAAAGCTGGGGATGGGGAATAGACACCCAATTCACTCGGAGGACACCGAAAAAATGTCACCCCACGAGCAACCCTACTACAAACTCTAGGCACCCATGAAGATGTACAATTGGAATATGAAGAAAATGACCGAATGTCTTCAATTACAGTTGTGCACTCCCATGTGGGAACATTCTTAATGGAACAGAGGTGAATCACGGATCTGTTATCACTTCCGCTGGCTGCAATTGATATGTGATTTTTTTCCCAGTAGGTAGCTAGCCAGCCTCATTTCTAAAGCTTCTCTTCGAGTCGCTGAAGAAGCAGACACCATAGATGCCCTGCTACACAACATCCTCCCCATCTATAGTCTCTCAAAACCACCGCTATAATACACATTTTAATCCATACAAAACAAGAGACACGAGGGTACCAAGCAATAGAAGTGTCTTTTACATAGGTCTCATTCCTCCACCCAATGAATGCTCATAAGCCCATTGTTCTATACATCCCATTTCGTGACCTTGAAATTGTTGAGGGAAGCACGACCGAAGATGCCACCCTCCCCCCTTAAAAAAAAGGCAATTTCAAGATGTGTAAAAAGGGTCAAAATCGCCATGGATGGTTAGTTCTTAAAATATTTATCTAGTGACTGTATTCCTATATCTTCATAATGGAAAATGCTGCTTGCGTTTTGTCCCTGATTTTGATAGAAGTAATGTTTTTCTGAGAATTTCTGATATATAACTTACCTATATATCTTATACCGGAACCAATGTCCCTTGTGTTGGTGCCTAAATTTTTAGTATCGTAATGCGTCTGCATGTCTTTATCATGTCATGCTTGTGCCTTGTATCTCTATATGTGCTTCTTAGTTCCTAGGCTCCAAGGCACTGAGAATGAGGCAAGTGAAAAGCAATACAAGCAATATTGAAACACTGTTCCGTGGATGAACTAAGAAATTGATAATGCCAACACCAGCTGAAATGGGCTTCGAAGATAAACTTGGGGACACATTATTTTTGTAATCAGGGGGCATTGAAGACAAACATGGGGACATTTGTCTTGAAAGGAAAAGATAAATCTTGTACGCGGCTCGTACTCTATTGTTCATATCCTTAAGCAAAAAAGAAAAAGAAAAAGATTACTTAGTATTAGCTCCATGTACGCTCATTGTTTGCACTATATCCTAAATTGCCTACCTCAATCATTGGATGTGGTTCTATGGGAATAGGGCCCATATGCAATGAACAATTAATTTTCTGCAACATAATCAAGCCTCACTGTATTGGTCCCAAAGAAGCCTCTAAATGGTCATCTCTGAACCAGCAACCTTTCCTAGCGAAGCGATTGCTTTCATTTTAATTGGGGCTAAAGCTATGATAACTAACCTTTCAAGAGCTCTTGCAGCCGAATTTGTAATGGTATCAATTAGCATTTACCGTATCACTGCCTATTCTTTCAGCTCACAAATACCACCCGGAAGGGCATTTGCATAGAAACTCTCTCCCAGCTTTGGGAATCCGCCAACATCAGTTAAATATGGAGCCCCTCTTCTGTCTTTGTGAAGCTTCTTCACTTCCGAACTAAATTTCTTCCAAGTGATTTTTCCTTCGTCCACTGGATCAACCAGTTTTACAAAATTCATCTGCATCAACAGAATAACAAGCACATGATTGGAAAATCCACAGAAATAGAAACATAAACCTAAGGCGGTGGGTAATCCATTAACTAAAAACAACCAACTCCAACAGGTCAACAATAGTACTTTCCCCCATTTATGATTGATGTTAAGTTACTCGTAGTCCCAAAAGCTTAAGCAGTTGGGAAATGGGCCCACCATTGTATATCAAGGTATTGAAAAAGTGAGAGTAATATTCCAAAGGGGCAAAAGCGAAGGCCAAAACCATGTACGCAAGGTAAACATAAGCAATGACCTAGAACAGCAAAATCCCTGAACTGCTGAAAAGTATCTACAGAAAATGCTAAATGAAAATCATCAGGAAGCCAAAAGAATGGATAGCCAAACAATTGTCAGTGGATGTTTATAAATTACTTGTCCCGACTGATAGTTGTCTTGAAGTCCTCAAAGCGCCAATGACCTTGAGCAACCTTTACCATATTCCCATCATAGGTGTAAGCAAAAACGTCACTCTCAAGGGCAACAACAAAGTCTAGACCAGCTAGCATGTTATGGTGATCCCCGAATGGTTTTGGTTCTTCTTCTTTCGACAGAGTAGAATGGGTGGACATATTTTGGAATTCGTCTGTGAAATATTGCCTAGGAGTACTTCCATTCCAATGACCTTCACCAGCCACCAAATAAATCCTAGTGTTGGATGGAACCCAAGCCCTTTGAGCAAAGGGGAAGTATAGGGTTCTTTGGACAACCACTGAGCTTCCTTCTGTCTGACGTATCAATCTCTTTTTGCTTCCAATGGCTGACCATCACATCCTACAATGCTCATCATCTTCTTCTACAGTCAAATTATGGCTGCAGCCTGTAAATGCGAACATATCCTTCTCATTCCAATAGCTACAAGGAATGAAAACAACCAAGGGAAAAAATACTGCCTATAATCAACTGAGCTCTGTCGTTGAACAAACGAATAAACGTGATCGTCTGACCTGCAGTAGTGTTACGAATTACAAGGAGTGGCATACCCCATGAACACACCCTGACAAAAATAACAATTGGAAGTGTTATTGTAAATACAATCCTTTTTCAGAGACTCCATGTTTCATCAATATACTTGTTTTGCATGTTTTAGGGATTGTGTATAATTTGGAAAGTTTGAACGCATCACCTATTTGTGGTCTACAAGAATCTTTTTTTCAGTCTTTTTTTTTTTTTCCTGGTGCATGACCTATTTGAATGCATCAACATATATGCCAACTGATGTACCAGCTTATGAACTTTGGCTTTTGTGCAGGGTTAGCCTCCTATAGGTAATTCAAGCTGAAACCAAATTTTCACGTCATAAAAAATCTAAAAATTTAAGAGAAATTAATTCATGCTAAAATCCATCTGAATAAAGCAACAGTGATGACGACAATAATGACCCTTGCTACTGTCTAGCCATTTTCCAAAAGAATACTTAAAATGATGGCGTTATCAGATGCATTTGGTGTGGGATGATTAACATGTAAGAGTAAATAGAAACAAGTATTTCCAAAAGACGCTTATATAAGCCAAGCACCAGTCCATACATGTTCCCCATGTCTTCAGAAACTTTGAAGTCACACATCCGTGATCCATCCTAAATTTGTGAGTCCAATAAAGGATACAAATAGTTGCATTCATCAATTTGAAGAGACTCATTAAAAGGTCGATACAGTATCAGACATATCGTTTTCAATTCACATTATTATGTTTGGGCTAAGGAATGATATGTAATTGAAAAAAAATGATCTATTATCGAGCTGCAGATAGATTCAAATTGGTCGTTCAAAGAACATGCAATCTGACACACACATCCAGATATATACATGCACACATACATACACCAAGGGTTGTTGATTATGTATGCAAAAGAAATCATAAGCTTTGATGATCTGATTCAGGGTCAAGATAATCTTTTCAACAGATAGGGGCAACCACCCTAAGAAACATCCCTTCTCTGTGCTCATTAGCCTCATTCCGAGTTCAGTTTCTGAGGTTTATCCAAAAGTATTAAAGTGGATCAAATGCAAGGCTTTTAAGGAAACTATATACCGCGTGCTTCAGCCCTAAATTGCTAATCGATCAGAATCATAACCTGCCCAAACTTAATCTTCAATCGAACAATGCTCAGGCCATGTTTGGTTGTTGCTTTCGAAAATGTTTTCCAGAGCTGTTTTGGGAGCTTCTAAATGCACACCAGTTCAATCATAGTCTCGGTAGAAGGTGCTCCAATGAAGTGTGTGGATAAATTGATGGAAAAGGTGAGGCTCAGATCTGTGTTTTGATTGTAGAAGACAAGGGTTTGCCCCCCCGAGGCTGCAACATCAGTTGCCCTGCCAATAATTGGGTCACATCATCTCAAAATATGAACTCAAGGAAAATATCATCACAGCCTCCTATACTTGGTTATTCAGTGATGGTTTCTGCATTTGGCAACAACAGCCAGCAGCAGCAGAAACAGGAACAGATCAGGAAATGCGAACCAAACAGGTCATAAACAAAATTCGACGCACAAGCACACTCACATAAATACATACGCCAACTCATACAAAGGGTGGTTGATTTTTTTATGGAGTGAAATCACTGGCTTTGATGATCTGAGTAAGGGATGACCAAGATCATCCACGTACAGAGAGGGGCAACCACCCTTAGAAACATCCCTTCTCTCTGCTCATTAGCCTCATTCTCTTGAGTTCTTTCCAGATATTCATTAGCATGCTTGTATTTGCACAGAACTTTCTTAGGAGTACCTTCAAAGCACTATAAGAGCATTTTCAAAGCACATACTCATTTCTTGATAACTCAGTTTTCCGAACCAACTTCTGCACACATTACTAATCACTAGGGAACAAACCCACCTTCCACTACCAGAGGACTGACTAAAGCCGCGTGAACTAGCCTTAAAAGAGTTAATAGAACTAGGAGGTTTTGAACCCGACACCTAGGGGAGCAAACCTCCGAGGTCCGAAAATTTGACCACCACTAGGTGCATGGCTTCAGGCTCAACCCAAAAGATCATGCCCGTTCCAGCACTTCCAATATGTAACATGCTCCATCTGCAATATCAGTTTCAAGTCAAGGTAATCAATTTGTGCACCAAGACAAGCACTGCTCCTCACCAACTGAAGAAAGTTATAGACATCAATTTCATCCAGCTCATTCATTGCAAGCTAACAACAAAACTTCCATTGTGTTTTAATTGTACACGGTAGACTAAAGCAGACGATCGATCGAGGTTGAATTGCTCCTCATCAAATCGGGAATGTGTGCCAACAGAGACTTGTTTTCCCCACCAACAGGAGACGACTATGCTTGACAGGGAATTAAAAATGACATTTTGCAAAACCAAACATTGGGCTTTTAAAGAAGAAGAAAACGTACTATAATGGCTTAACTACCTGAATGCTTAGTCATTCTTGTACTTTGTTAGTCATTATACGAACCGAGTGAGAAGAACTCATTTTTCATTTTAGGAAGTACTTGGATCAAGGTTTATGGAAGGAATTATGGATAGAAAGTGAAAAGCAAAGAAAATAATAAGGTGACAATTAAAACGATGTGAAGATGCTAAATAAATTTGCTCATTCCTAGATTTTCCTTTTCCCTCCATGAGAAATCTTTGATACAGCAAACACTAGTTTGGACTCAACTGAAGCACAAGGCCAGGTTTTCTTCTTAACACCTCATTCAATTTAGTTTCATCTCACATACACAAAGAACTTATTCATTAAAAAATAGAAGCAATCACTAGTGCAAGTAAGTTAAGTTTAGTTAGTGAACCATCTTTAGTGATTGGTACACAATCAAAACCACAAGTAGACAAATCAAAGTAATAATACTATGACAAATCAAAGTAATAATACTATGACCACCAGAATGTGACCACCAGAATGTGTTTCCATCCTCAACCATGCCTTGTACATTGCACAACACCTAATATCTTTAGTTCAACAAGCATAAAACATGAATTTCTGAATTGGCACTAAAAAGGGTATAAGGCATGAAAGAACAAACTCTTTCATATAGTCATATACTGTGAAGCTTTCAATATTCAAATCATAAGAAAGGAACTAAAATATTGCCATTCATTTCAAAAGAAGGAAAACCAAGTTTTGGGATATCCCATCGCTAATAATAGAGGATGACTTACTTTAAGTCAGTGGAGTTCATACAGGTCTGCTCCAATTGAATCGTACTTTCTTCCTGTAACTCCGGGAAAAAAAATCCACCTTCAGGCTATGTTCTAAATAAAAAATCTCACTGTCTCAGGAAGATTTTAGTAAAGAAACAAGCAGCCTCAAGACGCCCCCAAGTTAAACAGCTGATGGATTTCTTCAAACGGTGTCTTTCTTTCTTGACCAAGCGAGCTTCGAATGAGCGGAAGTCGACGTCGTTTCGATTGGCCGGAGCTTTGCCGATCGTTATCGGAGATGATTCTGATCGGCCAGGGAGGGAGAGAGCTTCACCGCACCGTCGACGACCTCGGTTCTAAGGGAAACAGCGAGGTATGTTGAAACCGGTTATTATGGGTTTGATTCAGTATATCCAAACCTATTTTAAGAAACATAAATTCATTCAGATCAATTACTAATCCATTTTCAATTAATATGAAATTTTTACATGACATGTATTTTTTTACGTTCTACAATATGAATGTCTCCGATCATTAAAATATCACTCGGATAGATAGAAAACGTACTTAGAGTCCCCTACAAGTTGTTGATATAGAAGAGGATATGATTCAATGTATCCAAATCCATTTTAAGAAACAAAAATTCATTTAGATTAAGTACTAAAATTTATTTTATTTGTGAGATATTCACACATCATAGGTGTTATAATAATTTTTACAAAATGAATGTCTCGGATCATTAAATTATGGTATATATATGTAGAAATTGTCTTTGCAGCAACCATGAGTTTTATGAACCAAAACGTTGTCGTTTTGGTGTCATGACATAGGTTGAACCTATGTCATGACGTGGAAATTATTTTTACCAAAGTCAAAAAAAAAATTCGAAAACCCTTAAAACCCATTTTTAAGAACAAAACGTACAGAGAAAGAGGAGCGACGACCACCACCGGTAGCGCTTCCCGCCTCCCTCGACCACCACTGCGAAACCCACCACCACCGGCTACCACTACCACCACCACCGGCAGCACCTCCCGCCTCCCTCTCCACCTCCACCTCCACCTCCACCTCCGGGAACGAACACACCATCACCGAGAACCCGGCGAATCATACGAGCACGAACGCGGCGAAGGTTTCTCTCTCTCTGCTTGTTTCAACTTGGGTTCCAATGTCCGAAATCCTACTTGAACAGGTGTGGTGTTTTTAATTACCGATTCTAGGGATTGAAATTGAAGTTCTTTGAACCCAGTTTAGCGGTTCAAGAAATAGGGATATAGGACTTCGTCTTTAGGGCTTTTCAATGAGTTCTGTTGATAGCATAGTGGTGACAGCCAGTCAGTCGAATGAAAAATGCCACTGTCCCCAATCTTTCTCTGGACTTTCTTTTGGTTAGGTACTAGTTTCAGGAGATACAGGGCATAATTTTTCTCCCTTACAGGGCATAATCTAACTGAAATATGTTTGTCGAGTCGAGTGCTTTAACTGTTATATTTGTATCGTGAACATTGTAGCATTTCCTTTTTCTTTGTATGACATTCTTTGTTTTGATATATCTGGTTTTCAATCTTCCAGTCCTGGAATCCTCTTTTGTATGATAATGTTGTGATGTCTCACTCTCATAGTCTCATGGATGAGAAAGTCCTTCAGTTTAACATTTGATCAAAGGATTTACCTTTTTATCTATTTAGTGTTTCTCTGGTTTTTTCGTCAGTAAATTTGTTGTGTTGGCGCAATGTGCAACTTAAATTTTCTATCCCGAGGTAGTGTGAGCTTGTGGATCCTTTCGTAGTGCTCATGTCGAAAATGGTGATATATTTACAGTTTCAGTTTCTGGGGAGCAGCCTGGTCAGGATTATGGCTGGGTTAAGGTGGGACTGTTCTAAAAGGATCACACACAGGCAAGACAATCCTCTGCTATTTGGTCAGGATACTGAATAACCTTCAGCAAAAAGGTTTTAGTTGTTTTTACCGTTCAACCTTGATTAGCTGAGGTTTTTGCCAGGAAATGACAAAAAACTGGTGGCATAACACTTGGTGGAAGTCGTCGGACATTAGCATTTGATTTCAATGCACTGTGCTGTGTGTTCATCGAAATGGAGGTTGCAATACGTCTTGAGTGAGCTTAATCCCAATCTACTTCCTTTTCTTTGTCTTTTAAATACTTCTTTTTTTTGATAAATTACGATGACCTTCCGTAAGTCCCCCTAACTTTGGTATAGTTACATCCCTTGCGATTTATTATTTTGCAGCACAGTAGCACTTGCAATCAAGTTTTAGTCAAATGATAGGAAACAATGAGCTTCATCTGCTGGAATTAGATGCAAAGAGTTATAGCCCTTCTATGAAGTAAGTGGAAGGACAAAACAGTACCTCTAACCCGTTTGCTAATCCTCTTTCTTGCCCTTCCGATGCCTGCTCTACAATTGGAATCACTACTGACCATAGCCCCGACCACCTCACTCACCCTTCTACCTTCTTCTCATCTCTTTTTAAATCTCTCTTTCTCGCTTTCTCCTCATGTCATCTGATCTCCCTCTCCCTCAATGTGTTGTCCTATTACCACTTTTTAGCTGCAATCATCGTCTTTAAACTCTTAGCTGGGCTTTTCTTTTGGCAAACCTAACGAATGATCGCAAAGTTTATTCCTACACTCTGTGTCTAGCACACAAATATTTGTTGAAATATGAGGGTTCACTTTTTCTTTTGGTTGTGGATCCTTAGTTTTTGGAACTAAAGGTCTTGTATATTGACCGAGGAACCACAGTGATGTCAAGAGCTGGTATGTTTCGTGTTCTAAATGTTATCCCTGTGTATGTGAAGGATAGTGTATCCAAGCTTGCTTCCTTTCGTGGTTCCATTTTTTCATATTCCAATGTGGAAAGCATGCTTAATCCATAAAGCTTAAGAATAAGAGGCTTGGGCAATTTGAGGCGAGTGCCCCCACTTTTCGTTTTGCCCTTTGATTTCATTCTATTTACGTCTCATGCCATTAACAAATTTACGTCTTATGCCACTGCACTGGAAGATGGTCCATATATGGAAAAATCATGCTTTGTAGCTGTCATATGGCATGAAATTCATCATTGAGGTTTTTTTTGCATACTTTTATTCTATAAACGAACTTCAGATTATGGGGCTAAAATGAAAAATTTACGTCTTATGCCACTGCACTGCAAGGACACATATTTTGGTGTATTATGAGGGTTTATCAAGTTGGGGGATGTGTTTGCCCTTACACCTACCTTGGGTCCATCATTGGTTTTGAATAGTTGAAACTGATGGCTAATGCATTTCGTGATTAGATTTGGTGAACAATTTGGGGACAATCGCTAGGTCTGGGACGAAGGAGTTCATGGAGGCGTTGCATGCAGGGGCTGATGTGAGCATGATTGGTCAGTTCGGTGTTGGGTTTTACTCTTCCTATTTGGTGGGTCTTTGACTGTTACGAGGGATGTTAACGGAGAGCCACTTGCAAGAGGATTCAAAGTTACTCTATTTCTCAAGGAAGATCAGGTTAGTCCGCCGATGTCTTGTAGAAGATATGATTGTAGTTCAATAGCCGTTATTGTAAATGGCATGATGTTTTTCTCTTAGGTGTTATGGTTACGCGGAGTTGACGAATTCTGGGTAAAGAAAGATTTGATAATTAGGCCAGGCATGAAATTAGATTGTTTTTGTTGTCCTCAAGGAATTGACATGCTACCCTTGTATGTTAAGACTGTTTATCGGCCCTGGTTTTAGTTTAAATTTCAGTGTCAATTGGGAAATGCAGTAGTTGGATTAGAAAATGCTGACCAGAGCCTAGGGTTAAGGTGCAAATTATTGGGAATGCCAAAAAGAAAAAAAGTTAGTGAAGGTAAAACTTAGCTGATGTTTTGTTAGGGATTATTGTAGTTCTTATTTCTTGCTTTATTTAAGTACTTGGTGGTATTTATGATTTCTGGAAAAGGTTTACTTCCCAAGCCCATATCATCTTATAACTTTAGCTGCCGTTCAAAAAAAATCTTATAACTTTAGCTTCTGCCATGTTGTGTGTTGGTAATCTCGTCTGAGTTCAGTCTCTGATGGTATTAGCTAACAGTTAAGAAAGATATGTAACAATTTACAAACAAGATGCATAGATTGTACTGCTGCTTTTGGTATTAATGTAACTTGATTTCATTTGTGCAGTTGGAGTTCTTGAAGGAAAGGAGATTGAAAGACCTTGTGAAGAAGCACTCTAAGTTCATCAGTTACCCCATCTACCTCTAGACCGAGGAAACCACCAAGAAAGAAATTAGCGATGGTGAAGAAGAGGAAACCAAGATGCAAGAGGAAGGTGCTGTTGAGGAAGTGGACGAGGAGAAAGAAAAGAAACCAAGAAGGAAAAAGAAGATTAGGGAGGTGTCTCATGAGTGGCAACTCATCAACAAACAGAAACCAATTTGGATGTGGAAACCTGAAGATGCACAAAGGAGGAGTATGCCGCGTTCTACAAAAGCCTAACCAATGATTTGGCAGATCATCTTTCTGTGAAATACTTCTCTGTTGAAGGGCAGCTTGAGTTCAAAGCCATTCTCTTTGCTCCAAGGCGAGCCCCATTCGACCTTTCGACATAAGAAAGATGAACAGCATCAAGCTCTATGTCCGAATAGTGTCCAAGAAAAAAGTTAAGAAGTATAGCTGTGAGCTAGAACATGGATATCCTTGGGAAAAAGGTTCAAACACTAATTAAAGGAAATTCTGAGTTGCTATTCTTGTGTTTTGAAACACAAATTTGAGCTACACTATTTTGGGTGTCGATGGAGATCAAACTATGGAGCCAATGGTGTGGAAACCGAACAATCAATTTGCATTTTTTGGCATAAACCTTGGGTATTCATGAAAAACTTCATCATCTCATGTTGATCAAATTATTTTTCTTAGTTTTTTTTTTCCCCATAAATTTGTTCACAATTGTTAATATATTTATTTTTTTGTATGCAGGATTTATGAAGAGTGTGAGGCATTGACCATGGAGTAGAAAAAAGGGGAACCAATTTGTGGTTAAGAGCAGCCTTCAGGTTGTCCTTCACTACTCGCAAGGCTCAAACCATGTAACGAACGCTCTAAGTTAATTTTGAATGGTGGCAATTTTTTGAATTTGTAATTGCTACGATAGCTTGTGTTAAAATTGCTAATGCTACCGATCTTTAGGTATGCAAAATAGTACACAAGTGATGTGGTGTTTAAAATTGTGGACTATGCCCATATAACAATGTAAATCAAGATTGAATTTACGTTGGTGTTAAGGGAGTGTTCCACTAACAAAAAAATAGTTTTTTTTTTTCAAAAATCAAGATAGGTCATTCTGTCAAAATACATCGCATAAAAAATCGTGAAAAATCAATTTATTCTAAAAATACCCTTAGCAAAACACCCCCTTACTGTAACTGAACGTGTTTAATGTAACTGAACCTGCGAAGCATGCTCATTTATAAATCAACGGGTTTCACCTAACGCATGTGTTAACTCACATAGTATTGATTATGCCTTTGACTAAGAAATTTGTGAATAGATTGCAGTGGTTTTCATCTAAGAAGCATGGATATGGAAAAGGAGAATGAGACACGACAATTGGACACAGTGGGGGGCAAGACATAAAATATGTCATATATTGGAATTGATATTTGCTAGGTTTTTTTTGGAAATGGAAATGGATATTTAGTTGCTATTCATGTGAAAATTTCATACGGAAACAACCAAAGGTAATGGTATCTTTACAACTCAAATGTTCTACATTGACGACTCAAATGTTCGACATTGACGATCTGAATAGTCTATTTTGAAGACCTTAGAAAAGAATGTGCATGTACGAGATTAATATAAGTTATCGATGTAGGTTATCGCCCTGTTTGTACTTATTTTTATGGACGACGATGACTATGCCAAATATCGAGCATTCATTTTGCCAAAATAAGCCTACACTGCCCTGGCTCCTCACTACTACACAACTCCGGCCGAGTTTCTCGTTTTTAGCACAATTTACTAAAAGCCAATTTTCTATAAAAGTGTTTTCTCACACATACTCATTTTACTAAAAGTAAGTTGCTAAAATCACCTTAGTGCTTTTAGCATGTGGGTATTTAAAAGCAAAGTTTTTAGCTAACAGAAAACTTATCCTAGGCAGAGACATAATTCGAACAACTGCAACAAAAGAAGAAAAATACTGAAGTACCAATTACAGATATTCGAATTACAAAAAGCTATCCACTTTTATGGTATTCTGTTCGACAAAAGCTTAAATTCCCCACTAGTCCTGGTTTTTGTATGTTGAATGATACTGCCAATTCCTCCATCTCCCATTGTATTATTCTCTCTATCTTTTCCCTTTTTCTACACGCCTAATTTGACATTTGGGATCGGGTTTCTACATTACAAAATGCCCATTCACCATTTCTTAGACCCATGTAGATTTTTTTCCTGCCAAAAGGACATCATGTACATCCAATAATTCAATAACCCTATATTTGGACATTTGTGTCTGTAACATTGATTGAATCACTTTTTTTTTTCTCTTACTGCATGTTCAAATTCATATTTGCTAATCATTTTTAAAACAATTGTAATCACGTCATTTGACTGTGAATGCCGCACCTAAGTGCTTGCACTTGCGTTCGTAGAAACCCATTTTGAAAACATTTCCAACTACTAAAATTAGCAAGAACAAGGTCAAAGCGAGGCAGATAGAGACTCCATTCTTTCTCTAAATGACTTTTTGACTTTTTTCGGTTTTCATAAATTTTTATGCTTTTCGTCATAATTTTGTCATTAATTATTCGTATTGATGAGATGAATAAGAAAGTATAAAAATATGAACTGAAATTGAAAAAAAATTCATATAAGATGACACTTTAGACAAAAAGACACATGGTCGGAACACATTTATGTAGAAATAAAATGATTTGGGCACACTGGTCGGAGTTTAAATGGCTGTAGTACTCCAATGTGCCCAAATCATTTTGTTTCTATATAAATATTTTCCGATCAGATATATTCTGTGACAGATTGACTCGATTTTTTGCATGGTTGTAGTACTCAACGAGCTTTATAATGTGAAACAGATCATCAAAATGAACGCGACACATGGTTGGAGTTTGAAGGATACACCCCGTGCAGTCCCACTCAAACAGCAGACAAGCCGTTTCCAAGGAATAAACCCATTTTGTCTCCCACCAAAGCGAGGGTGGAACAAAGTTTCTCTCACACGGCATTAGCACAGGTTCAAATCAAGGGATGGAGCCAGGAATTTTCAAGTCTAAAGACGAGCTAGGAATTTCACTAAGTAGGGACGAGCCTGTGGTCATCAAAATGAATGCGACACATGATTGACTACACCCCGTGCAGTCCCCACTCAAAGCTTGAGTGGAACAAAGTTTCTCTCACACGGCATTTGAGGACTAACACAAGTTCAAGTTTAGGAACAGAGTCAGAAATTTCACTATGTAAGGACGAGCCTATATAATCAGGAGGATTATTTTTGAAATATTTTTTTTCAAGTTTTTTTTTCCCTTGCAACCCTCTGACCGCATGCGAAAGAGCGGGCACATATCATTCAAATATACACATAGCATTCAAAGAAAATGCAACTCAGTTTCCATTAACAAAAATTAAACTGCAAATAAACCAGAAAAATAATGAAGACTTACATATCAATTCATTTAGTAGTTTCAGTTTAGTTTAGTTTCGAAGATAGGGGTAATGAATGGAGAGAAGTAGAGAGAGAAATGAGGGTAATGATTACAAAACAAAACTAAACTAGTGAAACGAACATTATTCCCTGTGGAAGTTGTGAAGAAAAAGAATGAAGAAACCCCAAAAGAGAATGAAGAATGGAATGTAGAGAGAGAGAGAGAGAGAGAGAGAGAGAGAGAGAGAGAGAGAGAGAGAGTCATAACTCAGTAACAAGTTTCACGCATTAATAACAGGTCATAGCCGTAACTCATCTAAGGGAAAAATTATTGAATGTCTTGGCACGGCAGGTGGCCTTGCTCAATAAGATTGAGCATAACTCAGAATTGATTTGGTTTGGTCTAGGTCACCACATAATTTTTCGGTAGGACCCTTTGTTTCTACTCTCAATACTCATTATATGTAAGCTCTCAATTCTTGCCCTGCACTTTCACTCTTAATACTCTTAATCATGGCTTGCACAATTTTAGTAGTTAGAATGTATTAGAAATATGCTTCTACGCTTGCACTCCCGCTCTTGTTCATGCCCCGCATCGTGTCATTTAGATTAGGTTCTGTGAGTAAATCAAGAAATAAATCAATTGCACGGATAAAAGATTTTGAGGACGAAAGGAATCCTTGCAACTTTAACACTGAACCAAACAAAGACACATTAGACTATGGTTCGGTTTCGATTTGAACAACAGCACTAAAAACCTACACGAAAAAATCACATCAAACCTTTTTTTTTTGCAAGTGGAGTGGAGTGCAAATTCCGGTAAACACTCATCCTCCTCCCCAAGTCCCCTAGGATAGAGTAGATTAGGATTAGCAAATGGCAAAAAAACCACTTTTTTTTTTAAATTTCAAGTTAAATCACCAAAATAGAATCCAATGAGACTCAATTTTTATGACCAAGTGTATTTTCAAACGACGCTTCCGCATAGGCATAATTGTACGACAATATTGTGTAGTGATCCGAATCGGATTGGAACATAAATTATATACTAATGAAAATTCACACATTTGACCGTTTGACTTATGGTTATTGGAGAACCATTTTACCTTACTCCAATAGAATCCGGGGGTGCAGTGCACCCGGATGCTTTGCTAGACGAATGATGTTAAGATTCCCAAATCCTGGTAAACTAGGACTGGATTCATCGAGCTTGTCTGTGTAACGCCCCGATTTTCGGAAGCATTAATTAAGACAATTAATTAGGATTAGTTAAATAAAAAGAGTTTCCATCAGAGTACACATTGGAAAACGTGAAGTGCAGCCCATTACAAAATACTTAGTACGGTTTGAGAAATTAATATTACAGACCAACATTAAAATAAAAGGGGTAGGTTCTACAGATTAAGGTTGAGATCTTGATCCCAATGCTCCTCTGGAGCCTGATCCACTGGAAAACCTTCTGTTCCAAAATAAGCATCGCCCTCGACACCTACACCTCCTGTTTGATCACAATCTGGCATAATACGTCCGAGTCGCAAAGCAACATCATGGTATTATACCAGGGTTACACGAAGTGTAACACCGTGAGCGATAAATCACTCAATAGCTACTCTAACCCTCCCAACCCTTGCTTAACATACAAGTACAACATATATGATTGAAAAGCAGTAGTTAAAGGAATAATCAGGAAGTAAATCGTAAAACCGAAATTAATCACATAGCTGATTTCATTACTAGCCATTAACTTACATGTTCATCTAAGTTCTCAACCTAGAGAACTTTCCTCCCGGTTAACCACTAAGGAATATGACCAAACTGTGATTTACTCCCCCCTTGCTTGCCCTTCACTCGGGGGCCCCGACGGAAGGTATAAGTTATGTACTTAATCCAGCCGTCAGCCGCCTCGCAAGGATGAATTTCCCAGGGACGAAACTGTACCACTGGGCTACGTATGGCAACTGCCAGGTCCTGTAGGTATATAGCCGAAACTGGTCTATAATACTTCCACCCTTATAACGCCTCAGAATTCAAATGAAGCAAATCACAGAGTGTCATATCCTAGGGTTTCGAAATCAAGGCAGACTGCCAAACAATCCTCCGAAACAAATCACTTGGCGGAACTGCCATTCAACAACAATCTCGGGGTAACTCCCCATCAATCAATTCCAATTAACTTTTCCATTAACCTCATCGTCTATGTGATATCCGCGTACGATCACCCAACCCGGGAACCTAGTTGTCCATTCTAACATTCAACACGTTTATGGAAAGTGCACTTAACAGTAGAAGCAAAGCGATAACGATATCTCAAGGGTCACAACCGAATATCTCAATTCACAAGTTCACGAAATTCAAGTCATAGAGAACCAAGGGTCTAAACGTAATAAATTCAAACTACAGGGGCCAAAACGTAATTTATTAAACTATTTGGGTCAAAACGTAATCTAAAGAAAGTAAGGGTCACCAACGTCATTTTAAGTAAGTATAAGGGTGTCCAACATAATTTCACGACTCTAGGGTCCTTAGCGAAATGTTACTAACTTTGGGGGCCTTTTTGTAAATAAACTTTATATAGGGGCAAAATGGTAATTTCGCCACCGCCAAGGGTAAATACGTAAAATCACCTTATTTTAGTTAGTTATGACATAACTTGACTCCAAAAGTAATTCCTTGAATTTTAGGAAGTCCAAAACTATTATAAGGGTGATAAAAATAATAAAGGGCAAAACGGTCATTCTAGTAAAAATAAATTTCACTAGTTAAAAACTTTTTCTATTACAACAATATACACTATAATCTGATTTTTGTGAACTAACATCATATTGAGGCATAAAAGAAATTTATACTAGAAGTTCTAAATTTTAAAAAAAGTCTTACTAATTATTTATAACTTGTAAGTTTACACTAAAAATTATAATCTAATAATATAGTTTTTTTTTTTTTCACCCAATATAACTATACAAATTTACATTGAGTAAATAATCAACTAGATAGATTTATACTTGCTAAAAAAAAAAATATATATATATATATATATAAACAATACTTTCATTGCATGGGTTATAAATCTTCTCTTAGAGAACATAATAATAATAATAAAAGAAGTCCTAAATAAATAAATAAATTAACATTTCAAATTTATCTTATTCATAGAAATATGCTAAATATTCTTTTGATATGAAAGAACAAAAAAATTTTTTATACCATTTAATCTAAATTTCTACCAAACAAATCCTATTTTTCTACTTTATCAAACAATAAAACCAAACCGATATAAACTTCTCGTTTAATACCAAACTGATATTTAACAGAACTAAAATAATATCAAGTAAGTGGTTTTCCAGAACAATAATATCAAACAGATATCACAAAATAATATCAGAAAGGTCGTCTTTAATAAGAATAATATCAAATCAGTAGTCGGGCCCATAAATAATATCAATTTGGTGAATCTGGCCGCGAATTCGAAAATGGGTTACGGTTTCTCCGGTCGGGCTCGTTCCAAGCCCTAAAAAACTACTCTAAGATACTCCAAGACTATTCTAACACATTCAAAAGCTTGGAATAGGTTGGGTACGAATTTCTACCTTGTTTTGCAAAAGATTTCGGTAAAACGAGTTTTGGCGAAAAACCGGCGGAGGGAGCTTCTTGGGCCGGCTTGGATGGATTTGAGAGTGTGTTTATGATCTTTGGGAGTAGGTTGGTGTTTGTATAACTCGAATTTGGAAGGGGTGGTGAATTTGGGTGTAACCCACTTGCTCTCTCTCTCTCTCTCTCTAAAACTCCATGGTTATGGAGCTTGGAACTCTTTCTTTCTCTCTGGAAATTCAGTGGTGAGGGAGGGACGAATCTGATGATTATAAGGAGGAGGTGGAGTGTAGGAGTTGAGATGGAGTGAAGAGGTGGTGTAAACCACATGGTGGAGTTATGGGTTGACAAGAGGAGTGATGGGGGTGGGTATTGGCAGAGACAAGAGGGAGAGATGGACTGATTTTCTGGGGTGATTGGTGGTGTATGGCAGTGGTGTTAGTGGTTGGAGGAGTGGAGAGTGGGGAGGAGAGAGAGGGAGTAGTTGAATGTGTATATATTCTTATGTGTGTATATATGTGCATAATATACATGTGTGTATATGTACATGTAAAAAAAAAAAAAATGTAATCAAGCCTTGGGGTCTAATGCGAAATTAAACAAATTAAAACAACATTAAACAATCCTAACTTTTATCAAAAATTTCGGATTGTTACAGTCTGCACCACGCATTCTCGTGGGATCCACAACTAAAGTGTATGAACGGTACATAAATGTACGGTGTTAGAATGATCCGGAGTACTACGTAGTTTTGCTCCGGGACTATTGAATAATTAATCTGCTTGTATATGGGACAAGGGTAAAAATGTTTTTTGATCAACCAAGATAAAATGGATAGTGTTGACGATTCCTAATCCTAGATGGTTAGGATTTGGCCAATTATCCGATCTGCCAAAGGCTACATAGCCATGTCAATAGTTTTACACGGCACTCTCTCTTAGTTACTCCCAGTGGTGGACTCAAGATTTTAACGGTGGTATTAACTCGAGGGTTTTGCACGATATGGTCTTTGCTCTATCTTCGGCGAACACCTTGATAATCCAGCACAAGTTTCTGGTCATGTCGGTTCTTGCAATCACTGGAATGTGTCTTTTCTCTCTTCTATGCCTCTTTAGGTATAAGTTTCTATATGGTGAATACTTCCTGTTGGGGTAGATGGTAGTGTCTTGGTTACAAGACGGTGGATGAAGATCAATATCGTGACATAAAATAGCTTCATTGTATTTCTGTACAAAATTGTTGAAGACTTTTATTACATTTAGCTGTCAAACATTCAAACTTTCCATTAGATTGCCTCTCTAAAATCATCAGCAAAACAGAGCTGGGAAAGCTGGGGATGGGGAATAGACACCCAATTCACTCGGAGAACACTGAAAAAATGTCACCCCACGAGCAACCCTACTACAAACTCTAGGCACCCATGAAGATGTACAATTGGAAGATGAAGAAAATGACCGAATGTCTTCAATTACAGTTGTGCACTCCCATGTGGGAACATTCTTAATGGAACAGAGGTGAATCACGGATCTGTTATCACTTCCGCTGGCTGCAATTGATATGTGATTTTTTTCCCAGTAGGTAGCTAGCCAGCCTCATTTCTAAAGCTTCTCTTCGAGTCGCTGAAGAAGCAGACACCATAGATGCCCTGCTACACAACATCCTGCCCATCTATAGTCTCTCAAAACCACCGCTATAATACACATTTTAATCCATACAAAACAAGACACACGAGGGTACCAAACAATAGAAGTGTCTTTTACATAGGTCTCATTCCTCCACCCAATGAATGCTCATAAGCCCATTGTTCTATACATCCCATTTCGTGACCTTGAAATTGTTGAGGGAAGCACGACCGAAGATGCCACCCTCCCCCCTTAAAAAAAAGGCATTTTCAAGATGTGTAAAAAGGGTCAAAATCGCCATGGATGGTTAGTTCTTAAAATATTTATCTAGTGACTGTATTCCTATATCTTCATAATGGAAAATGCTGCTTGCGTTTTGTCCCTGATTTTGATAGAAGTAATGTTTTTCTGAGAATTTCTGATATATAACTTACCTATATATCTTATACCGGAACCAATGTCCCTTGTGTTGGTGCCTAAATTTTTAGTATCGTAATGCCTCTGCATGTCTTTATCATGTCATGCTTGTGCCTTGTATCTCTATATGTGCTTCTTAGTTCCTAGGCTCCAAGGCACTGAGAATGAGGCAAGTGAAAAGCAATACAAGCAATATTGAAACACTGTTCCGTGGATGAACTAAGAAATTGATAATGCCAACACCAGCTGAAATGGGCTTCGAAGATAAACTTGGGGACACATTATTTTTGTAATCAGGGGGCATCGAAGACAAACATGGGGACATTTGTCTTGAAAGGAAAAGATAAATCTTGTACGCGGCTCGTACTCTATTGTTCATATCCTTAAGCAAAAAAGAAAAAGAAAAAGATTACTTAGTATTAGCTCCATGTACGCTCATTGTTTGCACTATATCCTAAATTGCCTACCTCAATCATTGGATGTGGTTCTATGGGAATAGGGCCCATATGCAATGAACAATTAATTTTCTGCAACATAATCAAGCCTCACTGTATTGGTCCCAAAGAAGCCTCTAAATGGTCATCTCTGAACCAGCAACCTTTCCTAGCGAAGTGATTGCTTTCATTTTAATTGGGGCTAAAGCTATGATAACTAACCTTTCAAGAGCTCTTGCAGCCGAACTTGTAATGGTATCAATTAGCATTTACCGTATCACTGCCTATTCTTTCAGCTCACAAATACCACCCGGAAGGGCATTTGCATAGAAACTCTCTCCCAGCTTTGGGAATCCGCCAACATCAGTTAAATATGGAGCCCCTCTTCTGTCTTTGTGAAGCTTCTTCACTTCCGAACTAAATTTCTTCCAAGTGATTTTTCCTTCGTCCACCGGATCAACCAGTTTTACAAAATTTATCTGCATCAACAGAATAACAAGCACATGATTGGAAAATCCACAGAAATAGAAACATAAACCTAAGGCGGTGGGTAATCCATTAACTAAAAACAACCAACTCCAACAGGTCAACAATAGTACTTTCCCCCATTTATGATTGATGTTAAGTTACTCGTAGTCCCAAAAGCTTAAGCAGTTGGGAAATGGGCCCACCATTGTATATCAAGGTATTGAAAAAGTGAGAGTAATATTCCAAAGGGGCAAAAGCGAAGGCCAAAACCATGTATGCAAGGTAAACATAAGCAAATGACCTTGAACAGCAAAATCCCTGAACTGCTGAAAAGTATCTACAGAAAATGCTAAATGAAAATCATCAGGAAGCCAAAAGAATGGATAGCCAAACAATTGTCAGTGGATGATTATAAATTACTTGTCCCGGCTGATAGTTGTCTTGAAGTCCTCAAAGCGCCAATGACCTTGAACAGCCTTTACCATATTCCCATCATAGGTGTAAGCAAAAACGTCACTCTCAAGGGCAACAACAAAGTCTAGACCAGCTAGCATGTTATGGTGATCCCCGAATGATTTTGGTTCTTCTTCTTCTTTCGACAGAGTAGAATGGGTGGACATATTTTGGAAGTCGTCTGTGAAATATTGCCTAGGAGTACTTCCATTCCAATGACCTTCACCAGCCACCAAATAAATCCTAGTGTTGGATGTGAACCCAAGCCCTTTGAGCGAAAGGGAAGTATAGGGTTCCTTGGACAACCACTGAGCTTCCTTTTGTCTGACGTATCAATCTCCTTTTGCTTCCAATGGCTGACCATCGCATCCTACAATGCTCTTCGTCTTCTTCTACAGTCAAATTATGGCTGCAGCCTGTAAATGCGAACACAATCAAAACCACAAGTAGACAAATCAGAGTAATAATACTATGACCACCAGAATGTGTTTCCAGAACCTCAACCATACCTTGTACAGTGCACAACACCTAATATCTTTAGTTCAACAAGCATAAAACATGAATTTCTGAATTGGCACTAAAAAGGGTATAAGGCATGAAAGAACAAACTCTTTCATATAGTCATATACTGTGAAGCTTTCAATATTCAAAGCATAAGAAAGGCACTAAAATATTGCCATTCATTTCAAAAGAAGGAAAAACCAAGTTTCGTATCAGACATGCTATATATATATTTTCCAGAGAGCCCATATGCAAATGTCTATCGAGCGATGGATCCAATTTTTCCCCATAGACCTGAGGCAGCATCTCAATCTCCTATGTGTGAAATTCAGGCCTTACTTCCTAGGGAGGTTCAACTTGGTCGAATTCCATGACGAAAAGGGTCGGTGTGGGCGTGTGGCACAAAGTGAAGATTGGGGAGGCTTCATGAATGAATACCTTGGCAGTTAGCAAAGAGATAACTCCCTACTCTGTAGTGATAGTATCAAATCAATTGTAGACTTGGAAAGAAATCAGTTCGTTTGACCACTCCTTTTCATTGCCAAGGCTACACTATGGCTGGAGATTAGTCCCAAGGCCGCTAATGTTGCATTGCACATGGAGATTAATTCCATGGACGCTAACAAATAAAAAATCTAAATACTGAGATCAAAGGAATTAACTTCTAAAATGGGATCTCACTGTCTCAGGAAGATTTTAGTAAAGAAACAAGCGCTGCAAATCTATCAAGAACTCAAATCCGTTGTGTCAAATTTTTAGCAGCCTCAGGATGCCCCCAAGTTGAACATGCAGATTGGAGATTGATTACCTTCAAAGACGAAACAGCTGATGGATTTCTTCAAACGGTGTCTTTCTTTCTTGACCAAGCGAGCTTCGAATGAGCGGCAGTCGACGTCGTTTCGATTGGCCGGAGCTTTGCCGATCGTATCGGAGATGATTCTGATCGGCCAGGGAGGGAGAGAGCTTCACCGCACATTCGACGACGTCAGTTCTAAGGGAAACAGCGAGGTTATGTTGAAACCGGTTGTTATGGGTTTGATTCAGTATATCCAAACCTATTTTAAGAAACATAAATTCATTCAGATCAATTACTAATCCATTTTCAATTAATATGAAATTTTTACATGACATGTATTTTTTTGCGTTCTACAATATGAATGTCTCCGATCATTAAAATATCACTCGGATAGATAGAAAACGTACTTAGAGTCCCCTACAAGTTGTTGATATAGAAGATGATATGATTCAATGTATCCAAATCCATTTTAAGAAACAAAAATTCATTTAGATTAAGTACTAAAATTTATTTTATTTATGAGATCTTCGTACATCATAGGTGTTATAATAATTTTTACAAGATGAATGTCTCGGATCATTAAATTATGATACATATAGATAGAAATTGTCTTTGTAGCAACCATGAGTTTTATGACCTAAAACGTAGTCGTTTTGGTGTCATGACATAGGTTGAACCTGTGTCATGACGTGGAAATTATTTTTACCAAAGTCAAAAAAAAAATCGAAAACCCTTAAAACCCATTTTTAAGAACAAAACGTTGTCGTTGGATTCGTACAGAGAAAGGGGAGCGACGACCACCACCGGTAGCGCTTCCCGCCTCCCTCGACCACCACTGCGAAACCCACCACCACCGGCTACCACTACGACCACCACCGGCAGCGCCTCCCACCTCCCTCTCCACCTCCAACTCCGGCAACGAACACACCATCACCGAGAACCCGGCGAATCAGACGAGCACGAACGCGGCGAAGGTTTCTCTCTCTCTGCTTGTTTCAACTAGGGTTCCAATGTCCGAAATCCTACTTGAACAGGTGTGGTGTTTTTACTTACCGATTTTAGGGATTGAAATTGAAGTTCTTTGAACCCAGTTTAGCGGTTCAAGAAATAGGACTTCGTCTTTAGGGCTTTTCAATGAGTTCTGTTGATAGCACAGTGGTGACAGCCATTCAGTCGAATGAAAAATGCCACTGTCCCCGATCTTTCTCTGGACTTTCTTTTGGTTAGGTACTAGTTTCAGGAGATACAGGGCATAATTTTTCTCCCTTACAGGGCATAATCTAACTGAAATATGTTTGTCAAGTTGAGTGCTTCTAACTGTTATATTTGTATCATGAACATTGTAGCATTTCCTTTTTCTTTGTTTGACATTCTTTGTTTTGATATATCTGGTTTTCAATCTTCCAATCCTGGAATCCATTTTGCTATGATAATATTGTGAAGTCTTACTCGCATGGATGAGAAAATCCTTCAGTTTAACATTTGGTCAAAGGATTTACCTTTTAACTATTTAGTGTTTCTTTTGTTTTTCCTTCAATACATTTGTTGTGGTGGCGCAATGTGCAACTTAAATTCTTTATCCCAAGGCAGTGTAAAGATTCGATAGAGTTGTCTAATGCGTGTGGATCCTTTCGTCATGCTCATGTAAAAAATTGTGATATATTTACAGTTTCAGTTTCTGTGGAGCAGCTTGGTCAGGATTAGGAATGAGTTATTTGTATGGAAGGTGGGACTGTTCTAAAAGGATCACACACAGACAAGACAATCCTCGGTTATTTGCTCAGGAAACTGAATAACCTTCAGCAAAAAGGTTTTAGTTGTTTTTACCGTTCAACATTGATTAGTTGGGGTTTTAGCCAGGAAATGACAAAAAACTGGTGGCATAATACTTGATGAAAGTCGTCAGACATTAGCATTTGATTTCAATGCACTGTGCTGTGTCTTCATCGAAATGGAGGTTGCAATACGTCTTGAGTGAGCTTGATCCCAATCTACTTCCTTCTCCTTCTTTTTTTTTGTCTTTTAAATACCTCTTTTTTTTGGTAAATTACGATGACCTTCCACTACAACAAATATGGCTTTTTATAGCATAATGTAATAGTGGTTTTTGAAGAATGCTGTAAAAGAGAAGCAAATATAGCGTTCATTGGTAACAAGCGGAGGAAACACTCGCGCCTAAAATACCATAGCGTTTCATTAACATCTTTATAGCGTTCCACCAAAAATTATAAGCGCCAACACTTGCCGCTCTCACCAAAGCTGAAAATTCTAATCAGTTCCGCCAAAGATATAGGCGGTAGATTTCTGAATGTTTCACCATTGCAAGATTTCGTTCGAAACACCAGTTGACAGGTCTTCTCGTATTCTAGGGTTTCAACGGGTATTGCTTGAAAGCCCTTGCTACTTTGTTGAGGTCTGATACTTTAATTTTACCGCCTTTTCTGATTTTCATGTCAATTTCTTGTAATTTAGTTTAGAAACCCCGACCACACCACCACCACCAGTCCACCACCAACCTTCCTCCACCACCATGGCTCACCAAACCTAGTTTCAAAACCGACTCACCCTCATCGACTAACCCCATCACCCCCCTTTCACCTTCCGAACAGTACTAAGCCTCAGACGAATTAGTGGAGTAAAGTTGTCCTCTTCTTCTTCTTATTCACGTGATGTCAAAACCTCACAATCAGCGTTTGATTTTGATGTTACCTCAAGGAAGCCAAACATTTCATCTTGGGCTTCTTCTGATTCCACTAAAAGTTATTATTGGCTGATTTGTCTGTGATTTAGCAATTGGCAAATATACCGAATTTTAGGGATTTTTTCTTGCTAAGATTTTTTGTGGTGTCACTATTTTGTTTAGCGATGACGAGATATTCATATACTTATTTTACGATAGAGTTTTAATTTTTGCAAGATTTTGTTAGGACTCTTTGTTTTAGTAAGATGTTGTATCTAGGTCAGCTGATTTTTTTTGCTTAAACACTGATAGACTTATTTCTTAGGTTAATGCCAGTCTAACAACAGGTGTACTGACTTCCGATTCTGCAATGCTATTGTGAAATTGCAGCAAGTAAGTTCTCAATTGGGTCATATTTGAAAAACATTTGACTACTTATACTTGAAGCCTTGAAGGCTCTTTTGATTTATTGGTGGTTTAAAAAATGATGAGACTAGGATGAGACTAGCTAGTATGCTGAAGGAAATGAAGACACAATTTTGTACAGCTTAACGGTTGGCAATCCTAAAAATACTTACCCAACTCTATGTGAATTTCAGGGTTCTGTTATTTATTCTTCCTTGCTTTATGCCTTGTATATGTGTTCAGTTCTGGTTTTCACATCTACTGTTTGATGAAATGACTGAAAGAAATTTTTCTCTAACATAACCTTTTTTTTTGGGTTTCTCTTCAGCACTTTTGTTAGTCAAATGGGTGAATCAAATCATCTTTTTTTTTTTTTTGGAATGGCTTGGTGAATCGATTCATGAACTGAATAAGAAGATTCAGAACAAAAGCCTCATAATCAAATTCATTCGGGTGAATTTTGTGTGCTACTTTCTATTTTTTTTTTGTTGGATAACTACTACTTTCTATGTTCGTGCACTAATTCACAAAAGCCACCTAATCAAATGAATGTTGTGGCCTTAGAGATGTACTTGGATCACCCACAACGCCTCCAACTAGTTTCATCCATGGGATCTGTGGCTCCTCAAAAGATTTTGCCAAAACAGGTCTCACCGTACGCGGATCAAAACATTTCATCGGAAAGAACTCCCCACTTATTGTCTTCTTTCTTTGGGTAAGAGACAGTCAATATATCTTATTGATCTCTTGTTCTAGGGTTTTGATTTTGGTGGTGGAATTTGGTGTTTATGATTCTTGCATCCAGAAATTCATTTGGGGTTTTAACTTCATAAATTTGTGTTGCATTTAGTTATTCACGTTTATGTCGACATAGTCCAAGAATCTCTCAAATCATCATCTTTATTTTAAGCAAACCAGAGTTGAGCAAATTCCCCTATTGGAGAAGAAGCTTCAGTATGAGCTTTAATTGCTGAGTGAGAGAGTACTGTGCTTCTATACGTGTTCATTAGGTTTTGAAAGAGAAACTAGGTTTACATTAGTTATACGTGTTCCGAGCTAATGTTCTTTTATTTTTTTTCGTTTGATGTTACACTCCTCTGTTGGGACCCGTATACAGGAAACTAAGGGAAGGCAAGGTTTTTCATACGCCAAGAGTAGAGGGAACAACCCTGACTCTGATTCATTTATAAATGCTGATTAGTTGCTGTTTGTAATTGCTTCTGAGTATCTGATAGTTGGGAAAGATTGGTCCATTGAAATGGTACTTCATTTCATGGAATAGAAATCGAAAGCGGCTTTAGCATTGGTATTAATAGCAATATCATTCTAAATGTGCATTAGCTTTGTGTTCTCTCAATGGAATTATTATAATGTACAATGTGTTGTGCATTCAACATAAATTTAAGTACAAAGCTACCGTAACTATTTCTAGCATAGCCACTGATATATAATTTATACTCCATAATGTGTTGAGCACCAAAGCTTTTTTCTTATAAGATTCTTTTCAGTTATATCTACCACTATCATTTGTTCATTCTTATTTTCTTGCTCCTATCTGTCACTGAAGATTCACCGAGGAGATTGTGGAGTATTAGATGTAAGTTCACAGTCTTGGATTTGCTCAACCCTGGTACATTTTTGTGTGTTCGTGTATACCTTTCTGTTGACACAGATTTGATGACTTGTTTGTAGATTGGCTATCCAAATGCTTGAGATTACAAAGGATGACCTGCAAAATAGGATTGCAAATGAGGTAATACATTCTTTCAGTGCAACAGCTTTTCAAGCTACCTGTGTTGGGCTAGAGAAAATGCATTTTACAGACAGTTTGGAGAGAATTGAGGTAATACATAATGATTGGAATGCGTGTTATTAGAAGTTATACAGTAATAGAATTGATACAGTAATAATTGAGGGAATATCTGAGTTAAAACTTAAAAGCTCCACTTACTTCTTTGTGTTGCATAGATTCAAGATCACCAAACCTTGCCCAGGAATAGTAAGGCATTAGAAAAAAAGATAAGGATTGGGCCTAGTAATTGGGCATTCCATACTGTTTTGCCTCACAATTAGTCTTGGGGCCATTTATAACTATGATGCAGTGACTTTCCCCTGTACTTTGGTCTAATATGGAGCCACTTCAGAATATAGCTTCTAAATGAAGTTCTTTGTTTTGTAGAAGGATTGGTGGAGGATACCAACTATTGGTCATCATTTTGTCTGCTAAAGTGCATGAACAGATGTGTTGTTTGGATTGTCTTAGAGCCTGGAAGAGAAAACAACAGTCGATGGAACAATTTTAGATTTAGTAGTGCACTGTAAAGGACCAGCATTTGTAGCAGTACCTAGTGCACAACATTAGAAGATGTAGAAGTCCCAAGTGTATAACATTCATTAGTAGATGCAGCAATCCCAGAAATAGTAGAATCCCAAAAGGCAAAGCACTTGTAGCAGCAGCAGCTGGCCTGGAAACCCAAAGGCATGGAAATTGTAGTCCAACTGTCCTTGAAGAACCAGCAGAACTAGACTCAAGGTACAAACACAAGACACACTGAAACAATGAAAAAAGAGAGGGAAAAAAAAAAAGCCAAGACACAAGACCCAAACAAGGACACAGTGGAACACCAAAAACCAAACCCAGTAATGAGACAAAGCAAGGCTGTCGAGAACAACCCACCAAAAGATATCACCCCTAAATGTTAAAGGAGTTCTATTTTCTCATTCATTTGAGGAATGATCAAGAGACTCATCTTTTTTTTTTTTTTTTGCTGCCCATTGACTTGATTTTAAGCGGAGTTCTTTTCTAGGCTGGATGCCATTTTGTTCTTTTGTCACTTAGAATTTCAAAGCATATCATTACGAAATACCTATGAAGTACATATTTAGACATTTAGCTGGAGGCAACCCGTTCGGTTGATGTCCCTTTTTGTTGTCCTTACTCATATTTTTTCTTAAATTTGATATAGATATAAAAAAAAATGCATTTGGTATGAGCACCTAAAAAGTTAAGAATAAAAGCTTCCTTAGAAACTAAAAGCATTTGGTAGAAACTAAAATTAAGAATAGATTTACAAAAGCTTCCTTGGTAAAGTTGTTAATTAATGAGAGAATAAATAGCCTTCAAAAGTTTGAGTGTTTATTCAAGTAAAAATTCGAATAAAAGTTCGATATGGGGTTGAGTTAAGGACCGGCGTGAGTAACTCGAGTAAAAGTTCGAACAAACGATATGAGATTGAGTTAAGGACTAGCGTAAATGGGTTGGAGATGCTCTTAAGTTGCATATGGATATGCGGATTTGAAAATGCAAGCATGTGACAATAATCATCTAAGGAAAATAGCTCTAATGTGGAAATGATAGTTTACAAGAGATTTGTCATGACGAATTTGAAAGCTCACAATGAGTCTAATTAAGTAGCTAGTCCGAATCAATCAATGTCAAGGGTTCTTCTTACATGGTTTCTCTATCTACCTATAATAGCTTGCTCTCCAATTGCTGTGTCAATTTACTCTCCAATTCCTGGTTTGAGGCTTTGAGCTTTTGTTCATCACTCATGTATGTTTATCTGCTTCTTCTTCGAAGGGACTGCGGGAAACAAGTATATTTGGGTATGAATATGATGACATGATTACCTTCTGTCATTTTTTTTTCATTGGATAAGTAGTAAAAAGAGAGGTGTTTTTTTCTGTTGCTAATTTTGATGTTGGTGGATGTGGTAGGTGGTTTTGACACAGCTCATGCTGCGGCTAGGTAACTGGCGAGAAAGAAAATTATTTTTCTCCAGTTTCAGGTTCCCCCCCAAGTTGTCTTGATTAATCCTGTGGTGTCGTGGTATTAGAGCATATGATCGAGCTGTAATCAAGTTTCGTGGTGTTGATTCGGACATCAATTTCCATTTCAGTGATTATGATTCTATGAAGATCATCTGAAACAGGTTAGGAAACAAAAGATTCACTAGTTTCAATCGATGAGTGTGTTGTCATTTCTGGACTGTTTACTTCGGAAAACATGGGGAAAGCTATAGATCGAGTGTAATTACTGTTAATACTGCTTCATCTTGCAGGTGGGATTACATCTTGGTGACCGTAGTTGGACTCACCACATGGATATGGTGGCTTGTTTACTCAGTTGTTTTTAACACGGCGTTCTTAAGAACGCTATCTGTGGCTTTCCATAGAGTTTTTCGTCTGCTATAGAAAGTTATTTTGTTGTAGTGTTCCCTACTTCCCCTAACTTTGGTATAGTTACATCCCTTGCAATTTACTATTTTGCAGCACAGTAGCACTTGCAATCAAGTTTTAGTCAAATGATAGGAAACAATGAGATTCATCTGCTAAAATTAGATGCAAAGAGTTATAGCCCTTTTTATGAAGTAAGTGGAAGGACAAAATAGTACCTCTAACCCGTCTGCTAATCCTCCTTCTCGCCCTTCCAATGCCTGCTCTACAATTCGATTCACTACTCACCATAGCCGCGACCCCCCCACTCACCGTTCTACCTTCTTCTCATCTCTTCTTAAATCTCTCTTTCTTGCGTTTTTCTCACCTCATCTAATCTCCCCCTCTCTCAATGTGTTGTCCTATTACCACTTTTTAGTTGCAATGGTCGTCTTTAAACTCTTAGCTAAGCTTAGGGCTTTTCTTTTGACTAACCTCACGAAATGATCGCAAAGTTTATTCCTATCCTACACTCTGTGTCTAGAACGGATCGTCCGCTGGGGGGGGGGGGGGGACAACTCAGATCTCGCTTGAGCAAGATGTGATCTAAGCCGTCCATGGCCGACCACGGACGGCCGTGATCGGCCTAACATGCATGTTGTCCCCGAAAGGCCAGCACGCCCCCCCGCTTCCGCTCTGTGTCTAGCACACAAATATTTGTTGAAAGATCAGGGTTGACTTTTTCGTTTGGTTGTAGATACTTATTTTTTGGAAGGGTCTTGTATATTGGGTGAGGAACCACAGTGATGTCAAGAGCTGGTAAGTTTCGTGATCTAAATGTTATCCTTTTGGATGTGAGGGATAGAGTATCGTCCATTTTTTCATATTCCCATATGGAAAGCATGCTTGATATCGATCATGCCTTCGACTAACAATTTGTGAATGGATTGCAGTGGTATTCATTTAAGAAGCATGGATATGGACACGAGAACAAGACATAGCAATTGGACACAACGGGGGACAAGACATAAAATATGTCATATATTGGAACAGATATTTAGGTTTCTTTTTCTTTTTTTTTTTGCAAATGGAAATGGATATTTAGTTGCTATTCGTGTGAAAGTTGCATACGGAAACAACCAAAAGTAATGGTATCTTTACAACTAAAATGTTCTACGTTGATGATCTAAACAGTCTATTTTGAAGACCTAAGAAAAGAATGTGCATGTGCGAGATTAATATAAGTTATCGATATAGGTTATCGCCCTGGTTGTACTAATTTTTATGGATGACGATGACTGCCAAATATCAAGCATTCATTTTGCCAAATATCAAGCATTCATTTTGCCAAAATAAGCCTACACCGCCCTGGCTCCTCACTACTTCACAACTCCGGCCAAGTTTTCCGTTTTTAGCACAATTTACTAAATGCCAATTTTTCATAAAAGTGCTAAAAGCTAAGTCGCTAAAAGTCAATTTCTATCACGTACTCCTTTTACTAAAAACAAGTTGTTAGAATTGGAAGTGTTAAAAATGAATTGTTTAGCAAACGGGAAACTCACTCTAAGCAGAGACATAATTCAAGCAGAGACATAATTCGAACAGTTGCAACAAAAGAAGAAAATTACTCTGAGTACCATAGGAAATTTGATGTTCGGAATTCAAAAAGCTATCCACTTTTATGGTATTGTATTCTCTTTGACAAAAGCTTAAATTCCCCACTAGTCCTACTTTTTGTATGTTGAATGACATTGCCAATTCCTCCATCTCCCATTGTATTATTCTCTCTATCTTTTCCCTTTTTCAACATGCCTAATTTGACATTACATTACAAAAATAAGTACTTGAAATATAGGTGTCTAGACACACGTTTATGTTTATGATTGTCCAATGTGTAAGGGTCTTAAAGGTATTCCGTGGACATCATGTACATTCAATAACCCTGTATTCGGACATTTGTGCTTGTAACATTGATATGTTTAGATTGCATGTGAGATAATGAGATGATCAAGAAATTGGGTAGTTGTGTGTCTATGCTCCAAAAACGTGCACCATATCAACTCTAAAAATGTAATTCAAATCGTTAATTGTTTGCCGTTCAAAAAATAATAATAATTCGTTGACAGTTTAAGCTCGCTGCTCGAGTTGAAAAAAAAAATTCTCGATGAGCACAATATTTATACAAAAGGTTTAGAAGATTGTCCATCCAAAACTACATGAATCACTTTTTTTTTTCTCGTATTCAAATTCATATTTGCCAATCATTTTTAAAACAATTGTAATTACATCATTTGACTGTGAATGCCGCACCTAGCATTTGCGTTCGTACGAGTGCAGAAACCCATTTTGAAAACATTTCCAATTGCTAAAATTAGCAAGAACAAGGTCAAAGCGAGGCAAATAGTACTTATTGAGACTCCATTCTTTTGTCTAAATGACTTTTTGACTTTTTTTGCTTTACATAATATTTTTAAGTTTTTCATCATAATTTTTTTGATTAATCATTCATATCGATGAGATGAATTAGAAAAGTATAAAAATATGAACTGAAATTGAAAAAAATTAATATAAAACGACACTTTAGACAAAAAAAACAGATGTTCTGTCTTTAATAAACCTTTTTTCTTGGCTTTTGGTTATAATTTTTACTTTTAGACTACTCTCGCGGAGACAGATGGTTAATCCAAAAAATATATCGCGAATCTAAAAAAAATTTCAGAAAAGATGAATAATAAACAAAACAATAGAGCTTACGTGGCTAGTCAAATCGTGACACCTGAGCGCTTGTTAACAGAGTAAAAAACCGGTTTTTAGTTTTTTGGTTTTTTCATTTGTCCTTATTCAATTTTTTTTTGCATTCGTTAGTTTTGCATGAAGATTTATAATCCACCTATTTTGGCTTTATTCAAAAAAATATTTGGTTTGACCATAAATTTATACTTGTTAGATTCGTCTCGTCGAGAGGAATCCAGAAACCACAAAATCTTGATACAAAACTAACGAATGCAATTTTTTTTTGAATAAGAACAAAATAAAAAAACCAAAAAACCAAAAACCGGTTTTTTACCAAAAGAAGTCGAATAATATTCCCATCGCACTACAGAGAATCCCAACCGTACCGCTAATTCAACCTCTACGCGATCCATTACAATTTACACACAGAAACCGATCGAATCTGCAGAAGTTTTTGAGAGAGAAACCGATAATTCTAGAGAGAGAAAGAGGAGAGGAGAGAGATGAAGATCACGGCGCTGTTGGTGTTGAAATGCAACCCGGAAGGAACCGACCCGGTTATACTTGCAAACGCGACGGACGTCAGCCATTTCGGCTTCTTCCAGAGGCCCAGCGTCAGGGAATTCATCGTCTTCGTCGGTCGGACCGTCGCCAAACGGACCCCACCTGGGCAACGCCAATCCGTCCAACACGAAGGTACCTTTTCCTCACCTCGCCTCTTCTCTCATGATAATTAGGGTTTTGGATCTCATAATTTGCCATCTTTTTAGCCTTTTGGGAAGTTTTGACCTGATCGAGATCCTATTTTGTTGTTTGTTGTGGTGTAACGAAGTCGTTAGGGTTTGGTGATATGTGGGTTTATAAATTAGATGGAATTGGGATTGGCGTTTGGGTGATACGCATTTGGGCAGATCTTTTGGATAATCTGGGATGTGCATTCTTTATACTTTGTTGAAAGAATCGGATGGAGGAGTTGTTTAGATTTTGCTTTGTAATTTGGATTTGGATTAAATGCTCGATCTGAGTTGGCTTTGGGCAATTGGCTTGTTGGAAATAGGCTGTCGGTTAAAAATTTCAGGAATATTTTGGGGTAGAAATGGGCACGTTTTCTTTGATAATGAAGTGTGGAGGGATGTTGGATTGGGTAAATATTATCAAGATTGTATTTTGAATTAGGAGAATTTGACCGAAAATCAAACCATTTGGCAAGTGGTTATGCCGAAAACTGTTGTAACGTGTAGAGATAGTTGTCTAGGTGAAATGTGCTCGTTGCATCACAATAGTTTTTCTTTTTTTAACATGGATTAACTCTGGTCCTTAAGGGAATTGATTTTTAGACATAAGGGAGTTGTATTATCTTGTTCGATGTTAAAGTTTGGCTTCTTCGAGATAAGCTACTGCATGATTTGATGTTTGTGAGCTTATAATTTTTTGAAGTCCCAAATTTTTAAGACAAATTCATTTGTTTGGTGCCTTTTGTGTGTCATGAATGTTTATGCATAACTGTGGTGTGGAGGAATGTATATGCTCATAATTTCTTAGCCACTAAACTAGATTTTAAAATAGTGTACTTCTTAGCACCTTGATTATGTAGGGCTGCCTTGTTTCTTAAAACCAGATTAATGAAACATTGCCTCGAGTTTTGTTCCACTGATGGAAATTGTTTTTACTTTTGGGGTATATTTATGTCAAGAAGCATCTTGAAGTGGCTATGATACATTTATTTGTTTGTGGGTTCACAGAGTACAAAGTGCATTCATACAGCAGAAATGGCCTATGTGTAGTGGGTTTCATGGATGATCATTACCCAGTCCGAAGTGCATTTTCTCTACTTAACCAGGTAATATCTTTTATTGCTTTACTTAGGTTTCGTGGGAGCACTTTTTCTTTCCCGCAATTATTTGATGCACTTATGTATGTATTTTGATTCCTCACCTGCTGAGAACCCCCCTTTTTCCACGAGAAGCCTTCTGGGAACCCTAAATTCTATAAGTCTGGTAGATAGAATCATATATATGTGGTGGAATTGTTGACCTATGTGATGTGAAATGATTTTATGCTGTTGTTGAACTCTACCGGAAAATTGAAAGGCTATTCAAAGGATAGTTAAATCCATTTTTTTTTCAATTAATGATATTTTATTTGGTGGGCATTAGAGTTGCAAAAAGCCACGTCCTTGTTGGATTGGCAATGGCGGAACCAGGATTTTGTGGTAGGGGGTGCCAAATTTTTGAAGCTAAGCATGAGGGAAGTATTAGAATGACGAAAGTAATTCAGTTTAATACATATAGCTCAATATTTTTCGATTAGGCCTTGTAAATTCGATGTTTTTGCAAGCAATTTTTCTTTTTAATATTGAAAATTAATGGAGTTCATTCAGTTGGGCTATTTGTATGGAATCACAAATCAGTAAATCAGTATAGATTTTTCTTTTCATCAAGCTAATTTTTTGGCCTTAAAAGAGGGTGTGCCAATACAATACATATTTGCTATTAGGCCTTGTAGATGTAACATATTTATGGGTGTTAATAGCAATTCGACATCCCCACCTCAATACCTCAGTCCGCCCATGTGAATTGTACCATTTGCCACTTAATTGTTGCAGAGTAATGATTATCATATGCAACTGCCGCATATTAAGTGCTCCCATACTATTGATTTTGATTTCAGTCTTCTATGCTTCAAATACTAGTGAATTACTCGTGCTTATGATGCTACTGAGGTAAGTATACATGATAATGTAATACCAATTTAAAAACTTAGTACATTTACCTAATTTGAACCAACATTGGGTTGTGAGCCAAATTTAAATGTTATTCATCACTCTGTAATGCAGTGAATTTGGACGATAAATTTTGGCAGAAAAAGGAGTGCTTTCTATTGCAATTTGCATATAGTCAAGCACATGGTTTTACTCGGAACTCGGAAGTAAAATTTTCTGGCACACTGTTCCACCTGAACGAATGAATGTATTAAAGGATGTATGTGTATATATACACGAGTCTTTTACATGAGGTCAAAAGATGATCAGAATCCTATGTGGAGTAGTTTAGTCTGCGTGGCTGAATATGGATCAACTGATCAAGAGATGGAGATGGGTTCAAGAATTTGCCCACAAACCTTGCAGAGAAAATATGCTGATATGATTTATGTTCCATCCGTAACCCTCGTAGTATTTTTGCATTATCTTCAAAATAATAGGCTCCCTAGGAGAGAATACTCACGAAAGAGGAACTTAATTTGGAAAATGAAATTGGTGCAAAATATGCAAAGTCATCAAAAGAAGTACTGTATACGCAGCTTCAAAATACCCTCTTCCAGATCCCATGTCCACCTCCGTTGCACGAGAAGCAATAAAACAAAACAGAAAGTTATCTCAATCAAACGCACATACATCCACTTGGCCGCTAACTAAAACAAAAAAGAAAGCAACACAAAAACATTGAAAAAAAAAAAAAACAAAAGAGAAAAGAAATGCGAAGGCAAAGAAGAAAGAACCCAGCTCATAAACCATATGTGGATGTTCATAGATGAAACCATTGGTAACCTGAAAATAGGCCCCCCTAGCCTTCATTTTTAGTTGCTTCTTTGGATGTCCTCTGGATCAGCGAGTTGATTGTTATCTACGTTATCTTTTCTAGTTTAAAACTGTGCAGAAATTGTTGAATTAGTTTCTATAGATTATTAAGAAAGGCTATTCAATAGGTTGATGATATTTTGATTTATTTTTCAGGTGCTAGATGAGTACCAGAAGAATTTTGGGGATTCATGGAGAACTGTGCAAGCAGATGGTACTCAACCGTGGCCCTATTTGAATGAAGCTCTCACCAAATTTCAGGTATCTACCAGCTTTATTTTGAGGTTTGTTTGGCAAGGGTCACAAAGAAAACATACTTATTCTATTCTTTTTTTGCATCACGAAACTCACTCAGTTCTGCTTGTTGACCCTTTTGCTGCTACCAACTGAAGCGACTCTTATCTTCTCTTTTCCTTATGATTCTTCAGGATCCTGCTGAAGCTGACAAGTTGTTGAAAATTCAGAGGGAATTGGACGAAACAAAGATTATTCTTGTGAGTATCAAGTTATAACTGCATTTGCTTGAGGAGCTTTACTTTCTCTTCGTTCCTATTCCTTTAGCTCTTTCTCCTCTACGTTGCATGTGGATAGCATTCTGTTAAATTTTAGCTTAGTTGTAAAACTAGCTCATTGATGTTGGAATCAACAAGTTTGGTAGCTGTTGATGCCATTCAGATAAAACTTTTGAAGCTTTATTTTCAGTTCATCAGTCGTATAAAATACGTGATATATAAGTTCTTTTTGACTTTGCTATGATTCTTGTTCAGAAAAGCTAACCCCATTTCTTTTGCTTGAGACGGTATCAATCTTCTAGCAACAGTTAACGATTACATGGAGGTCCCAGTTAACAGATGCTTTCCTTTGTATTACAATGATTTGCTGCTCATACATTGTCCCGATTCTGTATTAATTTTGTGTTTGTTCTTTATGGCGACTTATGAACCTTCCTTTGACACAGCACAAGACGATTGATAGTGTCCTTGCACGAGGTGAAAGGCTTGATAGTTTGGTTGAGAAGAGTTCAGATCTCAGTGCAGCTTCACAGGTAATTTTTATTGTGCTTGTATGTTGTAAACCAAACACACATATTGGATCTCTACACTACCTTATTTCCTCGTGCTTACCCTAGTATCAATTATTCCATGTTTATTTGAAAATATCAGTATGAAAGGTCAACGAATGATTTTCATGACCTCGCTTATATAGAGTGCCACAATTGTCAAGCTTTGGAATGGCAATTATGTACACAAATTCATCATTTATGATTTTGATATTGTGAACATATGTGTTTGCTTGTTTGCACAGTCTTACAGTTCAATCTTCCTGATTGTAATCAACCATTTTTTGGAATGGTTTTCAAGAAAAAACTACTATTGTGCCACTGACAGTCGTGATTAGTTATCATTTTGCTTGAAATGTCTTGCATGGAGCACCATATACTTCACGTCCGGTCGTATTTTTTATACTTCTTTGGAGGCTTCTCACTGAGATGGACTAGCTGAATGCATCTCACTCATTTCCTTTTAAAAAGGTTTGATGTTCACAACATTTCTGCATCGCCCACGTCCATTGTAATAATGCATTTCCACTTGGTAATTTTTATGTGAATACCGTGTTATTATCTGATCTTTGCCCTATTTTTCCATTTCAATATGCTAGTCATCAAAGTAGTTCTAACTGGTTCGAGTTCAATGTGATGAGATAATCCGCATGACTTCATCTACCAGTTGTAGTTATAATAGGGTCATCACTATGTTGAGGGAAAAAATGAATAAGTAATTTGAATTCTTTTTTTTTTTGGGAACAGATGTTAATAGTTGTAATTTTGCAGTATATTGGGAAATAAAAGATCATGATTAAAATTTAGTGAGGGTTATGTTTGTATGCTGGTATGCCTTGTTGGGATCTAAAACTCATGCTCATGTTTGTATTTATATCTTTATTTTTCTGAAGAGTAAACGGTGTAATATTCGTAACTGCACCTAAATACAAGCACCTGCTGTTGGTTGTTTTTGGCAGATGTTCTACAAACAAGCGAAGAAAACTAATCAATGCTGTACAATATTGTGAGCTTTGAAAGTGAGAGGAGGCTATAGGCTATCTTATCAAAACATCCACTTTGTTCCCGTGTTATAAATATGATTGTATCACAAAATGGTAGTAATTGTTTGTTTATATCATTGCACTCTGTTTGCTTTGACAGAATTCTATGGTCTTTCTTCCTCTTTGTATTTTGGTTTCCAGATTGAAAATGAAAGCTAATGCTCTGATATCTGTGTTTCCTTTCGTATCCTAAACACTGGTTATCTTCCGATGTTATACACGCTTTTCATGCCCTTCCCGTACAGATCTGAAAAATAAAGGATCGATTGGAATGCTTTAATCAATTAACATGGCGATGCATGCTCGTGTTATGAATGTTTGTGTTTTTTCCGAGTTGGGAGATCCTTTCACCTTCTGGGTTAGTTTTTACCCTGCAGTTGTACGTGTCCAAATGCCTAGACACACATCCATATACAAAGGTGTCTAAAATGGTCCGATTCATGTGAGACCTACACACATCTGGTAGTTTTTACCAAGCAATTTCCGTTCTTGAATCATTTTTTTGTGCGTATGTAGTATGGCTGGATCTGTTTAGAGCAACTCATGTAGACTGTAGATTCTACCTATTTGGTCCTTCCCAATCTTACATGGAGAGATGGTGGTTGTGAATGTATTTTGCCTAAAGGAACGGTATCCTTTCTAGTCCGTGAAAATGGACTGAACCATTCAGTTTAACCCATTTGTGGGCCCTTATGGGTCCATTTTAGTTTAATTTGATTTTCTTTAGAAAGATCAAGGTTGAGCTCATGCTTTGCATGTTATTAGAGCTCGAGCCACAAACAAGCTTGAGTTTGCGCTCAATCATTTGAGCATGAGCTGAACTAATTTAGAGCGAGCCACTTCAAAGCTCCGTTTGTAATACTTCAAAGCTCGATTAGATTTGGCTAGTTTGCAGTCCTACCAAAGCTCGATTAGATTTGGTTAGTTTGCAGCCCTGCCAAAACCATATGCGATTCTGCCGGTGGCACCATACAAAAGGCCAAAAGGGCATAAAGTCCAGGTTTTCTAAACCATACATTCCAGTTTCCAGAGTCAAATCATTCAATTCAATAAACTTCACTACGAAGGAAGCTAAACCCATATGCTTCAAAACTAGAATTCACAAATTATATAAGCCTTTCAAATATTTATCGAGTGGGATAATGACATTCAAAACTCAAAATACAGAATCTACTGAAGGGTATTAAGGCCCTTTATTTCTATGCTTCACTCAACATTTTTTATGTACTATCTTAGCAAAACGGATCCGGAAGAGCCCAGAAATGGCCCGGACAGGACTGACCAGTCTCTTCTCTTTTTGTCGGTAAATTCGACCAGTCCCTTTCCAATACCTACTTCCCAATAATGGACTTAATCCACCAAATGCCCTTAGTGTCCTTGGGGCCTTCTTCTCCCTCTGGTGGGGGATTAGTGTGCTGTGTCTTGTGAAGCTTGCTCACATCATAACCCTCCTCTTTGGCTCTTTGGATTAGTTGATTGTATATTTCTTCATCAAGATGGTTCTCTCTGCTTAATATCTAAATAAACAAATAACACCACAAGAAAATTAATTTAGTTAATGGATACCAATTTGTTCACCAAAAATAACATGTCTTAAGTTTCCAAAAAAATTCAAATTTCATTTTTGCATGAATTGAAAGAACTCAAAAATGCATTATTTTTAAGTTTTCTGACAGGACAGTCTTTTTAGGACGGAGTTGGTACAAAATTATAGTGCATATCAACATAAAGAGAACAGATATAATCACAAAAACATACCCAAAGAGACTTCTTGGAGGGCTGGCCAATCAAAGCATACTGATAGTCCCCATCAAGATACAAAACCCAGTAATCCCCAACAACAGGGATTATAGGCAAGAAAGGAGGAACATAGAATTTGACCTTGAGCTTGGCCTCATCACTTGAAGGGTCAGCCTTATAAGCACTCCCTTCTATGAACCCTCTCTTCCCATCAGTCCAAGTCTCATTTAGGACATGCACAGTGCCATCATCCCTTAAAGTGTAGGTAGCCCTTGTGTTGGTCCCATTCTTGGGCTGGTTTCTTGATGGGAATGAGGCAATTTCGTACCATCTGCCCATGTACCTGTTTAGGTCTAGACCTTTCACTACTTCCATCTCTTTGTTGGCCATTTTGCTTCACAATTTTTGAGAGAAAAAAAGAGAGGTTTTGTGGGGTTTTGTGTATAGATTTGTGTGGGTCGTGGAATGCTGTTGATAAGGTGAAGGTATTGGGATATATAGATTTGTGGGGCAAACGTGGATGGATGAGAGCCTGACACGTGGTCAAGACAAGGACTATGAAATAGGTCATTCTAGAATGATGCGTTACTTATGTAGGAAGTAATAACCTTTGCGTTTGAATTTCACCTGAAATCGATGAGTATCGGAATTAATTTACTTCGATACGCCACTCCCTCCATTCCAAATTGTTAGTCCTATTCGAATTTGGATACAAATTTTGAATTGTTCATATTTTTCAATCTATAACATATTTGATGTGCAATATGGATCTCAATTAGTTAAATTATTCGAAGTATTTAAAGTTTTTAAAAATATTATAGATTAAAAGATATGAAAAGTTTAAAAATTGCATCAAAATTTGAACATGACCAATAATTTGGGACGAAGGGAGTATTCTCTGCTCCCTCCGTCATGGTTTCTTTTTGATATTCATGTCATTTTTAATTGCTTATATCTCTTAATTTATTATGATATTCATGATTTTGCAAACTTTGTACAATACAACTAACCGAGATCTATCAACTAAGATTCATATTGCATATTTTTTAAAATTTACATTAAGAGATATAAGTAATAAAAAATGGCAGGAATCTTAAAAAGGAATCAACAAATGTGGATAGAAGGAGTATGTCTCAATTTGAAAGCCTATTTTCAATGTTTAAGTCAGTTTTTAATTGCTTAAATCTTTACATATGAATACAGGAAATACGTAATATGAATCTTGTTTGATAGTTTGGGATTGATACTCTTTTATACTCCCTCCGCTCCAAATTATTGTGGGTCCCTTTTGGCCAGTCATGCAACTCAAGCAATTGTATATGATCTATATTTCACAAGTTGTAATGTTTTTGATGATTCAAAAATTTTGTTTAATAAAACTAATTAAGGTCTATGAAATAAGATCAATATTTGATATAAAAGTATCATAAATCAAAAGATATAGACAATTTGTTGGGAGGTCCTAAATAGTGAAAAATACTAACAATTCGGGACATAAGAAGTACAAAATTTTCAATAGTTTTGTAACATCTGTGTAGGCCTATAAAATGAATGATTTTGACTTGTCCATGGAGACAATATATTAATAATAAGTCTCATATTACGTCACATGAGATGATATCACTTGAGAGGGTTCATGCTAGCTTTGGTAGTATAACCAAAAAAATGGCCCGTCTTTAAAGTCGGGTTGGGAAAGTGTTTAGTCTATGAAAAAGAAAACATGAAAATGCACATGAAAGTGTATTTGATGGGTGAGATTCATCCGATACACTATTTAAGTATACCATGTCTAAGTGGGGTTAGGTGAGGGACTTGGGGTTGCTGCTGTGCAACCCCCTGCAAAACGGTCCAGAACCCAAATTGAAAAAAGCTTTCAATGATATGAAAAGAGTAATGATGATGTTTCGTTTATAATATTTCTTTCTGTGATAAAAAAAATGATATGAAAAGAGTAATGATGATGTTTCTTTAATAAATTGAATTTTCGAAGCAACACACTTAAAAATGGACGAGGGGAGTACTAACTAATAAGAGGAGTAGTACAATATATGAAAAAAGCTTTTTCCAAAACGGTCCAGAACCCAAATTCACATGTAACCTTTTCGAACTAATAATAGAAGAGGTCAAACACAAATTGACTGCAAACGTATACAAATCAACCACTATACCAAATTAACTAAACTTCGTATATTATCGTACATAATAGTAATTGCAATTGACTAAAGTAATTTGACTGAAAAGATAAGAAGCCTATATCACTATTGGCCTCCATCATGATAAAGGTGACCAAAATCACAAATCAACCTCTTTAACAAATTAAATAAACTTCGTGTATTATCGTACATAATAGTAATTGCAATTGACTAAAATAATTTGACTGAAGGATAAGAAGCCCTATATCACTATTGGCCTCCATCATGATCAAGCCTTCATTCTCCTAGCCTCGTCCCCAAAACCAGCGTCATCTGCCGAATAAATTAATAAACAACACAATTAATTACATTTATTTCACACAGTATGTCCCTTTTTCAATGATCACTACAAGAATATGTGCAAATTTAAACACCTAAAAAACATATTTCTCTATATAATTTTTTAATTTATTTTATATCAAATTAAAGTGCTCATCGAGTCTTTAATCCGGTGAATTTTTTTATTAAAACATTACACGAAAGTACATTTTTTAATGTCTAAAAAAATACACATTTCCATAGGGATCATTTAAAAAGAGACGGATGAAGTACTAATTATACAAAACAGTGAAACACGTGTATACATTATACTCCTTCCGTCCCAATTTAAGTGTCTTTAATTTACGGGAAATCGAGCTTTTTAAGAAGTTAAAATTTGTCCTCTAAATTTCTAAAAGTAACCTTACAAATTGTGAAGTCAATTAAATGTATTTAAATTAATTGTTTATATCTTTCAATATGGATCTCAAAAAATATGTAATATGTATCTTGTTTGATAGATTTCAATTAATTCTATTATACAAAGTTTTCAAAATCATGAAAAATATTATGCGTTGAAAGATATTGTCAATTTAAGAATGATATAAATATCAAAACTATCAAATCAATTAGAAATTAAAGATTAATTTTTAATGGTAAAATTGAAAGTTTGGTGTGTTTTGATGGTTATTTATCGAAAGTGAATACTTATTAACCCCTAATGCTAAAGCTGAGTTCCAATTATTTCTTTGCTCAAATTTAACACATGCATAATGATCAACTTAAATTTAATACATGCATGCATATTCACTTACCCGATCACATGATCCCATTGGCAATTCCAGCAGATATGAAGTATGTAAGAACCCGAGTGATAACGGAAGAGTACTGCCCGCTACGTGGAGGTGTCCGCGGCGGTGGTCGGTCCGGTGTCCGTGAACCAGAGCTGGATTCAGAGTGAGGGTGGGACTGTTGTGGAGTTGGATCACGCCGTGGTCTGTAAGCCAGGTACAGAACGTACCCCACGACATGAATGATAAACCCCCCGATGATAATTCTCCCAAAACTACTCGCGACGAACCTCTGTAGGAAGGAGGTATTGCGAGCCGGCGGTGCAATCATTACATAGGAATGAGGAACAGGGGGTGGAGCAGGTGGCGGCGAACAAACGGGGAATGGCATGTCCGGCTGTGGCGGCAACAATGGGTGCAGATGCGGTGGAGGAAAGGAGAGAGTATCCGGTGGTGTGAGTGAATAGACTGGGTGGTGGCTGGATGGCGGCGGTGGTGGAAAGGAAGGAGTTTTTGGTCGTGTGGAGATAGAGGGTGGTGGCCGGAGTGGCTGTGGTGGTGGAAAGGAAGGAGCATTCGGTGGTGGCCGGAATCGCGGCGGTGGTGGAAAGGAAGGAGCTTTCGGCGGTGGAAAGGAAGGAGCATTCGGTGGTGGCCGGAATCGCGGCGGTGGTGGTGGAAAGGAAGGAGCTTTCGGTGGCGGCCGGAATCGCGGCGGTGGTGGAAGGGAAGGAGTTCTCGGTGGCGGCCGAAATGGCGGGGATATGATGTTGCCTTTGTGGACTCTACAGACAGTCACACAAGGAAATGCTAGCAGTAAAAGAAACCAGGGAAGAAAGAATGGCTTCATCTCTCAAAATTGTGAGCAACTGAGCACGAGGGGGTTCAGTATTTATTTGGCTGCTGTGTCACAGCCGCACAGAAAGTACTTTTCCAAGTTCGCCACACATTGCATATTTTCCAAGTTCGCCACACACATATGCATATTTTCCAAGTTCGCCACACATTGCATATTTTCCAAGTTCGCCACAGATTGCATATTTTCCAAGTTCGCCACACACATATGCATACTTTCCAAGTTCGCCACATATGCATATTTTGTGCGAGACGGGTCTTTGTGGTCCACTTTAAAGACCCACACAAATGATCCAAGTCGTCCGTTAGTTCTAAAATTAATTTTTTGACTCACTCCTAAAAAATTAGCTCATTGAAAAAATTATAAGTGGTTGATCCGTCATCTAATTATGATTCACAATTAAGGATCTTGAATTTTGACTAAAGTTTGAAAGAAAGTTAGACAACTTGATCAAGTACTTAAAATTATACGATTGATCTATTTTTTTTTTCTAGATGACTGAAAAAATAAATTTAGAACTAACGGACGGCTTCGATCATTTGTGTAGGTCTTTGAAATGGATCCCACGGACCCATCTCGCACAAGATATGCAGTAGAGTAGAGGATAATTTCTAGAAATTGGGATGCGGAGGATGATTTCTAGAAATTGGGATGAGAGACATGTGGCGGCATTTATTGCGAACCGGCATTTATTCGATCGCTCACACCCTGTGCGTCCAAACCGTCGTAAATGGACTTGGGGAGGTGCTGTGCACCCCTCGACCGTTGGATCGAGTTTTGGACGGCTCGGATGCGTTCGGCAATTATCCTTTAATTTTGATTTTTTTTTACGGTAAAAAATCAAAACACATCCGAGCCGTCCAAAACACGATCCAACGGCCGAGGGGGTGCTCAGCACCACGCCTTTCTGTGTGGTTGGAAACTTTCAAGTGAAGCTTAGAAACTTGGAAATTCTGCGTGGTTGGACTTGTAGTAAACTCCTGCCATTCCCTTTTCCATCCATTTTGTTTGCTTGAAGTGCTGTTGAAAAGTATTTTGCCGCGGTTGCTTGTTTTTTATTTTTTTATTTTTCCGTCTATAAATTATCTCTAGTTCACCTATTTTGTTTTAATGGCGGTAGTCTATGAAGTATTTTGTATTACTAATTTTGGTTCAAGACTTGAAATGCTAATGAAGTTTCCGGCTAGTTTTATGATCAATTTTGTGATTATATTTTTCGATTTCAAATTTTATGAAAATGTTTGGATGATAGTAGGGTTGAACCGAGACCGGACCGGTATAGTGGTTTGGTTATGGGTAGATTCTACATATGCAATGGTTAGGTTTTGGCTCTCCTTTTTTCAGAACCATTAGAAATGGTTTGGTCACTGGATTCCTGAAGAACCAGAGCAATTCGGAACAGTTGTATATTTTGGCCTAAAAAGTTAGTTGGCTTATTTTTTCGTCTTTATTTGATTTTTTTTTCGCATTTTTTAGTTTTGCATCAACTTTTTGTGTATTATTGGTTCGTCTCAGCGAGAGCAATCAAAAAAATAAAAAATTATGATCGAAGCATAATTTTTTTTTTTTGAATAAAGACAATTAAATAAAAAAAGTTAATTTTTTACACTTTTTTCGATCTTTTTCAAAAAATTGAGGGTTCTAATCATAATCTCTTACCTTTTTGGATTTCTCTCGTCGAGACGAACCAATAATACTCAAAAAATTGATGCAAAACTAGCAAATGCAAAAAAAAATCAAATAAAGACAAAAAAATAAGTTAAGTTGGCTTTTTAGGCCAAACCTCTTAGTGTATAGGGGGAATTTGCACCTTATACCCCTGTACTTTGAGCGATTTGTAGAGACCCCTTGACAATATTCTTTAAGGACTTTCACAGATTGGAACCGTTTCAAGTTAACCGAATGCAATCTTTGAAACTATGAAATTAGGCATGTTCTCTAGCATTATGAAATTAAACTAGTAATAGCGATCTTTAATTCGATACAAAAAATTTGAAAAATTATATACTTTAGTATTTTACATTATTGGCTTGTTGAGTTGATTTGCAATATCAGTCAGATAAAAAAATAAAGTACTTCCGCACATAATTTTGTTTTTTTCTTGCACCAAATTAAACAACTAATAAAGATCTTTAATTCACACACTATTACGGGAACAATATGCAATTTACATAAATATTATTAAGTACATGAGAATTTCAATTACCCAAAAAAGATGATGACCAAAACATATTTTCCAACAATATAAAAACTTTCAAAATTGGATGGGTTGTGTGTATAAAAATGAAAAGCTGAAACACCCCCTTCCTTGAGTTTTGTTGATTCTTAAATAACTGTTGCACATTTGACGTGCTTTCACGCAAAGTTAAAACAACCTGTTCAAACAATACTCACTACTACAATAAACTTAAAAGATTATGGGCTTTACCCGTGATTCTTATAATTTAATCAAGGTTTTAAAAGTGTGGTCTATCGGGCCGATATAAAAAGTCCCGAGATTCAATCGAAGTTTTTGCCTGTGATTAAAAGTTGGTTTAAACTGACATAAAAATTATAAAGGTGTGGTGTTACACCCAATAAGATCATGGTTTACACTAAGAACCGTGATTAAAGATAACATAAGATCACCTTTAGTTTAAAGAACCGTGATTGAACTGAAGATGAGATCACAGTTTTTTTCAAAACTGTGCTTAAATATGTTATAAGATTGCGGGTCAACTAAAGGAACCAAGATTGTATATAGTATCAGATGACACTTATGTAGAAAAATGGTGCTCGTTTCTCACATAATAGACTACAATTGCTATATAACCATGGTGAGTACTTATTTCCTGAAAAAGTGATTTTTGTACCATGATAATTAACTTTCCCCACTAGCCACATGACTTTTATACCTAGAAGGCTAGAAGTCTAGAACACGAAAAGAAATTTCTCTACATCAAATCATATATACAAATGAGAACTGAACAGCTACTTAAAAAAGAACAACATTTTTAATTGACACATCAATCTTTCAATGTATGCTACATTTACAACCATCCAAGTGTTCATATCAACCAGCGTGCGTATACAAAAACCCACTTCTAAAACAAAACCAAAAAGAATCAAATAAACGGTTTCTAATAGCTCAAGCAGCTTCTTCTTCAACCCAAAAAAGTTTGCATCGCGTGACATATGTACTGCGTTAAATAAACATAGAGAACTCATATTAGAATATGCAAATAAACCAAAAAACAGAGACAACACTTCTGCCTTGAATCAATATTACCACATAATTATTGAAACCATTTCCAATTTTCCAAATATATTTTAATTCGCCATATAGAACAATATACTACATAACTTGAGTGAACAAGATATTGATAATTTCTCCAGTATTTGCTTTTCAAATTCCCCCCAAATGACAGCAAAGAATAAATCAAACTAGGCAATTGTTTCTCTAACAAAATGAATCTCACCTCCTTCTTTCTTCTTTCTCAAATAGACCTAGATTGAACCCAAAAAGGCCTTAGTTAACATATACATGAGGCCCTTCCTAGACCCAGAGCTAGCCCAGAAGTAAGCCAACGAGCCTCCGGGCTGGGGCAACTAAAAAAATTTAAGTTATACTTTATAAATATTACAAAGTTTCCATGAAAGAAAAAAAGAAGCTGCTTTTATACTTTAATTATTATTTAACCATCTCCTAATCATGATTTTATTAACCAAAATTTATGAACAAACTAACTTTGTGCCGCAACAAATTTTCTATGCATCCTGGCAAATTATTTTGGTACCACATTCATGGAAGATACATAATTTTTTGGCGCGAGTAAACCGAATACTAGTAATCACTTTATTGGGGACTCAGTATAACTATTAGAGACAAAGAATCATATAATGAATTCCATTTTCCACTGAATTCCACATGCAAAACATTCAAAGGAAGTTGGATTTAAATGATCGAAGTATTAAATACAGTAGTCAGGCCCGGCCCTGTGGGCAGGCTGGGGAGGCCCGGGCCTGGGGCCCCCCGGTTTTTGGGGCCCCTTCTCGTAGAAAAAAAAATTTATATATATAAAAAAAATAAATTATATATATATATATATATTATGAGTCCGGATCTCATCCGGGACTCCCGGATCCGGGACTCCACCTTCCCGATATTTTTTTGAAAATCCGATCTGTCCAATGTGTTCAGAAGGTGTTTTCAAGGGTCCACGCGAAAAATCTTCAAAAAAAAATACCGGGAAGGGCTTGATCCAAGCGGTTTTTCGCAAAACTGTAAATGTACATTTTTGGCGAAAAACTGCTTGGATCAAGCCCTTCCCGGTATTTTTTTTTGAAGATTTCCCGCGTGGACCTTGGAAAACACCTTTTGAACACATTGGACGGCTTGGATTTCCCAAAAACAATCGTTAAAAGCATCAAAACGCTTCAATCCGGGAAATCCGGGATCCTTGATTGGATAATTGCCGTATATATATATATATATATATGAAGGGCCTCAAATTGAGAATAGGGTTGGGGCCTCGCGAAACACAGGGCCGGGCCTGACAGTAGTTATCAGTAGTTATCGTTTTGGGGCCTTCTAATTGGACCAAGACCAAGAACTGGGGGTCTTAGCCAAGAGCTCTTGGGCCTTGTCCTAGAGCCATGCTTGACATCATATGAAACCTGAAAATAAAGCTAAAACAATTTGCCCATCAAAAAATTCTAAAATTAATTAATGTTAAACTTGGTACTATGAAGGGGATAAAGTCACAGCGGCACCCGAAGGTAATTGTGGGGCTGACCTGATCCTCCTTGCTTTTTGTTGGGAGCTGGCATATAGGATTATATCATTTGTTTCAAAAAATTTAGATTTTATCAAACCTCTTCCTTGTTTGATAAAAGCAAATATTGATTTTATTCCAATTTTGGGAAAACAAGGCTGTAGAATGGATTCCGCTTTGATGCAACGTGGAAACCTTGTATTTACGTCAAAGCCAATTGGAAATTAGTGAATAGATCTCAACATTATTAAGTGATCACTTATTTATTCCTCAAGCAATGTGGGACTATAATACTTAGCAGAATCAGCACTTGACTTTATTAAGCTGGGTAATGATACGTGGGGGCTTGTAGTGAGCAATCACAGTCGTTTGTTCTGAAATCAATGATCCGGATTTAAAAAAATACTCTTACTGGTCAAAGAACTTTTTTACCGCAAAGAATAATCCGGATCATTAATTTCTGAGCGAATAGGTGTGATTGCTTGCTAAAGGGCCGAGGCCCCCTTTGTCCTGCCCCAACACCCTTATCTACTACACATTGTCCTGGTTAAGCTCGAGCTATGGATGTTATTAGAACTTGAGACACAAACAAGCCCGAGTTTGCACTCAATCATTTGAGCATGAGCTTAACTAATTTTGACTTTAAAGCTTACTCGTAGTTTGGAACACTTAAAAGCTCGATTAGATTCAACTTGTTTAATCGATTCAGCTTGTTTGCAGAACTATCAAAACCATATGTAATTTTATAAAACAGGTGGCACCATACAAAAGGCCAACAAGGTAAAAGGGCATAAGGTCTAGTTTCCGGAGTCAAATCATTCAATTCAAGAAACTTCACTACAAAGGAAAGCTAAACCCACATGCTTCAAAACTAGCATTCACAAATCATATATTATCTGAGTGGGATAAGCATTCAAAACTTCAAATACAGAATCTACCCTCTTTATTTCTATGCTTCACTCAACATTGTTTATCTACTATTTTGCAAAACGGATCCGCAAGAGCCTAGAAATGGTCCGGACAGGACCGACTAGTCCCTTTGCAATACCTACTTCCCAATAATGGACTTAATCCACCAAATGCCCATATAGTGTCCTTGGGGCCTTCTTCTCCCTCTGGTGGGGGATTAGTGTGCTGTGTCTTGTGAAGCTTGCTCACATCATAACCCTCCTCTTTGGCTCTCTGGACTAGTTGATTGTATATCTCTTCATCAAGATGGTTCTCTCTGCATAATATCTGAATACACAAATAACACCACAAGAAAAATAATTCAAATTAATGGCTACCAATATGTCATCCAAAAATAACATGTCTTGAATTTCCAAAAAAATTCAAATTTCTTTCTTGCATAAATTGAAAGAACTCAAAAATGCATTATTTTTAAGTTCTGTGACCGGACAGTCTTTTTAGGACGGAGGTAGTACAAAATTATACTAGTGCATATATCGACATAAAGAGAGAACTGACATATAATCACAAAAACATACCCAAAGAGACTTCTTGGAGGGCTGCCCAATCAAAGCATACTGATAATCCCCATCAAGATACAAAACCCAGTAATCCCCAACAACAGGAATTATAGGCAACACTACAAGAAAAAACACCAATGATTACATGCTTTGGGGACAGTTGTCACTAAATGTAACAAACAGTGACACAAAATTACATGTCTGTCACTGAAAATAGTTGTAGTGGTGCGCGCCACATGGAGGCAATTTATGGTGACAAGAGTTTTGCTTTGGTGACAAGTTTTGTGTCACAGAATACCCAATTTTGAGTGACAAGGCTTTATCTGTCACCAAAGGGTCAAAATTTTGGCGCAAGCAGGTGTGGGAAAATTTGGGCGCGTTGTTTAAAATTTAGGGGTGTCACTGAAAGATTTTGGGGTGTCACTGATATATGAGAATAGCAAAACTACGCCGTTTTATTTTATTCACAGCTTGTCACCAAAAATCCCCTGCCCTAATAAGCAATACCTCATCTGGTGAGAAGATTTTGTGGGTGTCGTTTACAACTCTTCATCGATTACTCTCTCTCTCAACGATTGATGCTGTGAATCTCCACCTAAACCAGCGTTTTATTGAAAGGTATTGGATTCTCTCTTCGTCTTTGTGTTTTCCTCTGATTGTTCATAAACCTTCGGATTTTTGTACGTATAGCTTCTTATGTTTCGTTCCTCACTCGATCTGCTATTGTGTTATGTCAATAGCCCTAGTTTTTGAAAATTTGTTTGATTAAGGAAGCAAGATTAAAGGGGTCCCTTTCTCTCTCTCTGTTGCATGTGAAAAAGCTAAGCAATACGTATACTTGTAATGAACAATGCTATGCTAAAAAGGGTACACATGTTCAATTAGAATATTACGTAATCTTTAAACAAGATTATCCAAAGAGAGAATTTTATGAACTGTGCAATCCCTAGTTTTTGGAGCTCATCTATGTATATCTTTAAACAAGATAAACATGGCTTTTTCATGGAACCACACAAACCTTTGGTTAGCTAATAAAAAAAATTTTGTTATTTAAAAAAGGGAAATGCTAACGGGTGCCATAGTGTACCCGTTAAGAGTACAAAAAAGTACACTTTAAAAGTACATTTGTACTTTAAAGTACATCTTTAAGTGTACTTCAACGTACAATTGTACTTTTAAAAGTATATTTTTTTGTACAAATGGGACCCGTAAAAGTGTACTTTTTGTACCCTTAACGGGTGCACTATGACACCCGTTAGCATGACCCTTTAAAAAAGAGAGCAAGTTGGGACCACTTTTCACTAGTGTTTTTTTTTTCCCCTGCTGTTGATATGGTAAATGACAACCTTTTAATTAGTAGAATATCTTCTTTAAATAAAACGGAGAAGTGTGGGAAACTTAAACAAGAGGTAGTGTTGGGCCTGTTGGCCGTCGTTGACAATTTCATGAGGGGTAATATGTTCAAGTTTGGTGATCGGATTATGAACGGTGCAGGATTTGCAAGTCCAGGTCTCATTTTGGAGGAGGGTCGGTGTATGTTGTCTGTCGAATGCTTAAACCCTGCATCTTTTCTTTGCCTGGAATTTTGCCCACAAATGTATAAGAGTATGGCCAACGACTCTTCTACCAATAACCTCGTTGAATCCTATTGAAGTAGGTTTCTATCAACTAGGTCTGTAACCAATGCCATAAAAGTGTGTGCAGCCATACACAGTTGTTTTAGCAGTGTCTGAATTGCCGTGTTGTAAAAATAGTGTTTGTTCATGCCTTGTGATCCAAACGGTGCGCTGTGGCCGTTTCATAATGCGGCTGTTCAAATGCTGATACGGGACTAATCACTTTTACATACAAAGTGTTAGTAAATATGGAAATCAGTCACATTTCATAGGAACATCGGCGTTGTCACTAAATAAAAGATAGATATTCATGACGCATTTGAGCATTCTAGTTAGTTGTACTTTCTGTCATTCCAATCATCCAAATTCACGAGCTGCAAGCTCTTCACACATTTTAATTTAAGGCATCCTTATTATTTAGATGTTTGGCTTGCATTTAAGTATCCATTGTCCAATATCTGTGTTTGATTTACTCATCCAAAGAGTAGAGTTAAATAAGATCTTCTCTCAGTGGGCCAAGATTTTGGATATAATGGACTTCGCAAGCACAAAGTGCTGATCTTCTCTCAGTGGACCAAGAATGACAAGTTAAATATACAACTAAGTATCTTTATGGAAGAGTTACTTGTGATGTTGTTGCACTAATGCCCTACTTGAGGTGTCCTTAGCTTTGGCTTCACTTAACTTTCTTCATTTACACTTCATTTTGTTAAAAACATTGACGGTGTGTAGGCTACCAAATATGGATAAAAGTTGCTACTTTTCTGAATCTCTATGTTTATTTTGATGGGATGTTTATTTTAACATATTTGTTTTATTTGCTCTTACAAAGATGATGGCAAAAGACGGTAACTTTATCAAGCCAGGGGCCATGAAACAAAAAGGGTATGAATATTTGAATCGAAGAAAGAAAAAAATAGATAGGAACAACATGAGAGTGACTGCTCTGGGGTTGAAGGCGATGGCAGATTCGTTGTTTGGTTCAAATAAGAAGGGAAATGATAAGATTTATAGGGAGAGAGGTAACATGGACTTGGATGTTGATGATGAGGAATATCAACCCCTTGATGGTGAGGGCAATTTGAGTTCTTCTGACGATGAAGAGGTAACAAATAGATGTTTATATACAGCATTTTGGTCTTACAAATAACTGTCACGTTGATCTTTATAGTTTTGTATTTCCAGACTACATGTCGGGCTTCGAGAAAGCGAGTAAGGGCTATTTCACCTCCTAGATCTACTCCTCGTACTAGGACCGTGGCATCAATAGAGTCTACAGTGGCTCATACTCCTACTCCTACCCAAGAGTTACCGGTTGAACAAGATTCTTTGTCTACAACACAAGGTTCTTTACCACAGCAGATGGTCAGAGGTACATTTTACCGGGAAAAAGATAGTGAAATTCTGTCTTGTTATAATTGTAAGATTCATACACATACTTTTGTAAACTTTTCAGCTTCTACCTCAACGCGTGTCCGGGGTGCTACCCGTGGAATTAACACTGAACGCTTAATTGCTGCTAGTAATGCTTAAAAACTTGTTGTTGAGGTTCCTCTGGAGGTAGGAGCTCCTGTTGGGGAAAATGCCACAAGGTTCGCCACTTGGCTTGGTGTACAAATTAGGATGGCGGCACCATTGAAGGATATGGAGAAGTGGGATGATATTCCCCCTGCTTTTAAAGCTCCCATCATACAGGCTGCACGAGTAAAGTTTTCTTTCTATTTTTATATTATTTTGAGTTCAATATTTTTCCTCTTTATACCTACTTTATGGGTTCTAAAGTCAGAGAAGTAAACAACTATGTGTATGTTGCTGCTGTAGTTGTTGCATTCCTTGGACATAAGTCTACTGCTATTGTTGCATTCCTTGCACATATTTGCTGCTGGTTTTTAGGCTGTTTAAGGATGTTTGTTTGCTAGTTTCGGTTTTAGTTGTGATGGGTCTATTCCTTTTTTAATGCAGGTTTTCATTTTTGTTCTTCTGTCTCTTTCTACGTTAAGGACCATTTGTTATGATACTCGATTCCCTTCGTTACTAATAGAAACCTTTTTGCTTATACTACCGTTTTATATTATATGAATGAGTGTAGGATAAATTTGACATATTGGAATACGATGATAAAGAGCATGTGCGGCGTGGCATCGACCGCAAGTGTACAAAATTGGATAGAACCTGGCGTCACAATATGAAGACACACTATAAAGCATTATTGGAAGTTGGTAATAACCCGTATAGCAAGCCATTTAGAGGAGTTAAAGATGAAGATGGGCATGGATGATTGAAAATATCTGGACTAATAAAGATAAAGAGGTAAAATTCAATTTTAAGTAAAGAAAATCAAATTCATTTGCTTGATATCTTTACTAGTATATTTCTATCATTTTGTAGGAAATTGTAAAGAACAAGAAGAAAGCTCGGGCAAGTTTACCTTTCGATCATACCATGGGATCAAAATCCTTCGCAGCTGCTATGTCGACTCAAACTAAAGACCGTGGTGGTCAACGTCCCCCCATTGCAGATTTTTACAAGTCAACCCATTATAATGAAAATAAAAAGAAGTGGGCAGCCCCGATATGTCAGCAATTACATGTAAGCATTCTGACAGAAGTTGCATCAAGACACTTTATTTTTTTATTTCTTTTTTTGGTACTTAGTTGATTCTATTTTTTCTTTGCTATTAGGTACAACTTGAGGCACGCCACAAAGAGGATGAGGCACGTTGCCAAGAGGTTGAGGCGCTTGGGTCACCGGTCACCATGCCACAAAAGGAGATGCCGATAGAAGTTCTTGGCAACAAGTTTTATCTGAAGGAATATGGTGTTGGTTTGAAGCCATCATCGTCTAAGCGGTCTAGTGGTCAATCATATGAAGAGGTGCGAGTTCTAACAACTGAAGTTGAGACACTTAAGGATGTGTGCCAAGAACAAAAGAATTAGATTCAAACCTTGACGGACTTATGCCAAACGCAACAGGAAAAAATACAAGCATATGATGAAAAGTTTGCACGCTTCGAGACTGTTTTATCCGCTTATATGCAGGGAGGTCTTATTGGGCCAGGCTTAAATCCCCAGTGAGTAAGTTTCGCTTCATAAGCTCCCAATCTTATTGTAAAATCTTGACTTCTAAATTACAGACCCATGATAAAATAAAATTTTGAATCCTTATATTTAAATCCTAGATGATAACTTGGGGTACGTTACATGGACATTGGCTTGAATTTACGGTCATATGAATTCCGATTGCCTTATGTTAACATTAAGGGGACAATTGTAAAAAGGTTGTCATTATAAGTTAGTTTGCCTGGAATTCCGATTACCTTAGTTTACCTTGAATTCCGATTCATTATAAGTTAGTTTGCTTGAATTTACGGTCATATGAATTCCGATTACCTTCTAAGTTTTGCTTTATTTTGAATCCTGACCATTATAAGTTAGTTTGCCTGGGATTTTTCTTTAGAAATTGGATATCGCCACGTTGATCCTCATATTTCACTCCTTCACTGAAGCTATGCTCCTCATGCACTAGCGATTTTTCTGTCCAAGTCTTTTGGTTCAGTTTTTTCTATCTCTGTCCTGCAGTCCTGCTATTGCCTTTTTTACCTAATTGCTACTGCTCATGGCAGTATCTAGAGGTGTTCTGCTGAATCTTTTATTTTGTTGTTGCTATAAATTTATCTTATCACTACTTACTATGTTGCTACTGCTCTATGTTAATCACTACAATATTGCCATTAATTTTGAGTTGTGATAACATGTTAAATAATTGCATTTTTTTTTTTTTTGGGCGATTTTGTACAGGTAAGTAACGAGATGGAGTTACTTTTTGGCAGTTAACGAAGATGGAGTTGAAGGCTTTTTGGTAGTTAACCGGCATGTTTTGAGTTCTTTTTGTCATTCGACACCATCTATGGCTATTTTGTAGTTTCGCTAATACTAGTAAATTTGAAGTGTTATAATTGTTGGAGGATGTATGTTATGAAGTTGGATGATGAATGTTGACTTGTTGGATATTTGATTTGTATGATAATTTGCTTCTTCGACGTTTTATTTTGCTTTCGGCTGGATTATAAGATATATGTATTTAAAATTGTGTACACAGGTGGAAAATGAAAATATTTTGGATGGCACAATTATGTTGAAAATGAAAATGTTGTGTCACTAAAGTTCTATTTTCGGTGACATAAAAAGGTTGTCACTCTTGTGTGCCCACCTGGAAAGCTTATCGGTGACACCCATTTAGTTGTCATAGTAGATAATTTCAGTGACAAACTGTCACATAAAATCTACTCCCTCCGTCCCGCAAAGTTTGTCACTTTCACTATTCTAGCCCTATGAAAAAATTGATTATTTCTTTTAATCTGTAATGTTTTATATAAGCAATATGGATCTCGTTTGATAGATTTCAATTAGATCTTTTGAACAAAGTTTTGAAAATCAAATAAAACGTTATGAATTAAAAGATATAGGCAATTTAAAAATGGCGCGCACTCCCGAAAGTGTCAAACTTTGCGGGACGGAGGGAGTATTTTCTATGACACCACTTGTTGTCACCGTTACATTCAGTGACAACTTGTGTCACAGAAAATCTCTCTTCGGTGACACCAAATTCTTGTCACTGTTGTCATCTTTCCGTGGCAAATACACTTTTGTGTCACGCATATAGAGACACCACGTTCCTCTGTCACCAAAGAAAATCAGTGACAAAAATTGGACATTTGGTGACAAATTTTCATGTCACCAAACATGTTTTTCTTATAGTGCAAGAAAGGAGGAACATAGAATTTGACCTTGAGTTTGGCCTCATCACTTGAAGGGTCAGCTTTATAAGCACTCCCTTCTATGAACCCTCTCTTCCCATCAGTCCAAGTTTCATTTAGGACATGCACCGTGCCATCATCCCTTAAAGTGTAGGTAGCCCTAGTGTTGGTCCCATTATTGGGCTGGTTTCTTGATGGGAATGAGGCAATTTCGTACCATCTGCCCATGTACCTGTTTAGGTCTAGACCTTTCACTACTTCCATCTCTTTATTGGCCATTTTGCTTCACAATTTTTTACAGAAAAAAGAGAGGTTTTGTGGGTTTTTGTGTACGTAGATTTGTGTGGGTTAACAATGCTGTTGATTAGATGAAGAGATTGGGATATATAGATTTGTGGGGCAAACGTGGATGGATGAGAGCCGGACACGTGGTTAAGATAAGGACTATGAAATAGGTCCGTCTAGAATGATTCGTTACTGATATTGTAAGTAACAGCCATTTCGTTCGAATTTCACCCGAAATTGATGAACATGGGTATGCTATTCTCTATGTATCAATTTGTTTGCCAAGTTTCGATGTTTGTGTCAGTTTTTAACTATTTAGATCTTTACATATAAATATTTAAAAATATGCGATATGAATCTAGTTTAATAGTTCAAAATTGATTCTTTTATACTCCCTCCATCCCCATTATTGCTGGTCCCTTTGGGGTACTCGTTCAACTCTAAACAATTGTCTATATTTCACACACTACAAGAAATTTGGTCTTTGGAGACGAATGAAATCGTCACGAAAAACATGGTTTTTGTCTCTGATAGTCTTGGTGACGAAAAATAGTTTTGTCACCTATAGGTTGTCTCCGAAAGTCACCTGGTGATGAAATTATTGTTTCGTCACCTATACTAAATTTTGGTGATGAAATTTTTCGTCACTAACGTGACAGAAATTGGGTGACGAAAATATTGTTTCGTCACCTATACTATATTTTGGTGACGAAATTTTTCGTCACTAACGTGACAGAAATTGGGTGACGAAAATATTGTTTCGTCACCTATACTAAATTTTGGTGACGAAATTTTTCGTCACTAACCATGACAGAAATTGATGAAGGTGACAGAAATTGATGAAGTGGCGGCTGGTGTGGCGCTGATTTGGTGCTGATGTGGCGGCTGGCGTTGCACTGACGTGGCACTGATGTGGCGGCTGGCGTGGCACTGATGTGGCGGCTGGCGTGGCGCCCGCGTGGCAGCTGAAAATTGAGAAGTTTGCTCCTCCTGGGAATCGAACCGGAGACCTCTCCTGTGCGCGCGCGCAGGCGAACCAACTGAGCTAGGCCACCACTTGTAACATTTAGGGACCTTTCTAATATTTATACTATAAAAACCGGATTATTCTTTTACAAACCCTTACTAATATCATTTCTTTTATAAATTTTATACTTATACAAACACCTACTAATATCACTACTTTAATAATTTTTTTTTATTTTTTAACACAAGATTTTCTTTTTTAACAAAAGCCATTTAATAAATTTTTTAATCGAGTTTATACTATACAAATATTTTTTTTTATTCCGTTTGTTTGACACTCCCCATTTGAACACCCATTATACAAACACCAACTAATATATTTTTAAATATATATTTTTTCTTTTTGAAATAAAAAATTTCTTTTTTAACAAACGCCTATTAATAATTTTTTTAAAATCCAGTTTATACTATAAAAATTAGTTTTTTTTTATTCCCATTGTTTTATGCTCCCCATTTGAACAGCCATTATACAAACACCAACTAATATATTTTTAAATATATATTTTTTCTTTTGGAAAGAAAAAAATTTCTTTTTTAACAAATGCCTATTAATAATTTTTTTAAAATCCAGTTTATACTATAAAAATAAGTTTTTTTTTATTCCCATTGTTTTATGCTCCCCATTTGCACACCCATTATACAAACACCTACTAATATCACTATTTTAATAATTTTTTTAATTTTTTAACACAAAAAATTTTCTGTTTTAACAAAAGTCATTTAATAAATTTTTTAATTGAGTTTATACTGTACAATTTTTTTTTTATTCCGTTTGTTGTACACTCCCCATTTGAACACCCATTATACAAACACCAACTAATATATTTTTAAATATATATTTTTTCTTTTTGAAAGAAAAAAATTTCTTTTTTAACAAACGCCTTTTAATAATTTTTTTAAAATCCAGTTTATACTATAAAAATAAGTTTTTTTTTATTCCCATTGTTTTATAAACCCTAACCCCTAAACCCTAAAACCCTAAACCCTAAAACCCTAAACCCTAAACCCTAACCCCTAACCCTTAAACCCTAAACCCTAAAACCCTAACATATATATTTTAAATAAGTTTTTTTTTATTCCCATTGTTTTATACTATAAATTTTTTTTTACTAAACCCTAAACCCTAAACCCTAAAAACCCTACAAACCCTAAACCCTAACCCCTAACCCCTAACCCCTAAACCCTAAAACCCTAACATATATATTTTAAATGTAATTACAAACTCCATATTTACAAGCGTCGATTTAAACCGTTGGCATTTCACATCTCGTCATTGTCACCAAAATCAAAGTTCGTCGGGTCATTTTTTTAGATTGCAAGACTCGACCCCACACTTGAGTAATTTTTTTCAATCGAAACCATCTATCTTTTACATATTAAAGAGTACATAATTAATTTCATACAAAAAATAAAGTTAATCAGCTATCGCTGCACAATTTTTTTTTGATTGGTAAAGAAATTTTTTATTAAAAACGGGGGAGCTATCGCTACACAATTGATCAGACAAAAAAAAAATATTTTTGTTAATGAAATTGTGTCTCGATAATTAAGAAGCTTTCTAAACCCGATCAAGGCAAATTTTTACGAGAAAATGATTAAATAAATAAGGAAAATTAGTTTTGGTGGAGTAAATGGAGGGAACATATTAGTGACGAAAAAAATATTTTCGTCACCAAAAAGATGTGGAGGGAACATATTAGTGACGAAAAAATATTTTCGTCACCAAAATAGTCATATAGGAGACAAAAATTAATTTCGTCACTAATATGTTCCCATTTAGAGACGAATTATATATTTCCTCTCAAAATAGTCATATAGGAGACAAAAATTAATTTCGTCACCAGAATTTCGTCACGGTTTATCATTTTTGTTGTAGTGACAATCTGTAATGTTTTTTCTGATTCAAATTTTTTTTGTAATAAAACTAATTGAGATATATTAAATAAAATCAATATTCGATATAACAATTGTTGTAAATGAGAAGATATAGACAATTCGTTGAGATGTCCAAAATGATAAAAAAAAAACATCAACAATTTGAGACAGAGAGAGTACAAAATTTTTAAAATTATGAAAAATGAATGACTTGAATTGTCTATGGAGACAATAATAAGTCTCATATTACGCCAGACGATGAGATGTCGACGACCTTCTTTGGTTTGGGTTTTGGATAATTGGAGGGAGACACTACAACAAATTACACAATTGCCAACCAAAAATCCCTACTAAAATAACTTAGTCTCCAATTTCTACACTATTGCCGACTAGAAACATCTTGGTTGGCTAATAGTGATTTTAATCCCCTACTAAACTAATTTAGTCCGGAAAACTCTACATTTTCCGACTAGATTTTTTTTTGGTCGGGAACAATATGGTGCGAAAAAATAATTTTGGTGGGAATTTAATTACCGACCAAAATACTTAGTCGGCCATAGTTTTTCCTGAATTTAAAATTTGACAAAAAAATTTACCGGGAATATTTTTATTTCCCTACTAAAATCTAGTCGGGAAATGTTCGATGTTATTTACCAACCAGATTATTTAGTCGGCAATTAGTTTGCAAAGAAATATTCATAAGCCACCGTACTTGTTCAGCACACACGTGATCCAACCCATTGCAAGATACTATTTTTTTTTTAGCAATTATTTTAGCAATCAAACCGTTGATTTTGTTGGTTTATGGTGAAAAATCAATTATCTAAATTTTCTTCTCGATCAAGTTTGAAAAGATCATCGATCGGGACCCAATTAATTTGTTTAAAGGTACTTTTCATTCGATTAAATCCCTAACAATATGCGATCTTATTAACTTTTCCTATAATTGATGGTGTTTGTAATAAGTAAAAGTTAAACGGTTCCGATCGCGTAAAAAAATTTAGGTGGAGCTTGGATTGTCCACTATACGACTTTTAAGGCCTCTAGATGCATTAAATGTGATCGATCACGCAGTTGCCAATATCCGATGATCTCCACTTTTGGTGACACTGATGAAATTAGCGGGGCGTGAAATTCTAACAGTTCAGATCAACTATTGTAAATATTGAATTAGTGATGACCTTTAAAATCTATACATTGAATGTAATTAATAGCAAACTAAGTCTTTCACTATATTTGAATGTGAAGTAGCCACGTGACCGTGATACAATTAAAATGATCAGGACCGTTGATATTGTTGTTCTTATGAGTTAAATCATTGTTGTAGAATTTTGACTAAATCGGGTTTAAAACGGTCATTGATCGGGAAGCAATTTTATAAAGTTAATGAGTTCTTATGTCCAATCAAGTGTGTACCAAGACCGTGATACAATTACGATGATCGAAACCGTTGATATTGTTGTTCTTATTAGCTAAATCATTAATAATAAAATTTGGTTGAATTGGGTTTAAAAAGGTCATTGATCGAGACGCATTTTCATTAAGAAAATGAGTTCTTATGTTCGATCAAGTGTGTACAAGACCCGAGTAACTTTATTCTCGATATAAATTATCTAATATATATAATGTAAAAGATCAATGACTTTAATAGAAAAAATGCCTGAGGTGGGGTATACGTAATAAGAATTCATTGTCTCAGGATGCATTAAAGGCGCATCTCCAATTGGTTTTTAAATAGTTTTAGTGTTGCATTATAAAAAATAAAAAAACAAAAAGTTTTGCCGACTAAAATTTAGTTGGTGAAGTGGCGAGATTTTGCGGGAATTTAAACAATTGGCGAAAAATGTTGGCGCGTATGGACAATACCCGACTAGTTTTTGGGTCGGCCATGGGGAAAACACCCAGTTTCAACTTTAACCTAGGCAAATCTTTTCTTTTACTTCCCTGTCTCTTTTCAACCTTTCCACCGCCAAATCCATACAGAGATGGATTGAGAGATCCACCCTAAGTCCATCCACTGCTCCACAGCTCCACCCCCAAGTCGGTCATCCCCAAATTCGTTGTTGAGAGATTCTTCTCCGTCCGTCCTTCTCCCATTCCGATCCAATTTTGCTTCTCCGGCCCTCCTTCCTCGTACTCTCTCTCTCTCTCTCTCTCTATCTCTCTCTCTCTCTCTCTCTCTCTCTCACACACACACACACACACACACACACACAAACATGCACACACGAACATACATTTACTGCGGTGTTTATTTTGTTTTTCCCCTTTTCAACAGATCTCCGATTGCAACTGATTTGGGAAGGTCGTGAAGCCCGCTGGTTTTACTCTGTTCGAGTCTGCTATCAACCAGTGCAACGCTGTCTCCTTAGGTGATTATCATGCTCGTTCTCTGTTTTTTTTTTGATTGGGCAATCAGGACTCAAGAGTGTCCAGACCAGATTGTTTGCACGTCCCGGTCCGGTCTAAAACAGGTCATTCATGCCCATACTAGGAAATTCACAAAAGAATTAGCATACCCGTTTTATTCATATAGCATGGCGTACTAAAACGAAATCCAAAGGCATTTCTGAAATATAAAAGTGAGAAAATATTTCAATCCAATTAACTATATGTATCTAGCTAATCACAGGAGGTGATATCAACAAAAATGGTATCTAATGAACAATTAATTGAACATCTTCAATTCTGCTATTTGTAGCATTTTTTTTTAGCAAACCATTCAAGCATTTGTGCCCTTATTTTAAACAAAAGCAGAGTAGTATGTTAACAAAACTTTAATATTAGCCCTTAAAAGATCACTTAAAACAGCACAGAAAAAACCGTGCTCTTTATTCGCCCATAGATAGAAAATTAAGTACGAGAATTTTGCAATTGTGTTCGCTGAATTTTTAGGACCTCTTGTTGTAGAGTTTGAAACCATTTTTTGGGCTAAAATTTTAGAAACAGTTAACAGTTTGATTTCCTTGACCACATGCAATGTGAAGTAGTAATTTTTGGAGGCCACAAGGGGCCGTTAACAGGTGGTGATCAGAGATTGATATTGTTTGCTGACGAAACCACGGTTTAGGTACTAAAACGGAAGAGAGAGAGATAAAAGAGAGAGGTAATGGAACCCACACAGAATGTTGTCTTTGCTGTGTTCTTTGCATTGTGTTTTCTGAAAATTTTCCCCTCCAAAGTTCCTCTTCTCTTCTCTTTGTACTTGCTCTCTATATGTAGAGCAAAAGTTGGTTTCTCCATTAACCCATGATGGGCAGTTGGAGGAGAAAACCAACTCCCACCTTGGATGGATGTGGGTAGTTTCATGGGAGACCAAGTCTTATCCCTTTCTCTCTTCTATTATTTTTATTAACATAAGTCTTATGGGCTAAAAATTTCATTTTCAACATTGAGCTTTGCGCATTATTAGTTTTGATCATGAAAATTGACATGTACTAATGGTTAATTTATTTATAGGTCAAAAAAATGGACAAGAGTTGGATGACGATAAGAGATAGGTGGTCAAGTCAGGAGTATAGACGAGGGGTAGAATCTTTTCTAAAATTTGCAGCCACAAATTTAGGACTAGAGGCTGATATTCGGTGTCCATGCATTGATTGTCTAAATAGCAAATTACTTAGCAGTGTAATTGTTAAGATGCATTTGATACAAAAAGGAATCGATGCTTCTTACAAGACTTGGGTGTACCATGGGGAACCTGTCCCCACACGTCAGCCTCAAGCACAAAATGATAACCATCAAGAACACAATGAAGGCATTGGGAACGAAACAAGAGGGGAGATCCCCGAGGATGATGACCAATTGCGTGATATGTTGGAACAGATCTATGTTGGTGAGCTGTTGGATGATGATGTCGATGAGTTGCCTATTAATCATGAGAGGCAACATGTGCGCAATTTTGACAAGTTGTTCAATGCTGCTCAAAGTAAACCTTACCCAGGATGTACAAAGACCATATTAGCTTTCGTTGTTAGGATGCTTCATGTTAAGGTTTATAAGAAGTTGAGCAATGATGCGTTCAATATGATTATGGCGATTATTAAAGACATGCTACCTGCAAACTGTGATAAGAGTGTTCCATGGAACATTTATCAAGCGAAGAAATTCTTAAGAGATTTGGGTTTGGGGTATGTGCCAATCCATGCATGCGAAGATGACTGCGCACTCTTTTGGAAGGAGAATGCAAATTTGATGAATTGCCCTACGTGTAACAAGCCTAGGTACAAAGTGGACGATGGTAAGGGTAAAAGGATCCCCCAAAAGATATTGCGATACTTACCCTTGACTCCGAGATTACAGAGGCAATATTTTTTAGAGAAAACAGCCCCTGATATGACATGGCACAAAGACAAACGTGTAGATGATGACGAATTAAGGCATCCGGCTGATGGTCAGGAATGGAAAGACTTCGATGAGCGATTTCCTGATTTTGCTGCTGATCCCCGAAATGTGAGGCTTGGGATGGCCACTGATGGTTTCAATCCTTTTGGAAATATGAGCACATCGTATAGTATGTGGCCTGTTTTTATGGTGCCTTACAATCTTCCACCATGGAAATGCATGAAAGAGCCTTTTTGCTTTATGTCGTTGCTTATTCCTGGTCCATCAGCCATTGGAAGAGACATTGACGTTTACTTGCGCCCATTAATTGATGAGTTGAAGGAGTTGTGGGAGAATGGGGTGCAAACTTATGATTCCTCTCGTGGACAGACTTTTACTATGCGTGCATGTGTCTTGTGGACCACCAATGACTTCCCTGCTTATGGCATCATGTCTGGGTGGTCTACAAAAGGTTATTTGGCTTGCCCCATCTGCAATTGGGACATCTCATCAGTTGGTTTGAGAAGTAAGATTGGTTATTTGGGTGCTCGTCGCTACCTACCTGAGCATCATGTTTGGCGAAGGAGCAAGCTTTATAATGGTAAATATGAGGATAGGACTAGACCTTTGGAGTTGTCGGGTAGAGAAATACTGGAACAGATTAATTTAGGGACATACAAGCCGTTTGGAAAACATGCAACCAACAAGAAAAGAAAAAGGGATGAATATGAGAAAAATTTTAACTGGGGGAAGAAAAGCATTTTATTTGATCTGCCTTACTGGGAGACACTTAATCTACGACATTGCCTCGATGTCATGCATATAGGGAAGAACATATGTGACAATTTGGTGGGGACGATAATGGGCACAGATGGAAAGAACAAGGATACAGAAAAGGCACGGAAGGATTTGGAGGATCAGGGAATACGAAAGGAGTTGCACCTAAAGAGGCGTGCAAATGGTTCATTTGAAAAGCCGCGGGCGAAGTACACATTGTCACCAAAAGAGAGAGAAGGCTTTTGCCATTTCTTAAAATCGATAAAGTACCCTGACGGGTATGCAGCGAACATCTCTAAATGCGTGAACACTCATGGTGGTAAACTATCGGGCCTTAAAAGTCATGATTGTCATGTCCTTTTGCAACGACTACTCCCGATCGGGATGCGTGGCTATTTGGACAAGGATATTGGCACCGTGGTCTTTGAGTTAGGTAATTTCTACCAACAATTGTGCTCAAAAACAGTGAAGAGGAGTGATTTGGATAAATTTGAGGAGAACATTGTACTTATACTTTGCAAGCTTGAAAAGATTTTCCCTCCTGCTTTCTTTGATGTTATGGTACACTTGGCTATTCACCTCCCTCGTGAGGTTAGGCTTGGAGGCCCAGTGCAATATCGATGGATGTACCCAATTGAAAGGTATGACGGATCTACTGTGCTATTTCTAGCATTTATTTGTCGTCAAATTTATAACACAGCAGTTTGGTGTTTTTTTTTATAGACTTCTAGGAGTTCTGAAACGATTTGTAGCCAATAAAGCTCGTCCCGAAGGTTCTATTGTGGAGGCTTACCTTTCCAAAGAGTGTACAACCTTTTGCTCTATGTATCTTGATGGAATTGATACTGTGTTTAATCGTGGAGAAAGGAATGATGATGGTGGTGAGCGTGCACTGGGCTTAGCTGCATTCACTCAGACTGCTCGTCCTTTTGGTCTAATCCAAAGAGCACCTGATGTAGCAATTGACCAACGTGACATGGCTCATTGGTCTGTCTTGAACAATAGCCCTGAAATTGAACCATATCTAGAGTACGTATTTTACTTATCCTGTTTTTTAACTTCATATATTGAGTTTGAGATGTTCCCATTTTTCTAAATCTTTCATGTTAATTAGGATACACAAGAATTTGTTGGTGAATGGCAATGGACGTGACATTGCGACCAGACAACGCAAAGAGTTTCCCCACTGGTTCCTAGGGCACGTAAGACAAGAAAAATTCAATTAGTTATGCTTCACGTTAAGTTATATTTTTTAATCTGAAGCAGAATAATACCATATATTTTAATGTAGATGAATGAATTACGGAAGCAAGGGTCTCCAGAAGCAAATGATGAGTTGTGGTCTTTGGCCAATGGACCTGATCCAGTAATAAACACATATTCAGGTTGCATTTCAAATGGCGTCCGATTCCATAACATTGAACGTGACGACAGACATACAAGTCAGAATAGTGGGGTGGCCGTGGAAGGGGGTCATGAAGGCCAGACAATAGACTATTACGGTCGTTTAATCAAAGTATGGGAAATGACCTATTTGTTTGGTCATAGAGTTGTTTTGTTCCAGTGCGAATGGTTCAATTCTGGCAGTTATAGAACTTTCCGAGTAGATACACATTGCACAAGCATTGATGTAAGAAGTCGGTGGTATATTGATGACCCATTTGTATTTGCAAGTCAGGTCCAACAAGTATATTACATTGCAGATACGAAGTTGGGTGACAATTGGAAAGTTGTAGAGCGAATTCAACGCCGAGGAATCTGGAATATTCCAGAGATGGATAGTTTGGAAACCAACAATCCTCTCAATGAAGTTTTCCAGCAAGACACAACTACTGAGGTTCCACCGATTGACGTTGAAGATCCCACCGTAACTTCTTTACGGAGAAACGACATTGAACCTGAACTTATTAGCGAGGATGTGGTTTTACATTCCGTTAACCAAGGAGGACAACATGAAGGTGTAGACAATGATATGTATGCTGATGAAGATGAAGACTGGGGTGTTCTTGATGGTGAAAATGAAGAATGGGGTGATCTTGATAGTGAAGAAGAAGAAGAAGAAGAAGAAGAAGAAGAAGAAGAAGAAGAAGAAGAAGAAGAATTCATGTAGAATTCCAAGATGTGGGGTTGTTTGAAGCTGATTTAGGAAATGTCTGTTGGATTTGTATTCCAGTTGTGGGGTTTGGGTTTGGTCTTAATAGGCTGTGTCTTTCTTTTAATAGAATTCATGTAGAATTCCAAGATGTTTGATGGTTGTAAAATTTCCTACATCTAATCCAGATTTACTTCTAAAATTTGTTTAGCAATTGCATTTCTCTCTTTCTAGAGTTCTCTGTATCTATGCTTTGATTGGAGTTATGATTGAATTAGTTATGTGCAAAATGAGTACGATTATTCCTTTACATGGCCACATTTGACTGAATTTGAGAATTTCACAGATTGCATAATGGCTCCTGGATCATCAAGAAAGAGCAGTGCATCCTCCAACTCGACTGCCACATTGCGTAGAACTGCCGCATTGCCAAATGATTCAGCAGCTACAACACCTTCTTCGCAGATTGAGGCATCTACTCCCTTGAGTGCTTCATCTCCTTCTTCTAGCCGTAGGAGTGTTATAGGTAAATTCATAAGACCTGCTACATGCTTTTTTTCCTTAATTTCTTGCACCTTAATTTAGTTACTGGTTACAAGTGCTATGCAGAGTAGTATGTTTTGGTATGCATATTATTCTTTTTTTTATTTGACCCCTTGATCTTTAGTGAGAGAGTGTATATAGGTGGCCAACTAAGCTAGCCCTAGTTGCTTGGTTTGAATCAATTCTTATTGGAGGAATGGTAGAGTACGAATAAGAAATGAGCTAGAATCAGAGGAGTTATAAGGTTGTCACGTGAGGGGTCCGATCTGCCTGTTATTCAGCAAGATCATATTTATGCTGCAGCATTCATAAGCTTCCTGTATTTAATTTACATGTTTCTTGTTTCCATTTCATATCAATATTTGGCAATTTCCGTCTCATAATGGCAACAATGCGAAAACCAGTGTCTTGCTTTTCCTTTTGTAGATGTAGCCTGATCACGACACAGTGTTGTTGGTATATGGAAGGTCTGTAGCAGCAAAAGATTTTAGACTGTAGCAGCAAAAGCAAGCCTTCTTAGAGTGTTAGAGAAACCTTTCCCTTTGAAATTGGAACAAAACCAGTCCACTTTGAGACCAATTGGACCACTTGGGATGCAGGTCAGATTAGCAATAGCAGCAGCCCGCACTTGATTGGAAATGGAACACTCAATGAGGAGATGATCTAGGGGTCCAGCAAGCTGGTTACACAGAGAGGAGATAGGACTACAAACTGAGCAGAGCTTAGGCCTTAGCTCAGTTTGTATACATATGGCATGACTTGGTGGCAAGGATTATTCCTGTTAAATGTTAAGTTCCATGTATCTTGTTTTTTCAGTCACCAGATTCGCATCTATTATTTGTTTTATATTCTGTTTTGAGATTATGCTTGATATCTTGTGTGAGATCTAACGAAGGACATACAAGTCAAAATAAGGATCTCTTTTGTGTCAGCTTCATTTTCTACTTATGTATCATATTCAGTGAATTTTTTATCATATGACTATTTTGGAGAACTGTTTGTGGGAAGGTATGATGAGAACGACCAACTTCTTGCAGAACTGTAAGATGTTTCCAAAAATTAGAGCACTGTTTTTGCACCAAAATGGCAATATTTGAAAACAATGAGTGTTTCGTACTTTTCTGTATTTATGATTCCCAAAAGAGGATCTAGCTTTGTCTATTTGCATTAGATTCCCCCGAAGAGGCTTGGGCATTAGTAATATGGAACTAATGGCCACTGCACCTATCGCCATTGATATGACCCCCAAAGTATGTGCTTTATGGCGCTTTGGTTAGCAATCTTCTCGTGGAAAAAATACTTCAAAGTTTGCTAATTTTTGTTTCTGTTTTCCTACATCTCTTATTTGAAAGATCTTTTCTTTCATCCAATGTTATTTAACATGTCTAGCACGTTTCTTTGTTGTTATAGTAGAAATGATATGGTATAATCTTATGCATATTCCTTATCTTTGCTGTCTTTTGGCTGTCATACTGTTCTTTTTCAGGTGCACCTTCGATAAGTCAGCGGCGACGAGGCCCTACACTTGGAAAAAGAGTTAGAAGGGAGATTGCTTCCCGTAATGGGGAGAGGTTGTCAGTTTATGTGCTAACATCAATGAGGGCTTTCGGTGGTAAGAATGCAACCAAGCTGTCAAATGAAATTGGGTCTCAAATTAGGAGGATGTGTCCAAAAGTTGGTTTCACCCACACTTGGAAACAAGTTGATTCAACGCGGAAGGAGGCCATAATGCAGCTTGTTCGTGTAAGCCTATCTAAAAGTTTGCAAATTCATTGATTCAAGTGATAATGAATATTCTCAGGGACTAATTTCACTTATTACATGTTTGTAGGACAAATTTAAAGTCACTGAAAAGGAATCAGTGTTAGGAGAAGACCTTGAAGAAGGAAATGAGCACACAGACTTAATTGAGGAAGCCTTCAATGTTAAGGCGAACCTACGATATAAGGAATGGAAACATGACATGGGCAGTCATTACTGGAAGATGAAGGATGCAGACGAAGTCGACCCCTATCAGCATCCTTATCGAGGGATTAGCATGGATGAATGGAAGTGGCTTATCGATAATATATTCACCGATAAGGACTGGACAGCCCGCAAAGCAGCTGGGAGTTTGAATAGATCAAAATTACCTCCTGGTCATACTTTGGGTTCAAAATCCTTGGTTGCTGCAATGACTATTTCGGTGAGACATTTTATGCGTGAAAATATATATGCATGAAATTTTTATGGAAAAAAGGAACTAATTTATACTATGAAAGGGGTATTCATAGTCTCATTTAATCATCTGTTTCTACTGCTATTCTATTGGTTGCATATGACATTTTTAATTTGAATATGTTAGGCTGAAGATCATAAAGGAGTGTTGCCGGATTTTTGTGATACATACAAGGCATCACATACATTGAAAGAGAAAGAGGACTGGATCGATGATAAATGTAAGGAGAAACATGTATGTATCCAATCAAGAACCCTTCTATTCCTCTACCTTTTTGTTGTTTCTTTTTTCATTTAACAATGCCTTATCTTTTTTGTTGTTTCTTTTCTTTTGCCACAACAGGCTCAAATGGTGGCAATACGAGATGAGGCAAAAGCATTAAATATGGAGGTGACAGGGGAATATCTTTCAAGAACAGTCCTTGGGGAGAGAAAGAATTACTTAAGAGGATTTGGGGTTGGCCCGATGCCCTCATCCTATACTTCCAAATCAAGTTCTAACTCAGCACGTCAAGACCAGCTACAAAAGATGGTTGATGCTCAAATGGAGTCGTTTCGTGCAGAGCGAGAAAAAGAGCGGGAGGAGGAGCAAGGGAGGCGTGAGGCGGAGGAACAAAAAAGGCGCGAGGAGCGAGAGGAGGAGCAAAGGAGGCGGGAAGCGGAGGAGCAAAGGTGGCGCGAGGAGCGCGATGAGGCAGAGCAAAGGTGGCGCGAGGAGCGCGAGGAGCAGCAAAGGAGGCATGAGGAAGCAGCAAGACGACAAGATGAGAATGCAGCAAGGCTGCAAAGACAAATCGATGTGCTTACATCATTAATGATGCAACAAGTGAAGGGACAAGGCAATTTGGATCAGGTTGATGTTCACAATATTGGTACGTCATTATGATCTCTCTCTCTCTCTCTCCCTCTGCAAATCTGAATGGAAAAATCATTGTACCTCGCACTCTGTTTTGGTATTAAGTAGTTTTTTATGCTTCAAAATTTTTTGTCTCCAATGGAAGGAGGCATTCCTTGGATGTTTCTGCTCAATTGATGTTCTGATGTTCTGTCTCCAATGGAAGGAGGCATTCCTTGGACGTTTATGCTCAATTGATGTTCTGATGTTCTGTTGTTCTGTCTCCAATGGAAGGAGGCATTCCTTGGATGTTTCTGTTCAATTGATGTATCTTGCATCTCTGTGGAAGGCTTTGTTTGACATGTTTGGGGGCTACATTACCTTGGACTTGCTGCTGCCCCTATGTGCTAGTTTATATGCTGCCGTATTGTGAATTGTGGCTCTGTTGCTGTCTGATACTTGTAGATTTGCTGCACTGAGTTTAGAAGTGCAGTTTGTTGGATTTGCTGTCTGATACATATTCATTTTCATGGGTTGAATGCGGTCCAGTTCACTGCTACATATCACTGAATTTGCTGTCCAGTAGGGGTGTAATCGAACCGAGTTTTGAGAGGCTCGGGCTCGACTCGAAGAAAATATACTCAGTTCGAGCTCGGCTCGGGCTTGATTCGAGCTTCAAAACAATGGCTCGAGCTCCGCTCGCCAATAAATTACCCAGCTCGGGCTCAGCTCGCGCCAACTCGGTAGGTCACGTTAGTAGCAGCTGTAGAATTGGGGTTGGGTAGGCTGTAGATATATAGGATACTCTCTGAAAAAGTCTTGCAAAAACTTATGATGTGGGATTAACCCAACTTGGCTCGCGAGCAAATAGATGACCAAAACACCCTTAAATTTGAAAGCTTGAATTAATAATACAAGTTCCCTAGCCCATATAATCATACAATGCACGTAAGCCAGAACACCGATTCATATAATCAAACAAAGTAATCATAAACTATAATATACTATCCAGTGCAAAAATAATAGCCATAACCCTACACATACGTGTTCAGAGGTCAAATTCTTACACTGTTACACATATCTAGTTAGCAATTGATACATCCTTGTTTTTGAAAAATTAAGGAATCTATGCCCAACCACTATTTTAAACTAAATAGGTCTCATTTTATGTTGATCATTTTTATTAGTTTTTATTACCAGTTTATTGTTAGTAAGGAGTAAACTAAAACAAAGGAAAACAATTAAAATAAACTTATTTACGAAAAAAATAAAAAAATAAAACATGAATATTCTCGCATGACTTCTCTTGCCCTAAGACAGAAACCTGTTGGTCTTCTCTGGAAACAGCAAGAACTGATTGTAATTTCCCTATTTCAAAGGATTGAGCGTGACAATCTGGAACAATGGACTGGAAAACTAGAACAAATGACAACCACTTCGGTGGTTAGTTTTGTGCATTACCGGAGAAGACCATGAGCAACTATACCAATAGAAAAAACAGAGCAACAGAGAAAAAATGACCCATTGAAAAAGTTCACAAATATTAGATATCAGCCTTCACTTTATGGTAACATTGCTCTTCTAACTTTAATGGAATGAACCACTAGCTCCTAATTATGTTGTTACCACGTAATATATAGTTTTGGCACCATAGCTCATGTGAAAATTGATATTACCCTACTATGTTTTGATTGCTGGCTTCTTGAATCAAGTTAGAGTCGTAGTTACAAATAGATGTAACTATGTTCAGTAGTGCTCTCAATTTTTTCCTTGAGTGGGCCCAAAATTGTCGAGCTCAACCAATTTTCCTTCGGGCATTTATTAGTGATTATAAATGTGCCGTGAGAAAGATATATAGATTCATAAGGGAGTGAGCCCCTTAATTTCACTGAATCAATATGGATGTGTTTGTATGTATCTATGTGGAATGAGGGTAGGGAAATTGGCTAAAACCCAAAATTCAACCATGATAAACCAACGAACTTTTTCCAAGTTTTTGACTTGAAGCAGTTATGACTCAGGTATGTATATTGCAAGACTTATGTATGACGTATGTATATTGCAAGACTTATGTATGACGTATGTATATTGTCAGCTTGGCTCGCGAGCCAACTCGAGCCAAGCTGGAAGGAGCTCGTGCTCGGCTCGTTTTTGAAATGAGCTGAAAATTGTAGCTCAAGCTCGTCCGTTTAAGCTTTGAGTCGAGCTCGAACGAGCCACTTTCGAGCCGAGCTCCGAGCCGCTCGCGAACGCCTCGGCTCATTTACAGCCCTACTGTCTAGTTTGCTTAGGCAGTTTTACCGTTTGCTTATGACTGGGCAGTGGCAATGGTTTGAGGTGTGGCATTTTAGAATGCCAATTCTGGGCAGTGCATATTAGTATTCAAAATCTGGGCAGGGTTATGCCCTCCTGTACTTGAATACATTATTTAGAATGGAATGCACTTAATGCTTCGTGCTTAGTACTTGTAATACTGACTCTTTCTTGTATTGAAATGTCTATATCTTATGGATGCACTTGCTACACTCTTTGTTTTCTTCGTGTGCTACCACTATTGCGTATTTCACTTTATTATTCTATGATGCTTATCAGTACTCTTGCGGTTATATGGGATGCTCAGCTGCTTTGATCGCCTCATGCTTAACTGCTACTAATGATGGATTTTTTTTTTCAGATCGAAGATTTAATTGAGCATTCCGCCGTTCTACTTTTGGGTTATTGACTATGAAGATCAAAGCTGGATTTTGGTTGTAGATGTGCTTCGATGTTTTTGGTCATCCATTTGTTGAAGTTTAATTACTTTAGTATTTTGCAGTGTAGGGGTTTTGGATTTTTTATTTTCCCCTTGTTATGAATTAGACTTGTTATTTTCTGCTTTTGGAATTTGGATACAAGTTATTTAGTGGACCTTTATGTATGAAAGTTTGGATTTATTTTGTAGAATTTGTTTTTTTAGTATTCATTACAAATTGGCAGGAAATCAAAATGGGGAAAAAAAAAATTTGTAGCCAATTATTGGATTTCAATGTTTAAAATTGGTGGCCAATAATTTAGTTGGTGATGTAGTTTACCAACCAAAAGTTTAGTAGGCAAATTGCAACACATGCCCGACTAGAATTTAGTAGGGAAATTCCACCACATTCCCGACTAGAATTTAGTAGGGAAAGTCCACCACATGCCCGACTAGAATTTAGTAGGGAAATTCCACCACATTCCCGACTAGAATTTAGTAGGGAAATTCCACCACATGCCCGACTAGAATTTAGTAGGGAAATTCCAACACATTCCCGACTAGAATTTAGTAGGCAAATTGCAACACATTCCCGACTAGAATAATATTACCGACTAAATATTGGGTCGGGACCCGTGGTAGCCAATGTATACACCTTGGCCGACTAAATATTTTTTAGTCGGCGACGACATTTGCCGACAAGTATTACCCTACTAAAAATTCCGACCAAAAATCTAGTCTGGAAAAAATTTTGCCGGCTAAAATGGCCACCTTAGCCGACTAGAATTTAGTCGGGAATTGTGAAAATTCTTGTAGTGAGAAATAAGAGTATTGATTGAAAATAGGGGATATTGATTAGAGAGGGATAGAGAGAAAAATGACAATAATAATTAAAAATAGGAGTACTAATTGGAGAGAAATATGATTAATAATTGAGAAAGCCGATCTTAAAACCTGAAATGAACAACGTCGATATCAGAGACTCCACGCTCTGGTAGTATTTTGACGTATGGAGTTAGGTGAGTATTACATAGGCTATCTTAGCGAGCGCTGTAGTATTGTATAGGAGCAGGACAAGACAAGCACTCGAATAAAACATACTCCTTCCGTTCATTTTTAAGTGTATAGAAGCGTTCGAGGTACTAACTAATAGAAAAGGTTAAACACAAATTGACTGCAAACGCAAATCAACCACTATAACAAATTAATTAACTAAACTTGGTATATTATCATTAATTCTTTTACATCCATGAGTTCCAAATGAGCACTTCTTATAACTCTGGAGTTGGTACCAAGAACTGAGTACATAATAATTGCAAGCCAGTCACTAAGATATCAACTAAAACAATTGAGTGAAGGATAAGAAGCCTATATCACTATTGGCTTCCCTCATGATCAAGTCAATGACCGAACAGCTTATTCTCTTGGTCTCCAAAACCCGCGCCATCTGCCGAAAAATAAACAACAAAATTACACTTGTTTCCCACAGTAATGGTAATCATGGCAGAGCCAAAATAAAAAAAGTGATCATAAAGATGTGAAGTTGGGTATACCAATTACCAACGCAACTATTGGGCTAGAGGGTGAAATTTCATTAAACGTAGGGTATGTTTGGAAATTGGGAAAGAAAGAGAAAAGATGAGAAAACTCAGAAAAATTTCCCATCACTTGTTTGGTTAATAGTAGAAAAATAGAAGAAACCCCAAAAAAAGTTAGAGAAGCAAGAAATTGTAAAAAAATTCCTCGACTTTCTCAATATTTTCTTTCTTGAATATTTTCTCTTTCTTTCTTCAATTTCCAAACAGGCTCTGTTTGATACAATGTTTCATTTTGGAAGGATTGGTAATGAGGTGATATTATTAATGAGGAGATGAATCACTCTCATGTTTGTTTTGCACATGATTAGATCATGGTATTACTAATAACATGTTTGTTTTGCTTAGAATATAATTGAGTTAAAATAATTTGTTTCCAATTCTACCCTTATATGGAAACACTATTTTTCATCACCAGGTTAATAGTAAAGCAAACCATGAATTGCCCTTGGACCAAATTGAAGAACCATTTGACCATATAACATATTTATTTGGAATGTAGATATTATTAACATTGAACTGTAAGAACAAATGACGAATAAAAAAGGCAGATTTCAACGTCGTGTTTTGCCGTCAATGTTTTTTTTTTTTTTTTTTTTCAGATTTCACATGAAGAATAATATTTGGTTTCAGATTCCGAATGATGGCTGGTGTGATGAAAAGTGAAATTCATATTATCCAAAAAAGAAACCGAAAGCTGGGAAAAATTTATAATCCTTGAATTGTTACCCAGATACTTAATGTGAATAAGAATTTGGCAAAAAAAAGAAACAAATACTAAAAAACAAGATGAAGTGGTGGGCATGCAGTTCGGTTTTTTTGTGGCAATAAACAAAATGGGTGAGGTCATAAGTGTCTTTATTCACTCAAGCTGGTTAGTACAATTTCCATACCTTGGGCTCCCGTAACCCTAGCAGCGTCCTTTAACACATGCATACTCAATTACCTGATCACATGATCCCATTGGCAAATCCATCATATATGAAGTATCTAAGACCAGAAGTGATGACGGAAGAGTACCGCTCGCTATGCGGTGGTGTCCGCGGCGGTAGTCGGTCTGGTGTCGGTGAACCAGAGCTGGTGGATTCAGAGTGACGGTGTGGAGTTGGATCACGCGGTGGTCTATAAGCCAGGTAGAAAACGTACCCGATTACATAAGTGATGACCCCCCCGATGCTAATTCTCCCAAAACTACTCGCGACCAACCTCTGCAGGAAGGAGGTAGTGCGAGCCGGCGGTGCAACCATTACATCGGAATGAGGAACAGGGGCTGGAGCAGGTGGCGGTGGTGGTGGAAATGAAGGAGTTTTCGGTGGCGCGGAGATAGAGGGTGGTGGCCGGAATCGCGGTGGTGGTGGAAAGAAAGGAGTTTTCGGAGGTGGTGGAAAGGAAGTAGTTTTCGGATGTGTGGAGATGGAGGTTGGTGGCCGGAATGGAGGCGGTGGTGGAAAGGAAGGAGTTTTCGGAGGTGTGGAGATAGAGGGTGGTGGCCGGAATCGCAGCGGTGGTGGAAAGGAAGGAGTTTTCGGAGGTGTGGACATAGAGGGTGGTGGCCGGAATCGCAGCGGTGGTGGAAAGGAAGGAGTTCTCGGTGGTGTGGAGATAGAGGGTGGTGGCCGGAATTGCGGTGGTGATGGAAAGGAAGGAGTTTTCGGAGGTGTGGAGATAGAGGTTGGTGGCCGGAATCGCGGCGGTGGTGGAAAGGAAGGAGTTCTCGGAGGTGTGGAGATAGAGGTTGGTGGCCGGAATTGCGGTGGTGATGGAAAGGAAGGAGTTTTCGGAGGTGCGGAGATAGAGGTTGGTGGCCGGAATCGCGGTGGTGGTGGAAAGAAAGGAGTTTTCGGAGGTGGTGGAAAGGAAGTAGTTTTCGGATGTGTGGAGATGGAGGTTGGTGGCCGGAATGGAGGCGGTGGTGGAAAGGAAGGAGTTTTCGGAGGTGTGGAGATAGAGGGTGGTGGCCGGAATCGCAGCGGTGGTGGAAAGGAAGGAGTTTTCGGAGGTGTGGACATAGAGGGTGGTGGCCGGAATCGCAGCGGTGGTGGAAAGGAAGGAGTTTTCCGAGGTGTGGAGATAGAGGGTGGTGGCCGGAATCGCAGCGGTGGTGGAAAGGAAGGAGTTCTCGGTGGTGTGGAGATAGAGGGTGGTGGCCGGAATTGCGGTGGTGGAAAGGAAGGAGTTTTCGGAGGTGTGGAGATAGAGGTTGGTGGCCGGAATCGCGGCGGTGATGGAAAGGAAGGAGTTTTCGGAGGTGTGGAGATAGAGGTTGGTGGCCGGAATCGCGGCGGTGGTGGAAAGGAAGGAGTTCTCGGAGGTGTGGAGATAGAGGTTGGTGGCCGGAATCGCGGCGGTGGTGGAAAGGAAGGAGTTCTCGGAGGTGTGGAGATAGAGGTTGGTGGCCGGAATTGCGGTGGTGATGGAAAGGAAGGAGTTTTCGGAGGTGTGGAGATAGAGGTTGGTGGCCGGAATCGCGGCGGTGGTGGAAAGGAAGGAGTTCTCGGTGGTGTGAAGAGGGTGGGTTGTAGCCGGAATGTTGGGGATATGATGTTGCCTTTGTGGACTCTACAGACAATCACACAAGGAAAGGCTAGCAGTAAAAGAAATAATAGCTTCATGTCTGGAAATTTAAGCATGAGCATATGATACAATTCAAGATCATTCTACCGGAGTACAGGGCTATATATAAGCTTATTTTGCCACCCACTACGTGATAAAAAACCACACCAATATGGGAAGATAAAAAAGCCCAAACTGTACGTCGACTTTCAAAAATCTCTAAAGACTTTTCAGATAACATGAAATGAATAAGAGAAAATAAATGATGCAAAACCTAAGTTTCTAGAGACTGTCTTATTCACGGATGTGGACCCTACCGGCTGATGTGGACTCCATCGAATGTACATTGAACTGTTCATCTTGTAGAGTCTGCAAAATAAATGTATCCACGCCAAAAAATTAATCGGTTTAATCGAATACTCGGTTGGGTCAGGGGCGGATGCTTATGGGGCACAGGGAGGTCACGTGAACCCCCCGAAATTCCAGAAATCAGTTTTTTTTTTTGACTTTGTGAAAAATCTGAGTCGTTCAATAGCCTTGAGATAACTGTTCGATTGCGCTTGTAAAAAATCAACTCAATCGAGATAATTATTGGTAGTTGATCTAATTTTTCGATTTTCCATGCAGAATTTAGGACCCTAAGCTTAAATGAATTTTGGAGAATAGTTTGATAAATGTGTGCTTAATTTCATCGTGATCTGAACCGTAAGTCTTATTGAGAAGAATATTGATAGAAATTTTTTTCTTGATCCGACAATGGTAGGTATCAATTCAGTTCACATTTTTAAAATTATCTTTACGTTTTGATAACTATACATGTCATATCAAAATAATTTTATTATATAAATTCTCTTCACAACAAGCTTGACAATATCTATGATTCAGGTCACTAGAATTAATACATGACACACAATTATCAAACTTATCTTTAAAATTCATTTTGAACTTAGGGTCTTAAATTCTGAACGAAAAATTAAATGATTCTATCAAGTACATATAATTATTCAATTCAGCTGAATTTTTATAAGGCAATTGAAAGATCATTCTAAGGTTAACGAATGGCTTGAATTTTTCACAAGACCAAAAGTGGCCCCACCGGATGAAATTCCTGGATCCGCTAGTGGGTGGGGTCCAAATAAGCCGGTGGCTCCGGGAATAAGACAGTCTCTTGAAATTTACTTTTGCGTCATTGATTCATTTCATGTTATCTGCAAAGTCTTTAGAGATTTTGAAAGTCGACGTACAGTTTGGTTTTTTTATCTTACCAGATTGGTGTGGTTTGATGCAAGAGTTAAGTTTCTTTTTTATCTTACCAGATTGGTGTGGTTTGATGCAAGAGTTAAGTTTCAAGAGTCTGTCTTAATCATGGAGCCACTGGCTTATGTGGGACTCACTAAGTGCACATTACAATAATTCGAACCGTTCATTTTATAGGACTTACAAAATAATGTATTCACGCAAAAAATCATTTTAATCGGAAACTCATTCGGGTCCATATAAGATGGTGGTGCAAACCCATCCGTGAATAAGACAGTCTCTTGGAACTTGCCTTTTGCATCATTGATTCATTTCATGTTAAATCACACCAATCTGGGAAGATAAAAAACCAAACTGTACGTTGACTTTAAAAAATCTTTAAAGACTTTTCCGACAACTTAAAATGAATCAATGATGCAAAAGTTAAGTTTCAAGAGACTAAAGTTAAGTTTCTAAAGTTAAGTTTCAAGAGACTAAAGTTAAGTTTCTAAAGTTAAGTTTCAAGAGACTAAAGTTAAGTTTCAAGAGACTGTCTTATTCACGGATGGGTTTGCGCTACAGGCTTATGTGGACCCACCAACTGTACAACACAATAATTTGAACCGTTTATCTTGTAGGACTTGCAAATTAATGTATCCACGATAAAAAATCAGTTGGATCGGACGCTTGGTGGGGTTCACATAAGCCTGTGGCACAAACCCATGGTTTGCGCCACATGTGAATAAGACAGTCCCTTGAAAGTTAACTTTTGCCTCATTGATTCATTTCATGTTAAACCACACTAATCTGGGAAGATAAAAAACCAAACTGTATATGGAATTTCAAAAATCTTTAAAGAACCACACCAATCTGGGAAAGTAAAAAACCAAACTGCACGTTGATTTACAAAAGCTTTAAAGAATTTTCAGATAACATGAAAAGAATCAATGATGCAAAAGTTAAGTTTCAAGAGACTATCACGGATGGGTTTGTGCCACTGGCTTATGTGGACTCCACCGAGTGTTCGATCCAACTAATTTTTTTGCGTGGATACATTATTTTTCAGGCCCTACAAGATGAACGATTCAGAGTATTGTAATGTACACTTGGTGAGGTCTACATAAGCTGGTGGCGGAAACCCATCCGTGAATAAGACAGTCTCATGAAACTAAACATTTGCATCATTGATTCATTTCATGTTATCGGAAAAGTCTTTAAAGATTGGTTTTTTATGTTCCCAGATTGATGAAAAGTCTTTAAAGATTGGTTTTTCATGTTCAAAGATTGGTGTGGTTTAACTTGAAATGAATCAATGATGCAAAAGTTGAGTTTCAAGAGACTGTCTTATTCACAGATGTGGTTTGCGCCATCGGCTTATGTGGATCCCACCGCGTGTCCGATTAAATTGATTTTTTTGCGTGAATATCTTATGTTGCAGGCCCTACAAGATGAACGGTTCAGATTATTATAATGTACACTTGGTGGGGTCTACATAAGCTGATGGTGCAAACCCATCCGTGAATAAGACAGTCTTTTGAAACTTGAGTTTTGCGTCATTGATTCATTTCACATTAAGCTGAAAAGTCTTTAAAGATTGGTTTGTTATGTTCGATTGGGTTTTTATGTTCCCAGATTGGTGAAAAGTCTTTAAAGATTGGTTATTCATGTTCGCAGATTGGTGTGGTTTAACTTGAAATGAATCAATGATGCAAAAGTTGAGTTTCAAGAGACTGTCTTATTCACAGATGTGGTTTGCGCCATCGGCTTATGTGGACCCCACCACGTGTCCGATTAAATTGATTTTTTTGCGTGAATATCTTATGTTACAGGCCCTACAAGATGAACGATTCAGATTATTATAATGTACACTTGGTGGGGTCTACATAAGCTGATGGCGCAAACCCATCCGTGAATAAGACAGTCTTTTGAAACTTGAGTTTTGCGTCATTGATTCATTTCACATTAAGCTGAAAAGTCTTTAAAGATTGGTTTGTTATGTTCGATTGGGTTTTTATGTTCCCAGATTGGTGAAAAGTCTTTAAAGATTGGTTATTCATGTTCGCAGCTTGGTGTGGTTTAACTTGAAATGAATCAATGATGCAAAAGTTAAGTTTCAAGAGACTGTGAGCCATCGGCTTATGTGAACTCCACCGCATGTCCGGTTAAATTAATTTTTTTTTTTGCGTGAATACATCAATTTACAGGCCCAATGAGATGAATGATTCACATTATTGTAATATACACTTGGTGTGGTCCACATATGCCGGTGGCACGAACCCATCCGTGAATAAGACAGTCACTTAGAGCATCACTAGTAGTATACTCAAATATGGATACTCAAATATTGCCACATCACATTTTGAGTATTCATTTAATGGGTTTATAAGTTTGAGTCTCTACCCTTCTACAATGGTTCATTTGTGTCCATAATAAAAAAAATACTATTCACTCTATTTTTATTCATAAAATGGGCACAACTTTAAATTTGTACATATATATTTTTTATAATATTAGTACCATTTAAAAGATATTCACAATACGTTTAAAATGAGATCAATCTTGAACATATTTTGGTAAAGATTAAAAATTGATAATTTCCTTTGGACCCTTAATTATTTTTCGTTGATAGTCCTGAATTTCCTCAAGGTTAGTATAGTTTATGTTATTGCTGTATTTTTTTTTCTCTTTCCATCTATATCCTGTCATAGGGTCCTTTCTGAAGGACCTGCTATTCATTCTCTGTTTTTTGAATATCAACCCTCGCAAAAAAAAATTGATAATTTTAAAAATTGATAATTTCAATTTTTGAGAGAAAGTGCAAAAAAATTAAGTTTTGAATTAAGTATTTGAAAAATGGAGAGAGAATATTGTTACTTTTGATAGGGTGTGGTCCTCAAAATTTGGTTATTGAGGTTTGGTTATTGAGAAAGATTGGTAGTTTTGAGTATCCAAATGCCAAAAGTTGAGTATTTGTAACAAATGTTGTTAACTTTGAGTATTTATCCAAATACCATTGTGAGCCTCTTTTGTGTATCAAAATACTCATCTTTGAGTATTTTTGTGTTTGAGTATACCACTAGTGATGCTCTTAAAACTTAACTTTTGCATCATTGATTCATTTCATGTTATATGAAAAGTCTTTAAAGATTTTTGAAAGTTAACGTACGGTTGTAGGAGTATTTCATATACAAAAATGATACATACACTCCCTGGGAGCCACTCCCAGTCACACCCTCTTTCACATGGGGTGTGGGGCCCAGATGTGGGGACCACACCCTATGTGAGAGAGGATGTGGCTGGGAGTGACTCCCAGGGAGTGTGTGTATTGCCGTTTTTTCATATATGAAGTCTCTAAGACCAGGAGTGATAACGGAAGAGTACTGCGTGATTAAAACCACACCAATCTGGGAAGATAAAAAAAACCGCCAAATCCTACGTCGACTTTCAAAAATCTTTAACGACTTTTCATATGCTAACATGCAATGAATCAATGATGAAAAAGTTAAGTTTCAAATGTGTCACCACTCACCCATACAAAGAGTGAAATGCGCGTTGGACCTACAAACAAATTTATATTTCTCCTTTCATATGCTAACATGCAATGAATCAATGATGAAAAAGTTAAGTTTCAAATGTGTCACCACTCACCCATACAAAGAGTGAAATGCGCGTTGGACCTACAAACAAATTTATATTTCTCCTCCCAATTAGGCATATATCTAGATGAAATTATTTAGGCACATATCTTAATTGAGAGTTGTGGTATGTCATTTTTTGTACCAAAAATATAATTTATAAAACTTGGAGTTAACTACTACTCCGTAGAAAAGCGGTTAAGACCGAGTATCGTTCACGGGGAATAAAAAACTAAGTTACTATATATTCGATCTATTTCTGTGATGAAATCTAGGGTTCTCTCAACATATGACCAGATCACCGATAGGGTAGCAATTCTTATCGATAATCTCCAAAAATATAATCAAGACTCGTACTCCGTATAGATTATCTTAACACGGGACGGATCGTCTCACCGGACTTAACAGGCAGCACGACCCGTCTCACATCGTATAATCTATCTCAGAGACTATCTCGAAGCAAGTAAAACGATTGTATGACGGTGTTTGATATCATGAATACAAACACAAAAGATAAATCGGAAAAATTATAACTTTCATAAAAACTATGAATCATCTAAAGTCATACCACTAAATATGGAATAAAAACCCTAAAAATCTGAACAATCATATTACTCGGAGAGATATCCTCGTTATCCTAGTCAAAGCATTAGCCGATCATGGTAGACATCGTTGTTCCCACTTCCCAGCCGTGGGAACTATTCTGCGAGAGTCCAAGATCCTTCTCTTTTTCCGTAAACCCTTGCTGCCTTTTAGAAAGCGACTGACCGACATTGTTATGGCAAGGGTTGAGAATCTAATTTAATTTCTAACATATTCTTTTCTGGCCCACTTAATCAATTGCAAAATATATCTTGGCCCATGTGAACTTTCTTCCAAACCCAAGCTGACAGCCAACGTGCAGTATATGACATGGAAATAAGATTGGGTGCTTGGTAGCCAATGATACGTGTACTCGCAATTCGGATTAATATGGCCCGCCACTTCATCTATTCGGTCGACTTTATTTGACACCATGTAGTAACCCGCAAACTTGTATTTTATCACCGATTGTGCATTTTTGTCTCTAAATAACATTTAATGGTTTTGCAAGTCCTGAAACGAGGAAAATGAGTATCAAACTCCAAATAATACATTAAATGGACTTAACAAGTACAACTTAGGGAGCGTAAACGAGTACATTTTATGCACTTATCAAGTTGGTAGTTTTTTCATTGGCAAAGTCATAGTAGTATGCACTCTCTGTTTCATAGGTTCGTTTACTTAGAAGACTTTGTATGGTGTGTCTTTAAAGACTTTTCAGATCTGAAATGATAAAAAATTAAGTTTCAAATGTGCCACCCATGCAGAGAATGGAATGAGCGTTGGACCTACAAACAAAATTTATATTTCTCCTATTAGGAATGTTCTCTAGAGGAAATTATTTAGACACATATCTTAATTGACAGTTGGTATGCACTCTCTGTTATTTTGTATTAGAACGGGAGGCACAAAGAGGATTCAGAAATTTCATGTTTTCAGGTACTAGTAATCATCTTCCTTAATGTGAGATACAAATAAATATCTAGCAATAGGGGGAGCAACTAGCTTTCCACAAAATCTAAGCGTGTATCTCAATATGTAATAAAAATTGAGATGTGCCGAAAAAACAAATAAGCAAATATTTCAAAATATAAACAAAATGAACTAGTCAATTACTATAAACAGGTTAATCCAAAAATATTGAATTATCCAAATAAAGTAAGGAAACACGGGGAATTGCAAATTAGCAATCATCATGTAGTATTAATATGGGCTTATTTGTATGGATAGTCCCCAAAGTATTAGCGAAATTTCACTTTGGTCCCCAAAATATAAATCGTGTCTATTGAGTCCCCAATGTTAACAATTCGCATTTAAATAGTCCCTAGAGCTAACTCCATCCAAATTGACTGTTATAGACAAGGGCATTATCGTCAGACCCCATGGTTTGCGCCACATCTGTGAATAAGACAGTCCCTTGAAAGTTAACTTTTGCATCATTGATTCATTTCATGTTAAACCACACTAATCTGGGAAGATAATAAACCAAACTGTATATTGACTTTCAAAAATCTTTAAAGAGCTTTGGACCTACAAACAAATTTATATTTCTCCTCCCAATTAAGCATATATCTAGATGAAATTATTTAGGCACATATCTTAATTGAGAGTTGTGGTATGTCGTTTTTTGTACCAAAAATATAATTTATAAAACTTGGAGTTAACTACTACTCCGTAGAAAAGCGGTTAAGACCGAGTATCGTTCACGGGGAATAAAAAACTAAGTTACTATATATTCGATCTATTTCTGTGATGAAATCTAGGGTTCTCTCAACATATGACCAGATCACCGATAGGGTAGCAATTCTTATCGATAATCTCCAAAAATATAATCAAGACTCGTACTCCGTATAGACTATCTCAACACAGCACGGATTATCTCAACAGACTTAACGGGCAGCACGACCCGTCTCACATCGTATAATCTATCTGAGAGACTATCTTGAAGCAAGTAAAACGATTGTATGACGGTGCTTGATATCATGAATACAAACACAAAAGATAAATCGGAAAAATTATAACTTTCATAAAAACTATGAATCATCTAAAGTCATACCACTAAATATTGAATAAAAGCCCTAAAAATCTAAACAATCATATTACTCGAAGAGATATTCTCGTTACCCTAGCCAAAGCGTTAGCCGATCATGGTAGACATCGTTGTTCCCAGCCGTGGGAACTATTCTGCGATAGTCCAAGATCCTTCTCTTTTTCCGTAAACCCTTGCTGCCTTTTTTAAAGCAACTGACCGACATTATTATTGCAAGGGTTGAGAATCTAATTTAATTTCTAACATATTCTTTTCTTGGCCCACTTAATCAATCGCAAAATATATCTTGGCCCATGCGAACTTTCTTCCAAACCCAAGTTGATGGCCTACGTGCAGTATGCCAGTATATGACATGGAAATAAGATTGTCACCCCCTCCACACCGAGTGGGCAAAGTCGTCTGCAACACCCCCATGTCGCCTCCTCCAATCAGCTAACTCTGGCAAGCGCCTGTGTCACTAACCAGTCGAGCATCCATGCACCACCAAACAAAGTACACAAATCCCGAAAGAGTGTATCCTTCCAAAACTAGACTCCGCAGCCAATCAGAAAATCCTGAGTACCGCATCCCCTAAAAAAGAATGCCTCCACTCGTCCGAGTACTGCACCCCCTCAACTAGGATGCCTTCACTCGCACACCTCAAACTCGAAGTGTATGCGCTCACCAACAGAAGCACCCGCGCTCTCCAACAGAAGCGTCCATCTATGCGCTCACCAACAGAAGCGCCTGCACCCCCTCAACTAGGGTGCCCGCACCCCCTCATCGAGTGCCCGCAGCTTCATCGCCACGCTCCGCCGCTCTAACATTCTGTCCTGTCAAGAGAATGCAGCTACCCTCTGCGTACACCAGAGGCTCACTCCTCCAAATGATCTCACACACCATCTGCGATGAGGCTGACTCCTTCTCTGACACTGCATCCCCCCACCGAGCACCTCCACACCCCCAAAATCGGGATGCACTTCTCGTGAATCCGGGATGTGAACAAATCCTGCTAGATCTCCATGGCTCAAACTGATCTACCACTCTGAACCGCCAGTTTGACCTCCAGTCTGACCGCTTTGACCTGACCTCTGATCCCTTTGACCCCTTTGACATGGACCTTCACCCCTTTGACCTCTTTTACCCTGAATTCCGACACAATTTTTTCTCGGCCAGTTTCAATCTTGTGCGTTTTAATAGCGTTTCGGAGACAAAATCTGACGGCGAACACTTCGTTGTGATCATCTCCGAGAGTAGCACCTATCCTCTGATCAAAAACAAGTTTCGTTACCTGTTTTGTCCGACCAAAGCTTCAAACAGTGCTCCAATGGCCTCCGAGTGATTTTCCGACTGCTCTGCGCTCTCCGGTGCTTTAACCCAAGCTCTGATACCAGTTGTTAGGATTCCAACAATGTACCACACGCAACAGAAGCAATAATACAAGAGAAAACACGACACACAATATACGTGGTTCGGCCAAATCGGACCTACATCCATGGGGAGGGGGGTTTCATTATAATCCGGAGAAAATCCTAGTCTTTTGTGTTACACACTCACTCTCTATCTCACAATAGATGAAACCTCACAGTTCTCTCGTGTATCTCACTCTCCGGGAGAGCCACAATCGGCTCTCCTCTCACACTCACTGCCTCTCTCTCTCTACATTGTGCTACCACTCATAAACAATGGCATGTCCGAGTATTTATAGAGTTACACAGAAAAACCCTAATCCACTCCCTCTAGGCCTATGCCCAACAGGCCCACACGGGGTGGAATCCCAACAGGTGCTTGGTTGCCCATGATACGTGTACCCGCAATTCAGATTAATATGACCCGCCACTTCATCTATTTGGTCGACTTAAATTGACACCATGTAGTAACTCGCAAACTTGTATTTTACTACCGATTGTGTGCTTTTGTCTCTAAATAACATTTAATAGTTTTGCAAGTCCTGAAACGAGGAAAATGAGTATCAAATTCCAAATAATACATTAAATGAACTTAACAAGTATAACTTAGGGAGCGTAAACGAGTACATTTTATGCACTTATCAAGTTGGTAGTTTTTTCATTGGCAAAGTCATAGTAGTATGCACTATCTGTTTCATAGGTTCGTTTACTTAGAAGACTTTGTATGGTGTGTCTTTAAAGACTTTTCAGATCTGAAATGATAAAAAATTAAGTTTCAAATGTGCCACCCATGCAGGGAATGGAATGAGCTTTGGACCTACAAACAAAATTTATATTTCTCCTATTAGGAATGTTCTCTAGAGGAAATTATTTAGACACACATCTTAATTGACAGGTGGCAGCACTCTCTGTTACTTTGTATTAGAACGAGAGGCACAAAGAGGATTTAGAAATCATAGATATCGCTTTGAATCAACATTATTGATTTTCCAAATTAAATTTCATGTTTTCAGGTACTAGTAATCATCTTCCATAATGTGAGATAAATATAAATATCTAGCAGTAGGGGGAGCAACTAGCTTTCCACATAATCTAAGCGTGTATCTCAATATGTAATAAAAATTGAGATGTGCCGAAAAAACAAATAAGCAAATATTTCAAAATATAAACAAAATGAACTAGTCAATTACTATAAACAGGTTAATCCAAAAATATTGAATTATCCAAATAAAATAAGGAAACACGGGGAATTGCAAATTAGCAATCATCATGTAGTATTAATATGGGCTTATTTGTATGGATAGTCCCCAAAGTATTAGCGAAATGTCACTTTGGTCCCCAAAATATAAATCGTGTCTATTGAGTCCCCAATGTTAACAATTCGCATTTAAATAGTCCCTAGAGCTAACTCCATCCAAATTGACTGTTAAAGACAAGGGCATTATCGTCAGACCCCATGTTCTCCTGCCTTATCCTTCTTTATTTAGAAAAACAACTAAGGAAAAAAAGAAGAAGAAGAAGAACTCTCTCTCTCTCTCTCTCTCTCTCTCTCTCCAAACTCCATCCCACCCAAAACCAGTTAATCCTCTCGCCCCGTCTCTTGTGGGGTTTGATTCCTTTCAGAAAGGCACACAAGACTTAACAATCAACTAAATGGGTCAAATTTAGTACTCTGAAATTTTTAGCAGAATTGAAAACGAGTGATGGAAAAAATTCAGTCTTCATCAACCACAGGACCACGCGTAGATCTCAGTCTAACACATGTGCTAAAAACCGACGACGCATGTGTTCACTGCAGTGTTCCATTTGTGATCGGAAAAATGGAGTTGAGGTCGTCTCTCCATGAGGAACCTGATTCTATGCTTAAATATATTTTTTCGATCAGATTTCTGGTTGTGCTATGAGTTTGCATTTCAATCAGATTTATGCTTGGGCTATGAGTTTGTAGAGTTCTAGGAATGGCCAACCCTTGAAAAGAGATGATTACATTCACAAATGAGATTACCTCTCAAAACTAGACACATGTGCCGAACCTCTGTGTTAGTAATTAATTGTTTGAATTTGTTCACCATCAAACCAAGTCCCAGGATGTTTTTATTAAAAAAAGGTAAAATTTGGGCAAGAAAAAAAGGAAAAAAAAGACTTGTTGGACATCAAGGTCGCTGTCGTAGAAGAAAAATCTCTTCCAATTATCGGCTAACTAAAGTGACTTTTCTAATCTTTTGAGGTCCTCTTTGAAGTCCCAGGAGTCCCAAAGTGATTTTTTGGTATTTGTAATTGTATTTTGTCATTGTTGCTTGTATTTTCTTTTCCCTAGCTTCTAGCGTTTCGCTGAATCCTTAAGTTAGCTTATATATACTCTGCTTCGAGCTTTGTATTGGGCATTTCCCTCTCGATGTAATCTTTATTGAGTTCTAATAAAATTCTATTGCAGTTTAAAAAAAAAATCAGTACAGATTTTTCTTTGCATCAAGCTAATTTTTTGTCCTTAAAGAGGGCGTGCCAATACAATACAATACATATTTGCTATTAGGTCTTGTAGATTTAACATATTTATGGGTGTTCATCGCAATTCGACACCCCCACCTTAATGCCTCAGTCCGCCCATGTGAATTGGTACCATTTGCCACTTAATTTTTGCAGAGTAACGATTATCATATGCAACTGCCGCATATCAAGTGCTCCCATGCTATTGATTTTGATTTCAGTCTTCTATTCTTCAAATACTAGCGAATTACTCATTCTTATGATGCTACTGAGCTAAGTATAGATGATAATGTAATACCAATTTAAAAACTTACTGTTAGAGCTTGTCCCACATTGGTTAATTAATACTTCCAAAACTAGTATATGAGTCTGGTTGGTCTCTCCACTCATTACCAATTGATTTTGAGTTGGACGCGTTAACATTTACTACATTTACCTAATTTGAACCACCATTGAGTTGTGAGCCAAATTTAAATGTTATTCGTCACTCTGTAATGCATTGAAGTTGAACAATAAATTTTGGTAGAGAAAGGAGTGCTTTCTATTGCAATTTGCATATAGTCAAGCATATTGTTTTGGGGTCATGCTACAATGTGCACTCTCTAAAAATTACTCAATATGAGATTTTGTGGCTGGAGATACGAAATGCATATGGTATGCCACTCATATGAATAGTCACAAAATCTCATATATTTCCAGAAAATCTCATATTTGGAGCCACACAATCTCATATTAGATCCATGCGGACTTTGCTACAGTGCGTGCGGACTTGTGCGGACCTAATAATTGGAGCCACAAAATCTCATATATTTCCAGAAAATCTCATATTTGGTGCAGTCACACAAACACACAAACACACACCACTACACCAGTCACTAGCCATGCCCACACACGCGCACACACCCACAGACACACACACACATATCCACAAACCAGTAACCAAATGCCCAGAAAACTGTAACCACATCTTGCAATGGACAGATTATACAAGGATAGAACATGCCACAACAATGATAGGATAGAACAATTGGGCTCAGATCTATATAGAATAGCACATGAATGCAACGTTAAGTTGCTATAAAGACCTTCATAAGTTGCCACCTAATAACTTAGTTTGTTTTTATCATCATAGCCCATAAAGAATAGCAAAATGCAAGTATGCAACTTTGTGTTGCCATTAAGGCCTTCATAAGTTGCACACTTGCACTTGCACACCAACAACTTTACTCACACCACTTGGTTACAGTTTTCTGGGCAGTTGGTTACATAACAAAAGTAAGATAGCACCTGGAATGCAACATTAAGTTGCAGCAGTATTAGCATCCTCAAATTCTTTTGAGAAGTCAGATATAAACAGTCCCTAAGGACTATCTATATCAGAGTTCTCAAAATAATCTCTGAACTCATCTTTAGCATCGCACTTCTTAATTCCAAGACGTGCATCCTCCCAATCTTTCAAGCATATCAAACAATCCAAAATGTCCGCACCCAGTCGGCTTCTCCTCTCATCCAACACTCTATTACCTGCACTAAAAGTAGATTCAGAAGCAACTGAAGAGACAAGAGGTGTTAGTACATAACGTGCCATGATTGAAAGAGTGGGAAATGTCATTTCATTTTTTTTCCACCAAGCTAAGATATCCAAATTATTTTGGGTGTCTAGAGTTGTAAGACAATCCATATCTAAATACATAGAAAGTTCGGTGCGTGAAATTACATTTCTTCCTCTACTTGAAAGCAGAGGCCAAGATGGGTCATTGCTAGTTGTAGGAGATGGTGAAGGAGAAACATTAGTTGTTGAAGATGCAAATTTGGACTCATATAAAGCATATATAGATCTCACAAGTAATGTCACATCAGAAGTAGAAGTAGAAGGTAATGTAATATCTAAATTACTAGCAATCCAATCTAAGAGCAAAACAACACCTTCTATCTTAATCCTTGGGTCTATTACTGCAGCTAAAATAAATATTTTAGGCATGTCCTCAAAATATTTTTTGAATTTTGTTTTCATATCTAAAATTGCATTTACAAAATTTGCTCTATATCTATATTGAAAAAAATTGAGACTGATATTATACAAGTTATTGAACAGAAGACAAGAAGTAGGATAATAAGAACCAGAACAAGCACAAGTAGCCGCATAAAAAACCTTTAAAAACTTCATATACTCAAATGCAATGTTCCAATCAGCTTGAGTTAAAGAACAATCACCATACTTGGCATTCACATAAGAAGTAATAACATCAACATGTTTCACACAAGATTTTAACATAAGATATGTCAAATTCCAACGAGTTTTCACATCAGTTTTCATTTTCATTGCTTTCACATTGAAACTAGCACACAACCCTTCAAATTCTTGGGTCCTAGGTTGGGAAGTAGATATAAAAAGAATTGCATCTCTAATTTTATCAATATGTACTCCTATATGTTTCAAACCATCTTGCACAACTAAATTAATGATATGACATACACATCACAGAGTAAACATAGATTCACAAGTAGAGTACACACAGAATCACAAACAGAGTAAACAACAGAATCACAAACAAAGTAAACACAAACTACACAGATATATATATATATATATATATATATATATATATAGAGAGAGAGAGAGAGAGGGAGGGAGAGATCCTGTTTCTGGTGGCAGAGGCAGTGGTGGCCATTGGGGTATAGATCTAGGGTTTTCTGGTGATGGTGGTGTGGTGGTTTTCTAGTTGAGTGGTGAGTGGTTAGGGTTTGAGTGGTGAGTGGTGGTGTGGGGGTTCGGTGGTGACTGGTGACTGGTGACTGGTGACTGGTCAGGGTTTGAGTGGTGAGTGGTGGTGCGATGGTGGTGTGGGGGTTCGGTGGTGACTGGTTAGTGGTGGTGCGGTGGTGGTGTGAGGGTTCGGTGGTGACTGGTGAGTGGTTAAGGTTTGGGTGGTGAGTGGTGGTGCGGTGGTGGTGTGGGGGTTCGGTGGTGACTGGTGAATGGTTAGGGTTTAAGTGGTGAGTGGTGGTGCGATGGTGGTGTGGGGGTTCGGTGGTGACTGGTGAGTGGTTAGGGTTTGAGTGGCGTTTCCGGTGAGAGAAAGAGACGTTTCCGGTGAGAGACGTTTCTGGCGAGAACCAGAGGAGAGAGAGAGAGCGAGAGAGAGAGAGAGACTCAGATGAGAGAGAGCCATTTTAGGGTTATGGCCCTATAACAGCATATTTATCCTAAGTATAGGATCCAGTGCATATGTCACATGTCCCATCTATGCACCCAATGGTAAAAATTGCCGTAAAATTGTACTATGCGAGGGTTGTCAGAGTATTTTTCTTCAAATCAGAACCGTCTACATTTTACGTGGGAGTGATTATATCCTCTGTGCAAAGAAACAAGTATATTAATTATCATTAGGTACCTAATCGAATGAGATGAAATTTTGGTTTACAATAAATTAATCGTGCCGATGAAAAGGCTTTGAATACCCGATAGACTTCAAATTTGGCGAGAGTGATTAAAACAGTAATACAAACAATGTGAACGGTTTGGATCGTCGTAATTATGTTGAGATCGCGTGGCTAGCGTACATTATCCTATAGCATAATAGCTTAGTTCATAACCAAGTTAGTTCGACGTATATGATTAAAAGGCAGGTGCAGACTCGATTTCTCTAATGTTCGATCTAAACCGTTACGATTTTACATCTTATTAATTCTATCATTTACCCCGAAAATGGTGGCGATCAAATGTCGGCAACCACCTGATCAGATCACATTCGGTGCATTTACGAGCAATAATGTCCTATAATGCATGACTCGACGGCCATTTGAATAGTTATTTTCGAATCGGAACCGTCTAGATTGTTAGTGGGAGTGATTATATCCTCCATACAAAAAATGAAGTCATTTAACTATTGTTACACACTTGATCGAACGAGACAAATTGTTGGTTGATAATAAATCAACGTCCCCGATGAAAGGGCTTTCAATACCCGATGGACTTCAAATTTTGCGAGGGTAATTAAAATAGCAAGAAAAACAAAGTGAACGGTGTGGATTGTCATAATTGTGTTGCGATCGTGTGACTAGCGCATAATATAATCAACATTTTATACATAACAATATAACATATTAATATATTATGTAATTAGAAAAATTCAATTTTGACCTATCAATTCATAAAACAAAAATTTCATTTTAACTATTCAAATTTTTTCCCTCATTTTCAAATAAAATTTAATTTATTTTATGAAAAAAATTTCCAAAATTAATATTTTTGTTATCAAAATATAATATTTTTGTTATCAAAATATAATTTTTATTTTCCCCTTAAGTTTTTTCATTTAGGTTATTCATAAATTAATTTTAAATTTCCCTCATTTTTTTCCTTACTATGGCATTTGGAAACTCAATTTATTAAAAATGTATTTTTGACTTATTGCGTATTTATTTATTTATGGCCTTATGGGATGTCCATTTATTTAATTAAAATTTATTCAAAAATTTATTTCTATTTTCCCTTTTTTTTTTGTCTTATTATGGCAAGTCCATTTATTAAATTCTAATTATTATTCAAAAATTTCATTTTAATTATTCAATTTTTTTTTCCTCATTTTCAAATAAAATATAATTTATTTTATAAAAAAAAATTTCAAAATTAATATTTTTGTAATCAAAATATAATTTTTATTTTCCCCTTAAGTTTTTTCATTTAGGTTATTCATAAATTAATTTTAAATTTCCCTCATTTTTTTCCTTACTATGGCATTTGGAAACTCAATTTATTAAAAATGTATTTTTGACTTATTGCGTATTTATTTATGGCCTTATGGGATGTCCATTTATTTAATAAAAATTTATTTAAAAATTTTCCTAATTTTTTTTCTTATTATGGCAAGTCTGTTTATTAAATTCTAATTATTATTCAAAAATTTCATTTTAATTATTCAAATTTTTTTCCTCATTTTCAAATAAAATTTAATTTATTTTATGAAAAAAAATTCCAAAATTAATATTTTTGTTATCAAAATATAATTTTAATTTTCCCCTTAAGTTTTTTCATTTAGGTTATTCATAAATTAATTTAAAATTTCCCTCATTTTTTTTCCCTACTATGGCATTTGGAAACTCAATTTATTAAAAATGTATTTTTGAATTATTGCATATTTATTTATTTATGGGATGTCCATTTATTTAATTAAATTTTATTCAAAAATTTATTTCTATTTTCCCTATTTTTTTCTTATTATGGAAAGTCCATTTATTAAATTCTAATTATTATTCAAAAATTTCATTTTTATTTTCCATCATTTTTTTTATTATGGCAAGTCCATTTATTAAATTCTAATTATTATTCAAAAATTTAATTTTGATTTTCCTTCATTTTTTTTATTATTATAGTAAGTCCATTTATTAAATTCTAATTATTATTTAAAAGAAAAAAGAAAGGGGTAAATTTCACCTACCTCCCCTGAGGTTTCTGACAATTACAGGGACCTCCCCTAAGGTTTCTGAAATTCCACTGACCTCCCCTACTTTTGAAAATAAATGTCACATACCTCCCCTCCGTTAACTTCCGTTAAAAAAGCTAACAGAAAACGCTGATGTCAGCGCCACCTCACTCTCCTCTTTTTATTTTAAATCTTAAAATGTTTATAACTTTTGTTTTATATATTCACTTTTTATAAAATTTATATATTTAAAATCTACTCGAAAAGATCTATAAAATGAGATCCATATTCAATGTGAAATTATGAAAAAATAAAATCTTATTTTTTCAATGTGAATTTTAATTATAATGTTACATAATTTAAATTATTTTCAATGTGTAAGTCAAAATTTTACGCAAAAATTATAATACCTCAGTTCCAAATTGTTTGCCCCTTTTGGGAATGCATGCATTTTACATGCAAAAAATAATGTACAAGCATTAATTTTTTTCAACAAACTTTATACCAATTTAAAGATCTTATTGAGAAGAAAAAATTGATGTAATTCTTTTTCAAAAAAAGTTCTCATGGACACGTTATTTTTTTAGTGTAAAATGCACGCACTCCCAAAAGGGGGGCAAACAATTTGGAACAGAGGGAGTATGAAACATCAAAAAATCTTCTTGTTTAACAATTTTGTTTTTTCCAAATATATTCTTAATTAAATGAACATGGTAAATTTGTAAGTCCATTTTTCTATTTAATGGTGACTTTGTCCCAATAAAATTTTAAATTTTCAATGCAAATTTTAATTATATTGTTTTTTTTTTTTTTTTTTTGCCATTCGATATTCATCAATAGAGTTAGCTATTAGATGTTAGTAAACTACAAGGGTTGACCTCCTCTCCATAGGAGTCGAGCTCAGAACCTTACAAAAAAAGTTGTAAGAATTTTGAGGTTTAAAGTTTTGAGTTAAACATTGAAAAATTTAAATTATGTAGCATGATGATTCACATTGAAAATTAAGATTTTATTTTTTCATAATTTCACATTGAATATGGATCTCATTTTATAGATCTTTTCGAGTAGATTTTAAATATATAAATTTCATAAAAAGTGAATATATAAAACAAAAGTTATAAACATTTTAAGATTTAAAATAAAAAGAGGAGAGTGAGGTGGCGCTGACATCAGCATTTTCCGTTAGCTTTTCTAACGGAAGTTAACGGAGGGGAGGTATGTGACATTTATTTTCAAAAGTAGGGGAGGTCAGTGGAATTTCAGAAACCTTAGGGGAGGTCCCTGTAATTGTCAGAAACCTCAGGGGAGGTAGGTGAAATTTACCCAAAAGAAAGTTTTCTCAATCAAACGCACATACATCCACTTGGCCGCAAACCAAAATAAAAAAGAAGCCACACAAAAACATTAAAAAAAGAGAGAAAAGAAATGCGAAGGAATTTGAGAAAGAACCCAACTCATAAACCATACGTGGATGTTCATAGAGGAAACCATTGGTAACCTGAAAATAGGCCCCCTATCCTTCATTTTTAGTTGCTTCTTTGGATGTCCTCTGGATCAGCGAGTTAATTGTAATCTACGTTATCTTTTTTAGTTTAAAACTGTACAGGAATTGTTGAATTAGTTTCTATAGATTATTAAGAAAGGCTATTAAATAGGCTGACGATATTTTGATTTATTTTTCAGGTGCTAGATGAGTACCAGAAGAATTTTGGGGATCCATGGAGAACTGTGCAAGCACATAGTACTCAACCCTGGCCCTATTTGAATGAAGCTCTCACCAAATTTCAGGTATCTACCAGCTTTATTTTGAGGTTTGTTTGGCAAGGGTCACAAAGAAAACATACTTATTCTATATATATATTTTTTTGCATCATGAAACTCAGTCTGTTCTGCTTGTTGACCTTTTTGCTACTACCAAGTGAAGCGACTCTTATCTTCTCTTTTCCTTTTGATTCTTCAGGATCCTGCTGAAGCTGACAAGTTGTTGAAAATTCAGAGGGAATTGGACAAAACAAAGATTATTCTTGTGAGTATCAATTTATAACTGCATTTTCTTGAGGAGCTTTACATTCTCTTCGTTCCTATTCCTTTAGCTCTTTCTCCTCTACGTTGCATGTGGAGCATTCTGTTAAGTTATTGCTTAGTTGTAAAACTAGCTCATTGATATTGGAATCAACAAGTTTGGTAGCTGTTGATGCCATTCAGATAAAACTTTTGAAGCTTTATTTTCTGTTAATCGGTCGTATAAAATACGTGATATATAAGTTCTTTTTGACTTTGGTATGATTCTTGTTCAGAAAAGCTAACCACATTTCTTTTGCTGAGATGGTATCAATCTTCTAGCAACAGTTAACGATTACATGGAGGTCCCAGTTAACAGATGCTTTCCTTTGTGCTACAATGATATGCTGCTCATATATTGTCCCGATTCTGTATTAATTTTATGTTTTCTCTTTATGGTGACTTATAAACCTCCCTTTGACACAGCACAAGACAATTGATAGTGTCCTTCCACGAGGTGAAAGGCTTGATAGTTTGGTTGAGAAGAGTTCAGATCTCACTGCAGCTTCACAGGTACTCCCTCCGTCCCAATTTCTTGGTCATTCTTTCCATTTTGGGATGTCCCAAAATATTTGTCCTACTTCTAAAAACATCCATCAAAATTAGGTCACTTTCCAATTTTACCCTTAAAAAGTATTTTTCCCATCTCAATTGGCTAGTCTATTACCTTTTATTTTATAACGGTTTTTATGATTTTGAAAATTTTGTATAATAAAACTAATTGATATCTATCAAACAATATCCATATTGAATATGTTTTGACTTTCATATAATAAATTAGCCTCACAAATTTGATCACAGTAATATTGACTGGATTTAGGGGCAAAATAGAAAAGTCAATACAAAGTTTTCACACCCCTTAAAAACCCACTTCCCCAAAAGGGGCAAACAAATTGGGACGGAGGGAGTAATTTTTATTGTGCTTGTATGTTGTAAACAGGCCAAACACACATATTGGATTTCTACACGACCTTATTCCCTCGTGCTTACCCTAGTATCAATTATTCCATGTTTATTTAAAAATATCAGTACGAAAGGTCAATGAATGATTTTCATGAACTCGCTTATATAGAGTGCCACAATTGTCAAGGAATTGCAATTATGCACACAAATTCATCATTTATGATTGATATTGTGAGCATGTGTTTGCTTGTTCGAACGGTCCTACAGTTCAATCTTCCTGATCGTAATCAACCTTGTTTTGGAATGGTTTTCAAGAAAAAAAACTACTATTGTGCCACTGACAGTCATGGTTAGTTATCATTTTGCTTGAAATGTTAACTGTTGTGATTTTGCGGTATAATGGGAAATAAAAGATCATGATTAAAATTTAGTGAGGGTTATGTTTGTATACTGGTATGCCTTGTTGGGATCTAAAACTTATGCCCGTGTTTGTATTTATATCTTTATTTTTCTGAAGAGTTAACAGTGTAATATTCGTAACTGCACCTAAATACAAGTACCTGCTGTTGGTTGTTTTTGGCAGATGTTCTACAAACAAGCGAAGAAAACTAATCAATGTTGTACAATATTGTGAGCTTTGAAAGTGAGAGGAGGCTATCTTATCAAAACATCCACTTTGTTCCAGTGTTATAGTATGGTTGTATCACAAAATGGTAGTAATTGTTTGTTTATATCATTGCGCACTCTGTTTGCTTGACAGAATTCTATGGTCTTTCTTCCTTTTTGTATTTTGGTTTCCAGATTGAAAATGAAAGCTAATGCTCTGATATCCGTGTTTCCTTTCGTATCCCAAACACTGGTTATCTTCCGGTGTTATTGATGCATGACAAGATCACAGGAATATTATATTTTGGAAACTTTTATTAGTAGTAGCAAATTTGATTTAGTGCTGCCTGTTTAGCACAATTATAGTTTCCTATTTTCTAGAGTTTTATTTCCTTATTTTGTTTTGCTTGGTCCCTACACCAAGTTATACTCTTGGTGGCCAAGTATTACCATATTAGTTAGGCCTCCTATTAGTATAAATAAGGGTGTAAACCTATGGCATATGCAGTTTTTAATCAAATATAATTCAGAGATATTTCTCTTTCTTCTTGTGGATTCAAGAACCTTGTGGATTCGAGACCTATTTTCGTTTGAACTAGTACGCAACTAGTTTCTCGTGAATTCCGTTGCGTCAGTTATACACGCTTTTCATGCCCTTCCCCTACAGATCTGAAAAATAAAGGATCGATTGGAATGCTTTAATCAATTAACATGGTGATGCATGCTCGTGTTATGAACGTTTGTGTTTTTTCCGAGTTGGGAGATCCTTTCACCTTCTGGGTTAATTTTTACCCGGCAGTGCTACGTGTCCAAATGTCTAGACACATCCGTATACAAAGTGTACCAAGCAATTTCCGTTCTTTAATCATTTTTTTGGGGGTATGTTGTATGGCTGGATCTGTTTAGGGCAACTCATGTAGACTGTAGATTCTACTTATTTGGTCCTTCCCAAGCTTACATGGAGAGATGGTGGTTGTGGCAAAATCCATTAACTTTATCCTTTCTAGTCCGTGAAAATGGACTGAACCGTTCAGTTAACCCATTTGTGGGCCCTTATGGGTCCATTTTAATTTAATTAGATTTTCTTTAGAAGAATCAAGGTTGAGCTCAAGCTTTGCATGTTATTAGAGCTCGAGCCACAAACAAGCTTGAGTTTGCACTCAAACATTTGAGCATGAGCTGAACTAACTTAGAGCGAGCCACTTCAAAGCTCCGTTTGTAATACTTAAAAGCTTGATTAGATTTGGCTAGTTTGGAGTCCTACCAAAGCTCGATTAGATTTGGTTAGTTTGCAGCCCTGCCAAAACCATATGCGATTCTATAAAACTTGTGGTGCCATACAAAAGGCCAAAAGGGTAAAAGGGCATAAGGTCCAGGTTTTCTAAACCATACATTCAATTTTCCAGAGTCAAATCATTCAATTCAAGGAACTTCACTACAAAGGAAGCTAAACCCACATGCTTCAAAACTAGAATTCACAAATTATGTAAGCCTTTCAAATATTTATCGGGTGGGATAATGACATTCAAAACTTCAAATACAGAATCTACTTAAGGGTTTTAAGGCCCTTTATTTCTATGCTTCAATCAACATTGTTTATCTACTATTTTTCAAAACGGATCCGGAAGAGCCCAAAAATGGCCCGGAGACCAGTCTTTTTTCTTTTTGTGTGGTAAATTCGACCAGTCCCTTTGCGATACCTACTTCCCAATAATGGACTTAATCCACCAAATGCCCTTTGTGTCCTTGGGGCCTTCTTCTCCATCTGGTGGGGGATTAGTGTGCTGTGTCTTGTGAAGCTTGCTCACATCATAACCCTCCTCTTTGGCTCTCTGCACTAGTTGATTGTATATCTCTTCATCAAGATGGTTCTCTCTGCATAATATCTGAATACACAAATAACACCACAAGAAAAATAATTCAAATTAATGGCTACCAATATGTCCTCCAAAAATAGCATGTCTTGAATTTCCAAAAAAATTCAAATTTCTTTTTTGCGTAAATTGAAAGAGCTCCAAAATAAATTATTTCTAAGTTTTCTGACCGGACAATCTTTTTAGGACGTAGTTAGCACAAAATTATAGTGCACATATCAACATAAAGAGAGAACACACATAATCACAAAAACATACCCAAAGAGACTTCTTGGAGGGCTGGCCAATCAAAGCATACTGATAGTCCCCATCAAGATACAAAACCCAGTAATCCCCAACAACAGGGATTATAGGCAAGAAAGGAGGAACATAGAATTTGACCTTGAGTTTGGCCTCATCGCTTGAAGGGTCAGCCTTATAAGCACTCCCTTCTATGAACCCTCTCTTCCCATCAGTCCAAGTCTCATTTAGGACATGCACAGTGCCATCATCCCTTAAAGTGTAGGTAGCCCTTGTGTTGGTCCCATTCTTGGGCTGGTTTCTTGATGGGAATGAGGCGATTTCGTACCATCTGCCCATGTACTTGTTTAGGTCTACACCTTTCACTACTTCCATCTCTTTGTTGGCCATTTTGCTTTACAATTTTTGAGAGAAAAAAGAGAGGTTTTGTGGGTTTTTGTGTATGTAGATTTGTGTGGGTTTGTGGAATGCTGTTGATAAGGTGAAGGTATTGGGATATATAGATTTGTGGGGCAAACGTGGATGGATGAGAGTCTGACACGTGGGCGGTGTAGATCTTGGCAAGGCCAAGGACTATGAAATGGACCATTCTAGAATGAGCTCTGTTACTTATTTAGGAAGTTAGCATAGGAAAGCAATTCCATTCGAACTTGCTGGACATCGAGAAATAGGGTCACGAAAACTTCCTTCGAAAATGTCCAGAAAATTCTTCATTTCTCTTTCAGGGATATTTTTGGAGAAAGTTTACAGTATCCTTTGATATCGGAATTGAATTGCTCTGAGATGTGTTAGTACTTGTTTGGGAAGTACTACTACATATTTAACCCTTTTTTCTTGAAAGGTGAGCACGTATAACTTTGAACAGATACAAAATTCTCATACATATAACAGGGCGTACAAGGTAAAAGATTAGAAAAAACTTTATCCAAATAATTCATCTCATAGGGCTCAAGGTGTGAAATAATTTTCTGAAAAATCAAGTCAATTGAATAGCTGTAAGCTACTGAACAAATTACACATTTGTGTAGGGCTATTATCGATGTCCGCAAATCAAGCCAAAAAAATGTGAATTGTTCACTAGTTACCAATCCAAATGAACCTGATTTTCGCAATATTGTTCTATGTGTCAACTTGATCTATGCGTCAATGGGTTAATTTTAGCAAATGAGGAAAAGGATTTTTTTATTGAACAACGAATGAATTTGTAGTTTAATCTGATACCTACATTGGGTCATTCAAATGGGCTCTATATGTATGGTAGAATGAATCAAGATTTGGCTGGATGCGCCGCGTGCGTCCACTTGGTACCTGCTCGCACTGAAAACTCGTTTCTAGAAATGTGCTTTATGGTACCGACTTCGGGTTCGGTTTGAGTCTGGATTTTGGGTCCGGATAGCATATAAAATCGAACTTGAATCGAAACCCGCTGGCATTTTTTAATTAAAAATCAAAACTGAACCTGGTGGGGGTGGCAGACAATTGCAAGAGAAAAGAGGAAGACGAATGAAATTAGATGCACGTTATTTTACAATTCAACTGCCAAACAGAAAATTTGAAAATGAATAATCCAGAATGCAAAATGGTACTGTGGGGCTCATTTGTTTCTAACGAAGGTTTAGTTCCAAATGGTATCTTGGATCCATCGGTTAACGTTTCAAAGAGTTAATAACAGTATCAAATTGTTGATTCAATATGAGTAAACACTGCACAAGTATCCAATTTTAGTCTACTTAATTAAGTTTTAAAGAGTCAATAAGAATGGTGGACGCAGGATTCCTATTGTGAGGAACCAAATCATGTATATTCATATAATAATAACAAAAAATATCATCCTTATATATTAGTAACACAATTTTGAAAAGACATTTCTTCTTAATTTTTACAAACAAAATATAATATATATAATAAAAAAATTGGGATAATTGGGGGGTGTGGAATGGCTCAAACCCCGCTTGCACCTACTTAGGTCCGCCCCTGGTTAACAATCTTCATTTACTCAAATTAACATCTTGATTCAAGTTTGTTTTTTTCTTTCATATTATAGCCCTAAATTTCGAGCTGATCGAACTTCATTGGAGACTTCTTCGAATTGCATATAAGAGAAATAAACGGCCAAACACTAAAAGTCCATTTTATTTGTTACATTTATCCTTGATATTTGACTAGTTTTATATTCCTCATTGTCTCATTGATGATAGGTATATCGAGACCATACAAATTACAAAATGAACTACTCAAATTGTCAACAAGACGCAAGTGGTGGCTAGCTCATGTGGTAGAGCTCTTGGATGCCCCACATTGCATCCCGGAATCGAGTCCCAATCCCCCCTCCTCCCATGTAATAGATTAGAAATGACGAATGAAAAAAAAAAAATGTCAACAAGACAACGATATATATCTACTAGCATGAACGCGTGCTATGCACGGAGACATGAAATAAAATGACATATTTTCTTTTTCTTTTTTAATCAGCTAAAAAATTGTATTTTCAATTTCAAATTGTGTGGAATTACTGGATCAATTAACTTAAAATGATATAATTTTTTTTTTATTTCCTATATACTCCTATTAACTCTAATTCCTAATTGTGATTTAATTAGCTAAAAATCATAATTTATATATGCGACTTTTTAACAAAATAATTGCCAATACCCAAAAAAAAAAATGTGCCATAATTTTTTTATGATTGATATAATTGACAATCCATATATGCGAATTTTTAAATAAATAATTGCCAACACCCAGAAAAAAAATGTGGCCATAATTTTTTTATGATCGATATAATTGACAAAAATCTCACTCAATTGCGCTAAATTTTGGATCAACCGATACATGCAACATAAAAAAATGTATATGAAGTACATTTTCTTTTCTTTAAAATGAAAATTTAGATGAGCCAAAATATATGTATACAATTTTGCGACAAAAAATTTAATGATCAAAAAAGTATTAGTGGGGTGAGTTGGCTGCACCACCTCACCGCTATCTTTTCTGCTTGCCACCCAAGTCAATGAAGCAAAATTTCATTAAGAAAAACTCAATGAAACATATTCTTACTCTAACCAAAATATGCAAGTGTAAACTAATATACATGTGTCCTGTTTTTATTTTTTTATTTAGGATGTAGAGTACTTACCGATCATTTTGCGAAATATCCACCAAAAGACATGTAGAGTCGTTAGCTCTATTTTAAATGTTAATCATCGCCTCCATAGCCTGAGATATATTTTAAAAAAAATAACCTACTAAAAAATAAAAATAAAGTATTTTGCTATTGAAAGAAGAACAATGGAGCTTTTAAAATCTAAATTGAAGTTTCAAAGAATGAAACCATAATTAATCATTTATCAATCGAGATTACCTGAGTCTCAATTGCCCATGAGCTACATAAGCATTTAAATAATATTGTGGAGAGAATAAAAAAAATAATGTGGGGAGAATAAAAAACAAACAACATTAAAAAGGAAAAGGCCAAAGAAATTGTTTCATCTCTACATATTAACATAGTATGTAACATACCTTAGTTTCATGGGATCATGGTGCTATGGGAGATGAGTGAAAGAAGGAGTTATTGGTGTAGGAGGAAAAGAAAGGGATAACATATTTTTTGAGCTATGAGATTTTACAGTCTAAACATACTTATAATTTCTATGAATGTTTGATTTTTAAATTGTCAAAGATAGTGTTAATGGTTTCCTTTTAAAATCAGAATGCATTTTATTTTGAATTGGAATTGACTTTCCTTTTGAAAATTATTTATCACAGAAAATAAGCACAATTTTGAATTGAAATTTCTACATTTGAAATTGATACCTTATCTTGTCATTAAAAATTGATACCAGGAAGATATTTCAAAATTGATTAGTCTAGAACAAAACTAAAAAGTGTTAAAAATTGAGGATATGTATAATTAATCTACAAATAAGAGATAAGAAGTAATTAATCTACAAATTTCTGAGACTTGAATTGATAGTTATAACTATTATATACGTCCAAATTAGTTAAACATGGTGGGAGAGAGTCTATTGGGAGGAAGAAATTACACACTTTTCTAATCATGGAATATATAATTGCTTCACGTTTCCTTTTTGCAATCCATAAAGCGATTACTACAATTATGGTCATTGGAGTGACAAATTGGAGGACCAACTACGAAATTTTTATCATATAAGTTAAATTTATGCTTAAAATATTTAAAATTTCTTTTAATGGTTTCCAGTGAAACTGGATTTAAGACATTATTTTCTATCAAGGTAATACACAATTTCAAAATTATAACTAATTAGACTTCAATAAGTAACTCAATCTTTTATTATTTGCTAATTCAAAAATCATGAGAAGTGTCTTTGCAAAAATATATAGTATTGACAGATTTTTTTGGCTAGTGAATTCTCAAGATGGGTTGCTTTAATTATGTAATGAAATCATTGAATTTTTTTTTTATTGGCAGCGTTCATTTTTAAATAAACGTACCAAGTGTGAATTTTTTTTTTCTCTACCATATATAGTTTTAGATTTGGTCTTTCCAATGCGTTACAATATAAGGCTCTAATTTTTAATGGGGGAATTCTTTCCATTTTAAAAAAATGGGTATTTACCATAGCAAGCTCTATGAGGAAACTGGAATCAGTTCATTTGGTATTATTCCAAGCATTATATCCTAAGATTGTCCTGGCTAAGGCAATGATCAATACTTTACTTCTTACCATAAATCCCATGTTGTGCCACTTGTCGCGTCCATGTTCTTCCTCGCGAAAACCTATCCTGCAATAATATAATAGATTATAACCCATTTTTGAAATCATGATTATGTTATCTGGGATTTTTCACAAAAATCTAACAAACAAAGTTTACATGAAGGGGAAGAAATTTACCTATGGAGCGGTTGATGTTAATTGGAGCCACTGATTTTTTCGCACGTGAGAAACGTGATTTAAGATTATGACCTTCATTTACCACTTCTTTTTGGTGTCCATTTGATTGATGATCTTGATCGATTCGACCTACTACGTCGTCGGGTATTAAAAAATTGCAAGGAAAAAAAAAAGAGAAAAGAAGTAACGTTTATACAAAAATCATGAAGATGACAATTACCTATGGAGTGGTTGGTGGTGTTTTGACCGGCATTCTTCTTGTCTCTTAATATGCATGCTCTTATACAAAGAAATTCTTTTGCTGCTTCCTTGGGTTGTTTTTCAATAGTTTCAAAAGTAGTGCTCTTTTTTTATGAGACCGTTGTTTGACATTCGGATCTTTGTCCTCACGATCCATCCTGTGTCTTATGTCCAAATATAAAGAAAGGAATTTAAGGATAAAATTAACTAATTTAGATATCTGTTAAAAAAATTAACAAAGCAGTGAAGAAAAGAAAAGTGACAAAGCAAGGGTTTTGCTAAAGGGTTCTTGTCGTTACCACCATACATTACACATATTTTTTCAACATTCAAAATTTATGAATAATATATTCATAGAATTAATTTTTTGTCGAAGAGTGAATGAGGAATTAAGATGTGGGAGTTTATTTTTTATCCAAATTAAACTTTCGCTTTATCGAAATTAAACTTTCCCAACAAAGTGTATTGGAAAACTTGTTTCTATCAGACAAACATGGACATCTGGAAGAGAAAAAATAGCATAGCACGGGTTCTCATCAAGATGAATTTTGCGTCAAAGAGCGGATGAACAATCGAAAAAACTATAGTAAAACAAAAGATTTACCTTTCAAAAAACGGATTAGGAATCGAAGCTGCTATCGTACTATCCCTGATCTTCCCCTGGAGATGGTCTTTGCCCCAAATGTTTGGCTATCACTTTTCTCTAATTTTTAACCACGTGATTATAGAAATCAACTTATTCCGCCAAATGATATGCAAAAAATTTCGGTTATGTATTCAAATTACCTTTATGAAATTGTTTGGTTTCCTTTCTAGTTTGGTATTGATCTTTGCTACCATGGTTTAATTTAAGCCATTTACTTACGGGTTGGTCGTCATCTTTGGTATTGACCTTTCTGGTTTGGTATCCTTTCTCAAATTACTGTAGCAAATATTAGATACCAAACTGAGCATAAATTAACTTGGAAAAGAATCACTGATTGAAATTGATCACTACCAAAGAATCACTGATCTCAAATTACCCTAGCAAATATTACTTTCCTTTATTGAAATTGATCGCAACCAAACTTTAAAAAAGCTTAACTCGGAAAAGAATTAAATAATTGATTGTTTTTTAGGACTTTGATAATTGCTAAAAAAGTGTAAAGAATTGGGGGACACGTGGCAAGCTCAGAAAGCTCTATTCACCAAAAGTCATCCTGCAATAATATACTACTAGTGTAAGACCCGTGCTATGCACGGGACGATTCCAAGTACACATGGTCAATAAAATAATATCAAAAAAAATTTCTACTTGGGTTAAATTTTCGATTCATATAGCATTCAGCGCATCTACAGGAAATCAAGAAAAGTTCAATTCAAAAAATATCCCTGAAACTTAAACTTATAAATATGGCCATGACCATGAAGACCCAAATATTTCTTTGCCATCTCTCAACACAATGCGGATCATGGAAATACATAACGTCTAATTACGTAATAAAAAAAAACTCCAGCGAATTGACTAAACCATCGTCATTTTATCACTGTCTATTTTTTCAATTATACTGACAACACGCTAATGAAATACACATGTTATTTCAAATTTATATTGGGAGTTTGAATTATCATGAATGTTTTTGGAATCTCTAATAAGTAATGACTTGGGTTTTTGGCTTTTTTGCTACTAAGTGTACCAAAAAAAAACCCATTATCTGAGCTCTCTAGAATTCTCACTTATGTCCCTAGTTGCTACCATTTTTCTTATCTTGTTTCTTTAGGAAAACAAAAAACTTATATATGTTTTTTTTACTTCTTCAACACGCTAAACCCTCTTAATAATTGGCCTATTTTCTAGGCCAATTTTATGAAGTAGAAAGGTGGCGGAAAAATCGACTTCCATAGTGAACTCCTAGAAAGCGGTTGCATAATGTTCAGATGCCAAATATTTACTATAGGAACGGTGCACACATTCAAAAAATTGAAAAATAATAGCTCAAATCGAAAGTTATCAAATCTCATACCGAACATTGTATTGTTTTGTACTGTTTCAGATTCAACATTAACAATTATATATGAAAAATATTTGCATTTACATATGATTGTTACTATAATAGATTTTCTTGAGCCATATTCTAATTATTTGGCGCACAGACCTAAACTCCTTCAACCTTCACATTTCGACTTGTTTGTTGTTGGACCTATTCATACCTCATATAAAATAATTTGCATTAAGAGATATCAAATAAAGGTCTTTCCAAGAAAAAAAATAGGAAAAACACAATGCCTCAATTAAAAAAATTCTGTGTGGTATACATGGACAATTTGATCTTCTGACTTGTTTGTCAATATACAAACACACATAGAACATGTACAACAATATGGATGGCGAAAAAAAAAAATCCTTACTGGCTCAAATGCAACGATTCTCCCTTTTACTTTCTTTGCTTGATCATCGAGTCTTTGATAGCTCCATTGAAGGCATAGATATATTACACAAAAAGGATTGAAGAGGAAGAGATTTCTTTCTACTCGTGTAGTATATAAGAGATTTCAAAGAATTTCATTCTGCTAAGGAAATGATAATATTAGAGATTTCAAATTTTGAAATTCAAACATCTATAAATTATTAAGATTGTGTCCTTATTATCACTTCTAATTAAAAAGTATAATTATGGTCCTATCGATTACAATCACTTATCGCACATAGAGCTCTTCTCACAAAAAATAGCTCTGCAATAATATATAAGATAGATCTTGTTATAACATTTATTAAACGATAATTCTAAGGGGACAGAATTTTGGTGCACAAAAAACGCACAGATTGGATCGGGGATCCACTTTTGGGTCCCACACGAACGATCCAAGCTGTTCATTCATTCATCTTAGAATTATTTTTCGAGGGACCCCGCGAGAAATCACCTCAATCAAACGTGGTTAAGTGCTCGATCCAAAGCCCACCCCGTTTCATTTAATTTTTTTTAATAAAACGGGGTGGGCTTTGGATCGAGCACTTAGGCACGTTTGATTGAGGTGATTTCTTGCGGGACCCCTCGAAAAATGATTCTAAGATGAATGAATGGCTCGGATCATTCATGTGGGACCTAAAAGTGGGTCTCCGAGCCGATCTGTGCATTTTCTGTGCACCAAATTTCTGTACATGTAGTCTGGTCCTTTATTAAAGCCTTATTCCGAGGTAAAAGTATCTCAACCTAACTTAACTTAGTTCTGCGGACTAACTTAATTATTTATAAAAATATTCTATTGTGGAAATTTCTTTAAATTCATCTTTAAAAAATATACTAATTCGTCCAAATTTTGAAATTTGATTTAGTTTCCAACTAAATAGTCAAGATCAATATTACTAATCTTGTTTGAGCATTCCAACTATGTTTGGTTGTTCGTGCTCCATTTTGATGTTGTGCTTGGGTCATTTTAATCTTTGTAATTTGTTTCCAAAGATTAATAAAATTCCTTTTTTGCCGTTCGAAAAGAAAAAGATTAATATTACTAAGGTTGCTTGTAGTAACTTGCGAGGTGAAAAAGAAAAGCTAATTCACAAGTTTTAAAATTTGAATTATTTGATTTAGTTTCCAACTGAATAGTCAAGATTAATATTACTAATGTTGCTTAGGTCTCCTTTTACTCACATGTAGGAGGGCTCACAGAATCACAATCCACTAGTAGGACAAAAAATGGCCCGTCATTGACGCGGGGCCCTTAAGGTGTTATTCTTACATTTAAACGGAGGTATATTTGTTGCTAAAAAAAAAAGGAGGTATATTATTATAACTTATAGAAGAGATTAAACACAAATTGACTGCAAACGCCATAACTTAGGGGGCTTTTGGTAACGTTTTTGTTTCCTGTTTTTTGTTTCTAAAAAACTGAAAACAGAATCACATTTATTGTTTATAAAAACAAAAACAAAAAAACATGTTTGGTAATAAAATTTCTGTAAACAGTAAAAATTGAAAACAACACAAAACATGTTTGGTAACATCATTTGAAGTGTTTTTTTTTTATTTTTTGTTTTACAAAAAAGTGAAAACAAACAAAAAACAGGAAATAAAAACGTTACCAAACGCCCCCTTACTAAGCAATTTTCGAAACTCATGAGCAATTTTCATAATTCTCGAGAACCAAACCATGAAACTTAGTAGATTTTTTTTTTTTTGCTTCTTTGTAATGTTTTGTATTCTCCTTTCTTAAAAAATTGGGAGACTACGAGGTAAGTTGAAATTTTGCAAGCGGCAGCACTAGGAGTCTTTATTCACCCCGGATCCTGATTTTATATTTTTATCTCCGTGATATATTAAATTTCTTTTGCCGATTACAAAAAAGATACTATTGGGCTGGAGAATGAAATTCCATGAAACGTAGGGGGTGTTTGGAAGTTGGAAAAGCAAGAGAAAAGAAGATTAAACACTAAAAAATTTCCCTTCACTCATTTGGTTGGTAGTGAAAAAGAGAAGAAAGAAACATAAAAACGTAGAGAAGAAGAAATAGTAAAATTTTCTCCCAACATTTATCTACATTTTCTTTCTTATATATTTTGTCTTCTTTTCTCTAACTTTAAAACAGACCCTACATTACATGGAATTAGATACTGTAGAAGTATACATTAACTATTTAGTTTGAGATTATATTTGGAAAGTTGGGGACCAAAACTACAATAATTTACTTCTGCAAGGGGTTCCAAATATGTGACAAAATTAAGTTGATTAATGGAAATGGAAAAAAAGGAAACAGTTAATGCCACAAGACATTTTGTTGCTTCCACGTGCATCAATTACACTTTACTCCAAAATGTCCTAATTGCCCTCTCTACCAATCTAGTATTAAATTGATAATGCTTCATGCAATACTTGATAGTTGGACACGAGAATGTTAATTTTAATACCAACGGTTCTGATTATTTCTTGCTAGTGGTTTTGTCTTAATTACATCTTGCTAAGGGGGGCGTTATGCACCCCTTGGCCATCTGATCATGTTTTGGACGCTCCAGAAGCGTTTGGCAATTTTAATTTAATTTTGATTTATTTTTATGGGTAAAAAATCAAAACACATTCGTGTCATCCAAAACACGAACGAACGGCCGAGGGGTGCACAACATTGTGCACCCTCTGGATTCCGTGGTTTTGTCTTGCATAGAAGTAAAATGCGCCATGGCATTAACAGCTTCCGATAAAAAAAAAAACCATGAACATCAGACCAGCGTAGGCTTCCCTCTCTTAGGAAAGTAGCATTTAAGTTGAATAATTCGCTGGGCCATGTTCATTAATTAGTTAGACTTGGAGTGCTGGTGTGTGGTCTTATTGTGCGCATCCAAGTCGTTGATCTTGGCAATCAACGGCTCGGATTTTATTTTGGTAATGCACGGATCGGATTTGCAAAGTGCCAAAATGAAATTAGAATCGTTGAAAACACATCCAACTGCTCGGATACCACACACCATGTGGCCAACTCAAAATAAGGTGGATTATTGTTAAGTTAATTTTTTGAGAATTATCCTTTATCTACATTTTCTTTTGGTTCTTTACGGAATTTAATAAATAATCATTTCTTGCCACTTCCGTGTTGTGCCAGGCCAATTACTGTGTCGTGCCCCTACCATTTCCGTGTCGTGCCCGTGCTGTGCCAGACTAAGACCGTGTCGTGTCATGCCAGGCCAATTACCATGCCGTGTCGTGCCACCTCCGTTTCGTGCCCTTGCCGTGCCCTTCACACTTCCGTGTCGTGCTAGACTAAAACTGTGTCGTGCCAGGCCAATTACCGTGCCGTGCCCGTGCCACTTCCGTTTCGTGCCCGTGCCACTTCCGTTTCGTGCCCGTGCCATGCCCTTGACACTTCTGCGTTGCGCCTGTGTCGTGTCAGACTAAGACTGTGTCATGCTCGTCCCGTGCCAGTGCCATGCCATGCCTGGCTTAGACCGTGTCGTGCCATGCCAATTACCGTGTTGTGCCCGTGCCCGCTCAGATCATGCTGTGCTGTGTCGTGCCCAACTTATACCGTGCCCAAGTCATGCCCGTGCCGCGTTTATTCGTGCCGTGCCGGCACGGCCCATTTGACACCTGTAGTCACAACACAATGTTGCTAATTGTGATGACATTTGTCCTCCTTTCATCCTTCCCTTCTAATCAAGCCCAGACCATGATTAACAGAAATTGAAACCCTAGTTATGATTCTAGAGAGAGAAGAGAAATGGAAGTACTTTCATTAGAAACTGAATGAATGAATTACAAGAGTAGTGGTTCAGTTTATATAGGACTAAAACCTTTACAGCAGATGTAACCGACTTAATGCAACCGACTCAACAAACCACTGTAACTATTATAACTAATTAACTAGGAATTAGTTATAATAACTATCAACTAGTAACTGTTGAAGCTTGACCTTCTTGATCCTCTTGGACCATTTGAGTTGGGTCAGTTGACAGCCCCCCACAAACTGAAGCTGGTATGCTGAACAGCTGCAGTTTGGTAGCTAGAAACTGAAACCTGCCAATAGTGAGAGGTTTGGTAAAAATATCTGCCAATTGAAGCTGGGAAGGAATGTGCTTGACCAACAGTTGTTTGTGAAGAACTTTTTCACGCACAAAGTGAAAATCAACTTCTACATGCTTGGTACGAGCATGGAATACTGGATTTGAGGCTAGAGCAATGGCGGACATGTTGTCACACCAGAGAACAGGAGGGGTAGATGAAGGAATAGAAAACTTCAAATCCTGCAGGAGATGTGTAAGCCAAAGAACCTCAGCAGTAGTGTTAGCAAGAGACTTAAACTCAGCCTCTGTGGAGGATCGAGCAACAGTTGGTTGCTTCTTTGCTGACCATGAGATAAGATTTGGTCCCAAAAAGACACAGTAACCACCTGTAGACTTCCTATCCAGGGCATCCCCAGCCCAATCTGCATCAGAGAAGGCATGAACTTGCAAAGATCCTTTGGTGAAATGAAGACCTCGAGCAATTGTACCCTGAACGAACCTCAAGATCCTCTTAACTGCAGTAAAATGACTCTCAAGTGGGTTGTGCATATGTTGACACACTACATTTACTGCAAATGACAAGTCTGGCCTGGTAATAGTTAGATACTGCAGTGACCCCACAACCATTCTGTAAAATTCAGGATTAGGAAAGGGATTATCTGGCCCTGGGTGATGACATTTAAGTGCAGAAGGGGAAGCACAAGGCTTACAAGTGGTCATCCCAGCCTTAAGTAACAGATCTGTTGCATACTTTGTCTGTGACAAGGTTAAACCTGTAGAAGTAGTAGCTACCTCAATGCCCAGAAAGTAATGCAGATTACCCAAGTCTTTGAGAGCAAAATCTGAACCCAAGCCTTTAATGATATGATCCACAAGAGTTGGATTGTTCCCAGTAATCAAGATGTCATCAACATATATCAATACATAGACTAAATCCATGTGTTTAGACATAACAAACAAGGAGGAATCAGCCACACTATTTTGAAAACCTTGCTTGATCAGACTCTTTGACAGCATGTCATACCATGCCCTTGGGGCCTGTTTAAGGCCATACAAGGCTTTATGCAACTTGCAAACATAGTTAGGAAACTGGGAACTTACATAACCCTGAGGTTGTCTTAGATACACATGTTCCTGAATAGTGCCATGCAGAAAGGCATTTGAAACATCAAGTTGTTTAACCTTCCACCCAAAGGTAACAGCTAGGGACAGCACAATTCTAATGGTTTGTTGTTTCACTACAGGGCTGAAAGTTTCAATATAGTCAACCCCTTCTGTTTGTTGGAAACCTTGAGTCATTAATCTAGCTTTATAACGGGCAACACTGCCATCTGAATTTTTTTTGATTCTGAAGATCCATTTACAGCCAATTACAGGTGCTTGTGGTGGTAAGGGCACTAAACTCCAAGTACCTTGTTGAATCAAAGCAGAATATTCCTCTGACATGGCTTGTTGCCATTCAGGAAAGGCTAAGGCTTCTTTAAAGGAAGAAGGTTCATGGAGAGGAGGAGAGTGAACAATGAGAGACAAGGGATGCTTAGGTACAGAGATACCATTTTTAGAACGTGTCACCATAGGATGTGTGGAAGTAGAGCAAGGAACTGTAGTAGTAGTAGAGATAGGGAAAGGACTAGGAATAGTAGGTGAGGACACAGAATGTGGGAGAACAGGTTGTAACAAAGAAGAAAAAGGAGTAGGAATGGGAGGAGGTGAAGATGCAGGACAAGAAAGAGGCAGAGGTAGAGGAAAAGGTAGAGCAGGTGTTTTGAATACAGGAATAGCATAAGAAGAAGAAGAAGAAGGAGAAGAAGAAGAAGAAGGAAGAGAGTGTAAGAGTGTAGGATAAGGGAAGTCTTGTTCAAGAAATTTGACATGCCGTGATATAGAGACCCTGTTTGTAGCAGGGTCAAGACACCTATAACCCTTGGTATTAGGACAATAGCCCAAAAAGATGCAAGGTAAAGACCTAGGAACCAATTTGTTGGAAGCATATGGCCTGAGCCATGGAAAACAGCAACATCCAAAGGGTTTTAGAAGATTATAGTCTGGAGCTTTGTTGTACAGAACATGATATGGAACTTTGAAGTCTATGGATGAGTTTGGAAGTCTATTTATGAGATAAACAGCTGTAACAATAGCTTCAAGCCAAAATTTTATAGGAAGTTTAGCTTGCTGGAGTAAGGAAATGGCAGTTTCAATAATATGCCCATGTTTCCTCTCTGCCACCCCATTTTGTTCAGGGGTGTGTGGACAAGTGGTTTCATGATTGATGCCAAAAAGTGCAAAGAAAGAAGACATGAGATTACTTAAGAACTCACCCCCATTGTCAGATCTAACTGTTTTAATGGTAGAAGAAAAATGATTGGTAACAAAGACTTTAAAGGCTTGAACACAAGAAGTAACCTCTGATTTTGCATGTAAGGGAAATAACCAACAGTACTTGGTGTAGTCATAATCAAAAGCAAATAATATCTAAAACCAGAGAAGGAAGTAATAGGGGCAGGTCCCCAGACATCCATATGGATCAAGTCAAAAGGAGCAGAAGTACAAGTTTTAGACAACTGAAATGGCATCTTATGGCTTTTAGCCTTATTACAGGAATAGCAATTCAAATGACTACCACTAGGAATTGGCAGATTATAATTCTTGGACAATATAGGTAACAAACCATCATGAGGATGACCCAATTTATTATGCCAAATAGTAGCAGAGGAAGATAGATTGAGAAGTGCAGTAGCATGTTTAGAAGAAGGATGCAGGGGATAGAGACCCTTGTTGCACCTCCCTTGATGCAGAATTTGATGGCTGGTTTTGTCCTGAATGACATAACCAGAGGAATCAAAGATAATCATACAATTATTATCATGGGCAAACTGATGGATAGACAAGAGATTATGAGTAATTTGTGGAACATGAAGAACATTAGTTAGATTAAAGCAATGAGAAGGTGTAGCCGATAGCCCTTTACCTGATTGCACAACTGGAATATTCTGCCCATTTCCAACAGCCACTGAAGTAGTGCTAGGACCTTCATTGGGAAATTGAAGTTGAGATGCATCATAGGTGACATGAGAAGTAGCACCAGAATCCAGAAACCATGGTGTAGAGGTATGTGGAGGATTTTGGTGACCATGAGTAGGGTTCAGTGAAGAACCATCAGAAGAAGAGGAAGTGTAGTAGCCCATAGCATCTGGAGCTGCAAACATAGCCTGTGCAATAGGTGTATGCACTTGAGAAACCTTAGGAGACATCTGAGGTAGGGTTGCAGATGAAACATGTTGTGCAAATAGAGGCATAGACTGCAGCATTGGAGGAGACTGATTAGGTCGATAACCTTGGCCATTATAGCTTGAGACATTTACACCAGTAGATCCACCACCACTATAATTTCCTGAGACACCACCACTAAAGTTGCTGGAGCCACCAGCACCACTTGAATTGTACTGAGTGGACTTATTTGGTGGTCTGTAGGATAAATTTTGACGATGATAGCATGAATGAGCCAGATGGTTAGTCTTTCCACAAATTTGACATCCTCCAGATGATCCAGCGAATTGATTCCTGTTGTATCTCTGATTATTCCTACTAGATCTGGTGTCACTATTATAGTTGGAAGGATAGAATGCTTGCTGTGGCTGAATAGGAAAAGGAAATTGAAAAGGCATAGGCATAGCGAACTGCTGTCCATGTTGTATCATAGGCACACCAGGTGTTTGATAATTTGTAGGAGGGAATTTGGACTGTAAGCCTGAAGTTTGAGTAACCAAGACAGTTGTAGTATCTGCAGTATCAGTGTCATTGACATGTAGAGCTTCAGCCATAAGCATGGAGGAGAAAGTACTGAAGGATAATGGTTCTGTATGTGTACGGATAGCTTGTTGGAAGGATCCATAACCAGTTTTTAGACCATTCAATGTATGAAAAATGAGGTCTTCATCATCAACAAAGTGTCCTGAAGCTGCTAATTTCTGAACTATCTCCTTGATCGAATCAAGATATTGCTCCATAGAACCAGTTTTGTTCAGGCTATATAACCTCCGTTTGAGATCATGAATATGAGATCGCGATAGAAGGCTAAATTTTTCCTCCAACTTATTCCGGAATTGAAATGTGTGAACAGAACCAACAACATGAGGTAATATGGACGGAGTTAGGGTTGCAATTAGACAGGAAAGTAACATTTTATCTATCGTATTCCAACGAGTAAAATCTGGATTAAGCACTCTGTTTCCTGATGCATCTGTAACATGTGATGGAGGAATTACAACAGAGTTCTCAACAAATTCAATCAGATCATTTGCTATTAAAGCATTCTCAACTTGAGTCTTCCATGCGAAATAGTTTGATGATTCTAACCGAATGGAGATGAAACTCTGAAAATTAGCAATCAGAAAGGAAAGAGATGAAGGTAGCGAACTTGATGTCGAGCTCGATGTAGAATTCGTGTTCGCTGATTGAGTTGCCATTTGATCGATTTCTTGATCTTCTTGAGGAGATTTAGGTTTGCAAGAACAGGATTCTTTCTTTGACTTTCGCCTTTTGTGGCTCTGATACCATAACAGAAATTGAAACCCTAGTTATGATTCTAGAGAGAGAAGAGAAATGGAAGTACTTTCATTAGAAACTGAATGAATGAATTACAAGAGTAGTGGTTCAGTTTATATAGGACTAAAACCTTTACAGCAGATGTAACCGACTTAATGTAACCGACTCAACAAACCACTGTAACTATTATAACTAATTAACTAGGAATTAGTTATAATAACTATCAACTAGTAACTGTTGAAGCTTGACCTTCTTGATCCTCTTGGACCATTTGAGTTGGGTCAGTTGACAATGATCTCTCTCCCACCTCCACCCAACTCCTCCTCCACCTCCACGCCGACCACCACCATTGTGAATACAACTACAATTGTCACCACCATTATCAATTGTTCCACTGGAGAAAACACAAAAGGACCGGACTCGAAGCCCATGTTCATGAAAAAGGCCTGAATGACTCTGGGCCTGATAGCCGAAGTGACGGTGTCAATATGCGTATTGATGGCCCTGTTGAGCTTCATTATTTTGAAGTGCCGTGCCATGAAAAAAAGAGTGAAGGAAGCTCTCACCGACCCACAACTAGTACCCTGGAATTACGAGCCGCAACAAAACGGGGTTGTTGGAGAGGAGCCGGAGATCCCTGATTTGGAAGGAGGGCTGATGGGAGAAGGCATTGATACGTCCGACATCGGGTTTTTTAGGTGGACCGGCTATTAGTAAGTGACTAATTTTAGTTGGGACCTGCTTTGATTTTATTACCTCGGTTGTTAATAAATTTGTTAACTAGTATCACATGGCCTTAACCAATTTTAGTCCAACTTTTGCTAATGGAATTATTTTTGTTTACTTTGTTTTTTTTGGTTCCCGGCTCAATGATTTTATGTTCACTGATTCCTCGCAAAGAAATGGATTGAAAGTATTAAACAAAAAGGAAATAAGCCACTCATTTTCATATTTATTTCAAACTTAACACACATGTTTTTTACTTTACCGATTCATTTTGTCGTGATAAATTATAAAAGCGTAAATATTAGTCAATTACGAAAAATATAGGTCAAGGCATATGATACTTCACATGCACAGTATATTGAACTTGTTTAATATATGGAATTAGATACTGTAGAAGTATACATCAACTATTTGGTTTGAGATTATATTTGGAAAGTTGGGAACCAAAACTACAATAACTTACTTCTGCAGGGGGTTCCAAATATGTGACAAAATTAAGTTGATTAACGGAAATGGAAAAAAAACCATGAACATCAAACCAGCGTAGGCCTCCCTATCTTAGGAAAGTAGCATTTAAGTTGAATAATTCGCTGGGCCATGTTTATTTAGACTCGGAGTGCTGGTGTGCGACCCTGATGTGCACATCCAAGCCAATGATCTCGACAATCAACGACTTAGATTTTATTTTGGTAATGAATAGCTCGGATTTGTAAACTACCAAGATGAAATTAGGACCGTTGAAAACACATCCAATGGCTCGGATACCGCACACTAGGTGGCCAATTTAAAATTAGGTGGATTATTATTAAGTTAATTTTTCGAGAATTATCCTTTATCTACATTTTCTATAGCTTCTTTAGTAGTATTAAGTATTGTCTTCCTTTCGCTTCCTTTCCCCAACTTCTAAAAATACTCTACGTTACTTGGAACTAACACTGAACTTGTGCTATGCATGGGAGTGTTTAAAACAAAAATACATTTAAAAATTTATACGAAAAGTAGTCTCTTTAACAAAGAAGAGGCTACAATACACACCCCTTTTTGGTTGTGTATCATATGCACCCAAGCTATCTGCCGTTGGATCGTTAAAAGTTACGAATCAATAACAAAAAGTTACGAATCAATAACAAAAAGTTACGAATCGGCAACTTGTTAACCTGAACAACAGGTGACCTAACAAATTAAAGTTACGAAACCCACGAAAAGTTACGAAACACACGATTAGTTACGAAAAGTTACAAAAATGTTACGAATCATATTTGAGAAAAGTTATAATTTTTTTCTCAAAGTTACGAGACCCACGATTAGTTACGAAACACACGAAAAGTTACGAAACAAAAGAAAATGTTACGAATCATGTTGTCTAAAAGTTACGAATGCTTAGTACAAAAGTTACGAATCATACAAAAATGTTACAAATCATATTTGAGAAAAGTTATAATTTTTTATCTCAAAGTTACGAAACCCACGAAAAGGTACGAAACACACGAAAAGTTATGAACCATATTATCTAAAAGTTACGAATTCTTAATATAAAAGTTACGAAACAAACAAAAATGTTACGAATGACCGGTTCTCCAGGTCATTTTTTATGAGGTGGCGCAATATGGACCACACAATGGGTGCATATCATACACACTTATAAGGGATGTGTATTGTAGATTTTTCCCTTTAACAATGCTTAATTATATTTTGAGAGAAGTAAATAAGGCCCCAAGTACTACGTCCCAAGACAAGATTACTTGCCAAGTGTGTATTTTTATAAGGCCATTGGGGCCCCAAGTACTACATATTTATAAGGCCCCAACTACTACATATTTTTATACCTATTTAAATATATTTTTTAAGCCTTAACGGTAGCCAATAAGTTGATTTTATAATTTTCCATATAAAAAACAAAGCGCCCTACGGCCTTAGGTTTTTATTGTTTAAAATAGCGAGAGGCAACCTACATAGTGATTTTGAATATTGTTTGAACATACAATCCCACTGACACCATGCCCATACATACTATGCCCATTCCATGTACATCTTTGCACATATAAATTCAAACAACATGCAAGAAAATCTTATATGTATACGTGAGAAAGAGAAAGAGAGTACGATTTCATTTTTATTTTTAGGAAATGGCTACAATACACACTCGTTAAAGTTGTGTACCATTTATTGTATGGTCCAGATTGTGTCACCTTATTGGCAATTGTATCATTTTTTTAGTTTTTCGTAACGGGTTTTAGCAATATGATTCGTAACATTTTCTACAATTTGTAATATTTTGGTGTGTCTCGTAACTTTTATAAAAAAAAAAATCGTTACTTTTGTAGGAGTATGTATGATACACACCCAAATAAGAGGTGTGTATTATAGCATTTTCTGTATTTTTGTAACACAGAATTCAATAGATTTTGTTATTTATTCTTCTCTTTCCATTTCAAATACTCCTATATTAATTCTTTCCAAACCAAAAATGGTAGTATATTTAATCGAAACAGCAAAAAAGCTGTATTTGGGTTCATAAGCTTTGAATCCACCCCAGATTCTCGCTCGAGATTACTTTTCCTCTTTTCTTTCTCTCTTTTTTATGCCTACATGTATTTATAGATCTCCTTGTGTAGAATAAATGTATTTTTAGAATAAGATCTTCACTTCCTCGAGTTTATCCAAGATTACTAACGTCTTCATCTAATTTGTACAGGCTGATGATGTTATTATTTATGGGAAATGTTTCAGTAAAGCGGATACGATAAATGTTGTAAGGATCTTCTTGTCCCATGGCATATTGAAGTAATTTTAGGATATAACTTATGCACAAGTTTCTGTATCTTCAATTTTTGGTGCCCAAACACTTTAGGTATTTCTCACTATTGCCTAAAAATATATAATTGCCTTTCAATTTTTCTGTCATAAAATGAAAAGAGGAGAATAGACTTGAGATCATTCGCATGTTTGGAAATCTTTTGCGGAGCTCAAGCGAGTCGTGACAAACAAGAGGACATCTTTTGCGGAGCAGGTAAGTCCAGTATCTATCTATTATAGTATTGCAGGATGGCTTTTCGCGAGGAGAGTTGTGGTTGCGACAAGTGTCGTCAATTGATTGGATTGTGATGGGCATTATAAAATTAGCAATGTAGCCTAATCTAATCACATATAAAACATTCCATTAAACATTTTTGAATTTCGAAAGAAAGAATCTTGAACTATCCATAAATTTTCTCAATATCATTTCCATAATGATCACTAAAACATTATTGATATCTTTTTATATGGATTTTTTTCCTTCGAAATTTCCTTAAATTGTGCTTCCCATAATTAGGAAACGGTTTTGAAAGGGCTACATTAAAAAGAAAAACAACGATTAATTTATGGAGATATCAAAAGCACAGTGATCTTAGCAAAGAAAGTAAAAAGTACGAATCACTCCATTCTATAATGAGGTATTTTTCTTTACCTCTCCGTATTTTGATGCATGTAGTCTTCTTATTATGTATTTTTGCATATTCGACAAACAAGCACAAGAATTATGGATGGATTATTTTACTCTTCACGTATAAAACATTCTGTATGATAGGGATCGATTATTTATGCCTACCTTCTCAGAATGAATTTGAAGTGGTCATCTACCCCGAAGAGTTGTTTTTCAATGTCATGTTCTAGCAGTATAACTTGGTCATATTTTACTCTCTAATTTTTTCATGGAGTTGTGTTTGAAAAATTCATGCAGCTCGCAACACTAGATTTATGGATGGTGAAGAAGTTTTTTTAGGTCTTTATGTTAAAAAAAAATAATTAGAGCAAACAGGGGCGAACACGAGGGGGTGCAAGGGGGGTGTTTGGCCCTTACACTCCCCCCAAATTTCTTCCTATTTTTAGTACACTTTTAGATTTTTTTTGTAAAATTACTAAAGAGTGACCACTGCAAATTAGGTGAAATTTGCAATTTTGCTTCCGCCACTAAGAGCAAACTCTGGTAAGTGTTAACTTTATGTTCATGCATGAGTCAACCCAAAGGGGGCTTCGGGATTTTGGTTTAGCGGTGGCAAAAATGTTGCATATAAAATAAGAAAATGGCTACAATACACACCCATTAAAGGTGTGTACCATGATAAGCCCCCAATATTGTACATATCTGGGGCTTATCGTACTCATTTATCACACACAAGCACGCGATTTTGCGCCTTATATGTTTGATTTGCGCGTCGTAGTGTTTTTGCCAAGTTACAGGTTGAACGCGTAAAATAAACGCATTTTGAGCACATTGAGAACCGTGCCACGTTTACAAGGGCCAAGCGCCCCATGGTTTGCCACCACCGGGCCTCAAGAGCCAAGAAAGGAAGACTCGGCTAAGGCCCGGGAAGTTGAAGAGCCACAAAGCCAAGCCGGAAGGCTAAAGCCGTGTCTCACTCTCTCAAAAACTCCCGGTGGAGTTCGGGAGTGAACGAGCACTCAAGTGACCAAGGAACACCTCCCCCGAGGGTCGCACAACTCATTTAAGTCCATTGGAGGAAGTCCGGAAGCGCGAAATTCAACGGGAGGGATCAAAGAAGTCAAATTCAAGTCAAGATAATTCCGGACCTATCCGGAATTATTCCGGACCGATCCAGAATTGCCCAAAAATTTCCAGACAATTCCGGACCGATCCGGAATAATTCTGGACCGGTCCAGAAGTGCTCCGAGCCAATTTTTCTTGCACTTTATTCACTTGCTATTAATGGAAACTTTTAGTTGTTGTGAGGACTTTATTGGATATATATTTTGTAGAGAGAGAAGGGAAAGACTATATGGGGCCTCTCCTCTCTCCTTCTCTCCCATTAACTACTCTTCCTCCTTAGTCTAGTTTTTGCTCCTCCATTGGAGGATTTTTAAGCTCTCTCTCTCTAGTTTTTCTCAAGTAAGTTTTCATTTTCCTTTAATTTCTTGTTGTTTAATGTTGTAGTTACTCGTTGGATCTCTATATAAATTAAGTTTGTTTACGTTTTTATCGGTTAATTCGTTTTCTTGTTTCTCTAGCTATTTCCTTTGAAAACTCTTGTTCTTATTAGTTGTTTGATTAATTCTCAAGTGTTAATGTTGTAGGCGAACCAAGGATTAATCATAAAAATCAGTTTTTAGAGTTATTAAACATATTTTTAGTTTTCTTCCAATTCATAGGTTTAATTTCTAGCATAATGTGTGAGTAATTTTAATAGGCTTAGTCATGGGGTGATTAACACTCCATGACTTGGGTTTAATCCGTCCATCTCGTGTATAAGGCATACATCGCTTGTTTACCGAAAATTTGGGATTTCACTTTTATGTACCAAAGAGTGGGTTTGTTAATCCTTTTGATCACCCGTAGCCAAGAGCTTGGCTACTTGGCACGTGTGATGCTTTGGGCGATGTCAACCCATCCATTTGCAAAATGTACCGAAAACCCCTAATCTTTGGTAAACACATTTTCTTGTAAATGGTTTTAAAATCTAAATCTTCCGTTCGGGGGCATTTAACGATTCCCCGAGCCGGTTATCAAGAGAGGATGGATTAACCCGAGTCATGGTAGTTAAATACCCCTAGACTTCGCCTTAGTTTATATTAGTCTTTTTAATTCCGAGTCGTTCTCGAAGTCGAGAGAATTCCACCAAATAAATCACAAAACCACAGTTTGCAGCTTTAAGGCTGAAAACCTACACTTGCAAGACAACTCTCACGCTGGGTGCGTTCGGTCCCTGTGGATTCGACCCGGACTTACCGGTTATTATGCTACCGCCGACCTAGCCCTACGCTTGGGGCGACATCATCTACGATACAATCCAAGGTCGCAAGCATACCATATGCACCTTATTGTATGGTTCATATTGTGTCACCTCATCGGCAATCGTAACATTTTTTAGTGTTCGTAACTTTCCAGCAATATGATTCGTAACATTTTCTATGATTCATAACATTTTGGTGGATTCGTAACTTTTATATATATAAAAAAATCGTAGTAACTTTTATTAATCGATTCGTAACTTTTATAGGGATACGTATGATACACACTCAAATATGGGGGTGCATTGTAGCTTTTTCCATAAAATAAAGTTATATATAAAATAAGCATATTTATTTTGGTTAAAAAATTATTGGGTCTAATATGCCATTCATCATGTCTACTACTTGTTGGGCTATCCTTGCATATCTGACTAACTTTATCTTTTCTTTGAAATCGAAGATGTTTAGAATTGGATAGGACTATAGCAGAACAATACCAACAATATCTAAATTTGAATTAGGGAATTTTCAAATTTAAAAATTCTAGCTACAAGCCTACAATGGAATAACATCCACAGTGGGTTCCTAATTAAAATAGTTCCTGGGTGAGATTCATAATATTTAGCAACTTATTTGCTTAAAGGGGGTGTTCCACTAATAAAAAATTGTTTTTTTCAAACACCGAGACAAGTCATTCTCTCACAACACATCACATAAAAAACCGTGAAAACCCTTTTTTTTTTTCAAAAAATTGGATTAGTGGAACACCCCCTAATTGTGGTCTTTAATGGGCTCCCCATAAAAGCTCCTAAGGATAACTCCTACCACATTACCTAAATTTAGGGAGGGAATTAGGAGTGAGGAGGATAGAGAAGAGGATGGGGAGAATCGGGGACCCACTCACATTTTTTTGTGCATAAATAATATTTAAGACATAGCCTACTAGCTAATTTTTTATAGTCCATTGGAGTACTCTTACACTCCTAAATTAGCAAATCCTTAACACACAAATTTGGACCCCATTTGCAAGTGGAGTGGAGTGCAGTTGGTGCTTCCTTTATACTCTCATGCACATGGGCAGGGTTCGATTCCCGTAAACACTCATCCCCCTTCCCAAGTCCTCTAGGATACAGTAGATTAGGATTAACGAATGGCAAAAAAATATATATAAAAAAAAATTGGACCCCATTTTTGCAGGCTGTGTCTACTTTATGAGTCATTTTAGTAACCAAATTTAGGGAGCCCAATATGGATGCTCTTAAAAAAAATCTATGACAAAAAACTTAGAAAAGTTCACTAAAGACAACAATAATAAAAAATACTCCGTAGACAAATTTTTATTGTTTTGTCTTCAATAAATTTTTAAACTTTATTTATTAATTTTTAACTATTTAGATTCATCTTATCGAGATAAATTTATAATCTCCAAAGATTTAACGACAAAACTGCAAATTTTAGGAAAATGATCCTATAATAAACCTAGGCAAAACCCCAAGTCCCGTGCATAGCACGGGTTTTATGCTAGTTCTATATAGCACAAAACGAAAGCACATTCAACCCTCAGGAAATGGATGGTTACTCAGAAGTGCAATTGCCAAAATTTGTAAATTAGTTTCGCCTAAGGATCTGGAAAGGATTTTCTCTTTGGAAGAAACCCCAATAGATTCTGTCAAAGCTATTGGTGGTAGGTTTGTTATTATCACCTTCCCTAACACCGAATCTAGGGATAAGTCCATCAAAGAAAACTGGTTGTCTGTATGGTTCGAAGAAATTAAACCATGGGATGGGGAAGCTGCTAGTGAGGAAAGATTTGTATGGCTATCTTGTTACGGTATGCCTTTAAATGGATGGGCCTATTCAAATTTCAAGCTTATTGGTGATTCCTGGGGTCATTTTTTAAAGGTTGATGATGCTACTCCCATAGAAGAGTCCTTTGCAAAAGGGAAAATACTCATTGCCACGAACCAAATTCAGAAAATAGTTGGAACAATTGAATTAGTTATAATGGGATCAGTCTATTCTGTCAGAATTGAGGAAGAAGATTCCTTTTCAGTTATTGAATCCAGCCTCGATCCAATTGCTCATAATGCTACAGAAAAATTGGAGAATACGGTGGATTGTGGAACTGAACTAGGAAATGTGGTTGAGGTACCAAAAGATGCTGTAAACAAAGCAAATGAGGAGCAAATTCCAGGAAAAGAAATTTCTGAAGAGAGGGCAGAAGAGACACCAGCACCCCAAAGTGTTGAAGTGAATGCCGTATATGAAGAGCGGGTAGATGAAACGCCAGCACGTCAAAATATTGAGGTAAATGCTTTGCAGATGGTTACTTTTGATCCCCCTTTGGATAAATTAAAGTCTTTTGAACAACAAAACAAAGACAGCTCTTCAATTGAAGCATCACATCCAGAGTCCAACGCGAGTATTACACCTTCAAACAGGGAATTGCAAGTCATTCCAAAGAATAATTTGTTCCTGTAAAAAGCAAAAGAAGACATAAATCAATTGAAGAGCTGCACATTGATAGGTATACCAAAATCCAAAAAAGGAGGAAAAAATAGGAAGAAGTGTGTGGTCTTTCGATCTGCCATTGCGGCAGCAGCTTTATCTGTCTCCACGGATGGAATCAGAAATAGGAACATAATTTTACTAAATGAGGAAGAAGCTGTGTGGACAGTATCAAAGATAATTGGTGAGGATTATTTGGGTAATGATGAAGAAGTCATCAGCAAAATCATGATTACAGACGAGATTGATGTTGAGTCTCTACAAAACATATCAGAGTCATTTTAACATCATTTTAGCTTGCTGAAATGCTGCGATATCAGAAATTTCATCTTGATGTAAGCTGCATTGGAGGATAGGTGGATTGATATTTCTGTTCTTGTATCTCTTTTTGTGGATTGCTGGATTGGCTCATGGATTGCTGTGGTTTGCTCAATTACACCAGGTTTCTACTTTTGTGCTTCTATGTTGGCCATGATTGGGTTCTTTTAAGGGATGATTCTGCTACTGTTGACATTTTTAAGGAAGGAGTTCTTTTGGGATTGTTTTCTGCTATTGCTATCATGACTCAAGATGGGTTCTTCTACTAAGGCTAAAATGATTCAAGATGTTTGCTACTCTTTCAATTTTAAGCAATCCAAAGTGATGTAGCTGGGCATATCTGGAGACAAAGTGCAGAAATGTGGAGTTTAGTTGCATATGGGAGTTTTATCTTCTTTTCATGCTTAGTTTGGTTGACTCCTTGTTAATCAATTGTTATTTCCCCTCGGGTCCGTGGCGACATGATCATCGAGAGGTGGGTTGACAACTTGGTTGGGTCGTCTCTTCTCTTTGTGATGCCTTTTGCCTTGACCCCTTTTAATCTTTGTAATGCGTTTTCAAAGATTAATAAAAAAAATTGTCCTTCAAAAAAAAAAAAATTCGCATGTTTGGGTACTAAGAGGAGTGTTTTCAATCATTTTCATGTATACTTGGTTATACTACTTGGAAATCGACGTGCTTCGCACGTCATTTTATTGCCCATTGTGGATTATTCACACAGTCATGAATTTCCAAAAAAATTAAAATTTCTTTTTTGCATGAATTGAAAGAACTCAAAAATGCATTATTTTTAAGTTTTCTGGCCGGACAATCTTTTTAGGACGGAGTTAGTAAAAAATTATATTGCATATCAACATAAAGAGAGAACAGACATAACCACAAAAACATACCCAAAGAGACTTCTTGGAGGGCTGGCCAATCAAAGCATACTGATAATCCCCATCAAGATACAAAACCCAGTAATCCCCAACAACCGGGATTATAGGCAAGAAAGGAGGAACATAGAATTTGACCTTGAGTTTGGCCTCATCACTTGAAGGGTCAGCCTTATAAGCACTCCCTTCTATGAACCCTCTCTTCCCATCAGTCCAAGTTTCATTTAGGACATGCACAGTGCCATCATCCCTTAAAGTGTAGGTAGCCCTTGTGTTGGTCCCATTCTTGGGCTGGTTTCTTGATGGGAATGAGGCGATTTCGTACCATCTGCCCATATACCTGTTTAGGTCTAGACCTTTCACTGCCTCCATCTCTCTGTTGGCCATTTTGCTTTACAATTTTTGAGAGAAAAAAGAGAGGTTTTATGGGGTTTTGTGTATGTAGATTTGTGTGGGTTGTGGAATGCTGTTGATAAGGTGAAGAGATTGGGATAATATAGATTTGTGGGACAAACGTGGATGGATGAGCGGCTGACACGTGGTGAAGACAAGGACTATGAAAAAGGTCATTCTAGAATGATTCGTTAACGACCTCACAGGCCTACTACTGCCTTGCGAGACTCTCTCTCTAAAAGTTAGAAACCCTAGGGTTTTTTTATCCGTTTTTGCTGCCGGCTCCTCCCCATCCGTCCCTCTTCCTTCCTTCCTTCCCTCCATCCCTTCTTTCTTCTTTTCCTTTCTTCCTCTTCCACCTTTCAAGCCCAAACCCCCGTTTTTTCTCCATTTTTTGAGTTTTGAGGGGTGGGGCGGCAGCCGCCCCACCTCCCCACCCTCGTCGGACACCCACCATCAATCCATCGCCGGTTTCTTCGTCCCCCCCCCCCCCCCCCCCGTTCAGATCTTCAACTCCCTCTCCTCTTACACCTTCGCCAATCCTCTCCGCCTCACCTTTACCTACACCCCACGCCGGAAACCCACCACTGTCCAGATCTCCAACCCCCGTCCCTCCATACCTCCACCGTTTCCCCTCCTCGGGATGTTTTTGGATCTGACATTGGGTTGATTTTGGGTGTCTCTGCCCCCTCCGGCTAATAAAGCTCTCCGATGCCACGGGCGGCAGCTATGGAAGCTTGATTTCATCGGGGGAAGCGACTATTCAGTGAACTCGGCGTGACTCGGGGACACACAGCGGGGTGACTCAGTGGGCTCTCAGATGTACCATTTTTTGGAACTCGGTATGGCTCAATGTTACTCAGTGGGGCGAATCAGTGGGTTTTCGGACGCACCAGTTTTGTTGAGTTTTTGATTAGTTAGTTTTTTGTTCTTTTATTTCTGTTTTGTTCCCGATTACTTTGCGTTGTATTGTGCATGGATGGAGCTGGGAATTCTTTGGAATTCTCTACTACTACCACTTGAATCGGATTCATCATTCCGTCCCCTAGGTGTCGGGTCTGCTTCGGCAGGTGTGTCTGCCGTTCTCATTTCACTTGCTAGTGGTTAGGGCCGGTTTCATTCATGTATTTCGTTGTAATCGGTGCCGGATGGCGTTTTAATATGATATACTTGACGTGTTTCAAAAAAAAAAAAGAATGATTCGTTAACTTATGTTGTAAGTAACAACCATTTCGTTCGAATTTCACCCGAAATTGATGAACATCGAAATTGATTTACTTCAATATATGCTATTCTCTATCTCTCAATTTGTTTGCTAATGTTTCGATGTTTGTGTTAGTTTTTAATTGCTTATATCTTTACGTATGAATACTTAAAAATATGTAATATGAATCTTGTTTGATAGTTCAACATTGATTCTTTTAATCCCTCCGTCCCAAATTATTGCCGGTCCCTTTACAATTGTCTATTATCTACATTTCGAATCCAGGGGAGGCGCTGTCCGGTAGGTGTTGTGCAGCACAACTACGTCGTTTTGCTCATTTTCTTGGTACATCCAAGGGCCCTGGTTGGAGAGTTAATTTTGGGGTTTAATATTGAGGTTCAATTTTAGGGGATTTAGGTTTTTTGGGGTAGGGTATAGTGGGTTTAGGCACTTCGGGTTTAGGCATTTCGGGTTTAGAGTTTAAGCACTTTGGGTTTAGGCACTTTGTAGTCGTTTTTTCTTCCTCCAAACAAGGCCCTTGGAAGCTTTGGAGGTGTGCAAAAAAATTAAGCAAAACGACGTAGTTTTGCCGCACAGCACAGTGCAGAACACCTACCGCATAGCACCCACCCCGGATCCCTATATTTCACAATATGTTATTTTTTTTATTTGAAAATTTTGTTTAATAAAACTAATTGAGATCTATTAAACAAGATCAATATTCGATATAACGAGTGTTATAAATGAGAAGATATAGACAATTTGTCGAGAGGCCCAAAATAGTTAAAAGAGACCAAAAAAATTGGGATAGAAAAGAGTACAAAATTTTCAAAATTATGAAAAATATGTGTAGGCCTATATAAAATGGACGACTTGAATTGTCCATGGAGACAATAATAAAATTCTCATATTACGCCAGGTGAGTAATGCATAGGCCATCTTGCGCTGTAGCCTTGTACAGGAGAAAGATAAAACAAGCACTCGAATAAAAACACTGGTATATTCTTGCATTCTAAAGGAGGTATCTTATCTTGTACTCCCTCCATTCCTTTTTAATGGTAGAATAGTAAGAGTTTTTTTGTTTTGTTTTTATTTGGGGTTGTCTCTTAGTAACTGTATTTTGAAAAGTCAATGGATAAAAATTAGTAAAATTATTGTTTTGCCCTTTTAGAAAGTTAAATGTAAAGAGTTAATATGTAAAAGTGAAGTATAATTTTGGTTAGTTTGAAAAGTTAATGGATAAAAAATTTCTACAATCATTTTTTTGCCCTTTTGGAAAGTTAAATGTAAAGAGTTAATAGGTAAAAGTGAAGTATAATTTTGGTTAGTGAAGGTAAAAATTAATGTAAAAGGTGTAAAGTTGAGGTAAAAATCAATTTTGGTAAGTTAATAGACTCGTTGGTGGGTTTAGAATCAGTGGTGGTGGAATCAATTGCTCAATCTTTTCAAGGCCGGATAGATACAGAAGTTGAGTGTAATTTTCAAAAATTGGTTAAGCTATTTAGATGTGGTGGAAGAGTCTCCTGTTATTGACTGTACGTGATGATGCGGAAGAGTCAAACGACGAGATGGTATGGTGAATGTGGCAGATCCTATAGAGGTTTTGGTGGATGATGACAACTGCATTGATCTTGTCTTTGCCGATCCTCTTATTAAGTATGTGGAGCTCAAACGTCATAAGGAAAAAAAAAATGCACTAAACAAGGAGTTCGTAGGAAATCTATCCCCTTAGGGAGATTTAATCCTTTGAAATCATCTCTTATCGAGTTTCGTTATAATATTTCTTTTTGTGATAAAAAAAAAATTGATATGAACAGAGTAATGGTGATGTTTCTTTAATAAATTAGATTTAAGAAGCAACACACTTAAAAAGGGACAAGAGGAGTACTAACTAAGAGCATCCCCAACAGTCTCCCTAAATTTTTCTCTAAAAAAAGTCATGAACAGTGCATATTTTTCATTTTACCAATTCACGTCTCCAACAATCCTCTCTATTACTCTCTCTATTTTTAATAAAATATAATATATGGGGTAAAAGTAAGAGAGAGAATAAAAAAAAAGTAATTTGGGGAGCATGGCTGAGTGATGGAGGGAGAGAGAGAGAGAGAGAGAGAAAGGATTAAAAAAATGGGTAGGGAGTGAATAGTGGCTCGCTAAATGGGGTGTGATTTAGGGAGCCACTATAGATGTTGCTATTTTATTCACTTGTTTAGGGAGTCTGTTGGAGCCTGTTAATTTTTAGGGGTTGGCTGAACAAAATAGAGATAAGGAGGGGTTTGAGTCATCTGTTACGCTTGCTCTAATAAGAGGAGTAGTACGTATATGAAAAAACTTTTTCCGAAACGGTCCAGAAAAGAGAAATCAGTGGCCTAGATTCACAGCCGAGGGGTCCCTGTAGTGCAGAAATTAAAATGCACTATACGGTGCAGTGCGCACCATCCGGCCGTCCATTTCGACAATAGACGGCTCGGATTTAATCCAAACAATCGACGGTCGGACTCAATTCACTGCTCAGATTAAATCTGAGCCGTCCATTATCGAAATGGTCGGCCGGATGGTGCACTACACGGTGCAGTGCATCCCCCGAGCCCAGATTCACATGTAACATTTTCGAACTAATAATAGAAGAGGGTTAAACACAAATTGACTGCAAACGTATGCAAATCAACCACAATAACAAATTAACTAAACTTCGTATATTATCGTACATAATAGTAATTCCAATTGACTAAAGTAATTTGACTGAAGGATAAGAAGCCTATATCACTATTGGCCTCCATCATGATAAAGTTGACCAAAATCACAAATCAACCACTTTAACAAATTAAATAAACTTCGTGTATTATCGTACATAATAATTGCAATATACTGAAAGATGAGAAGCCTATATCACTGTTGGCCTCCCTCGTGATCAAGCCTTCATTCTCTTCTTCGTCTCCAAAACCAGCGTCGTCTGCCGAATAATTAATAAACAACATAATTAATTACATTTATTTCCCACAGTAATATATGCTCCCTATGTCCCTTTTTCAATAATCACTATAAGAATATAAGAATACGTGCAAATTTAAACCCCTAAAAAACATATTTTTCTATATAATTTTTAATTTATTTTATACCAAATTAAAGTGCTATCTTTAATTTGGCGAATTTTTTTTTTAAAACATTATACGAAAGTATATTTTTTAACATAAAAAAATACACGTTTCCAAATGGATCAATTAAAAGTAACCTTAAAAACTGTGAAGTCAATTAAATGTATTTAAATTGTTTATATATTTTAATATGAATCTAAAAAAATACTATGTAATATGTATCTTATTTGATAGATTTCAATTAATTCTATTATACAAAGTTTTCAAAATCGTGAAAAATATTATGCGTTAAAACATATTATCAATTTAAAAATGACATAAATATAAAAAACTATCAAATCAATTAAGAATGAAAGATTACTTTTTATGAGTAAAATTGAAAGTTTGATATGTTTCGATAGTTATTTATAGAAAGTGGACACTCATTAACCGCAAAAGCTAAAGACGAGTTCCAATGATTTCTTTGCTCAAATTTAACACATGCATGAATACTCAATTACCTGATCACATGATCCCATTGGCAAATTCAGCAGATATGAAGTACGTAAGACCACGAGTGATAACGGTACGTGGTGGTGTCCGTTGCGGTAGTCGGTCTGGTTCACGATCAGAGTGAGGGTGGGACTGGTGTGGAGTTGGATCACGCCGTGGCCTGTAAGCCAGGTACAGAACGTACCCCACGACATGAACGATAACCCCCCCGATGATAATTCTCCCAAAACTACTCGCGACCAACCTCTGTAGGAAGGAGGTATTGCGAGCCGACGGTGCAGCCATTACACAAGAATGAGGAACAGGGGGTGGAGCAGGTGGCGGCGAACAAATGGGGACCGGCACGTCCGGCTGTGGCGCCAACAATGGATTCGGATGTGGTGGAGGAAAGGAGAGGGTATCCGGTGGTGTGAGTGAATAGACTGGGTGGTGGCTGGATGGCGGCGGTGGTGGAAAGGAAGGTGTTCTTGGTGGTGTGGAGATAGAGGGTGGTGGCCGGATTCTCTGCGGTGGTGGAAATGAAGGCGCTTTCGGTGGTGGCCGGAATCGAGGCGGTGGTCGAAAGGATGGAGTTCTCGGTGGTGTGGAGAAAGTGGTTGGTGGCCGGAATGGTGGGGATATGACGTGGCCTTTGTGGACTTTACATTCAGTGACACAAGGAAATGCTAGAAGCCAAAGAGAGAAGGAAAAAAGGAAAATGAATGGCTTCATCTCTGGGATAAGAAAAATTCGAGATGCATGTGGTTCTATTTATTTGCTTGTTTTGTGCCAACACTATGTTCTAAAAAACGCGCGGTACACTATGTTCTAAAAAACGCGTTCCGGGACAATTGGGTTGGGGGTTTGGGATGATGGGCCCACTGTTCCAATTATGCCGTCAAGAATGACGTGGTGGGTAAGAAAAATGATACATAGGAGCCACTCTCAGCCACACCCTCTCTCACATGGGGTGTGGGGTCCAGATGTGGGAACCACACCCTATGTGAGAGAGGATGTGGTTGGGAGTGGCTCCCAGGGAGTGTATGTATAGCCGTTCGGTGGGTAAACGAGAGGAAGGGATGGGTTGCGGCCTGTGTGGTAGGTGGGACAGAGGGGCAGTGCTGCGCAGCCTTGTGCTGTGAAGCGTGCTGTGCGGCGGTTTTAGGCGCCGTGCAGGTATCGTTTCAACGATTGGAAACGTTCACCGCGTAGAGCTCGTTGAGTACTACAACACTATCAAAAATCAACTCGATCGAATATCGTTAAGTTCCTCATTGGAACTAAAATAACTTGAAAAAATGGGTTCAATAGTTTTCATCCAATGTTTCAAGTTTTATATGTTCTGATTTTTTTCAAGTTATATGCATTCCGATAATGCACTTAACAATATCTGATCGAATTGATTTTTGGTGGAGTTGTAGTACTTAACGAGCTCTACGCGGTCGAAACGATGCTGCACGGCGCCTAAAGCCGTTGCGCAGCACCTCCCCTCTGTCCAGGTAGGTGAATGGGAGAAAATTTTAGGTGCGGATTGGGTGTCGGGCACCACGTGTCCCTACCCAATCCGCACCTAAAATTTTTTCGGTGAATGGAGAGAGGACAATTGCATTCAATTCTGACATCAGCCCAAGCCGTTATAATCTGTGCACAAAAAGTGCAAAGGCAATTTTGGGAAAGGAAAGTGCAAAGGAAATTACAGCAAGGCGGCCCGCCTCCGGAAGACGGGAATCTCTAATTACACCGTGTTCGGAAGAGTTTTAGGGAACCGATTTCCAACTTTAAGTACAGCTAGACCCACATGGCAGAGTCTGCCATTTCTCACCCCTCCTAATTTGTAGAAGTTGTGTGAGACGGATCCGTAGGGTCCACTTCAAAGACCCACACAAATAATCCAAGTCGCCTGTTAGTTCTAAAATTAATTTTTTGAGTCACTCCTAAAAAATTAGCTCATACGAAAAATTATAAGTGGTTGATCCGTCATCTAATTGTGATTCACAATTTAGGATCTTGAATTTTGACTAATGTTTGAAAGAAAGTTAGACAATTTGATCAAGTACTTAAAATTATACGATTAACCTATTTTTTTTTCAGGATGACTCAAAAAATAATTTTAGAACTAACGGACGGCATGGATTATTTGTGTGGGTCTTTGAAGTGGACCCCACGGATTCGTCTCGCACAATATCGGCCCGTTTGGATGCCGTATTAGATTGAGAGGGATTAAATAGTCAGGGGGAATAAAATAGTTGGGGTGATTAAATAAGAAGGGTGGGCCCACATTGATGTGATAGTTAAGAAGGGGGGATTAAATAGTCCATGGTTTGGATGAGTGATTAAAAAGGAGGGATAAAGAGGGTAGATGATGTAAAAATCAATCAAATGACTATTTTACCCTTGTGAATGCCCATATTAAATTACTGCATTTAAATAATTATATAAGTATGAAAATTAATTATTTTGCTATATTTCTCACCAATCAAGTTATAATACTTCATTTTAATATGTTTTTATATATTAGGAATATTTACTATTAAAATTATATATATTTTTCTAATAAACGAAAAAATAATTTTATTAGCTACTACTTCATTTTGAATTAGGTGCTTTAATTTGTTTTAAAATTACCTAATAGAAGTTTAGTTGAGGGCTTGAGTGAATTACCCAATTTAATATAGGGTGGAGAAGTGTAATATTTACACTTAAAACCCACTTGGGAGATTAAATCGTCAGTTTTTGTTTTTCTTTTTGGTTCCTTTTTTTCTTCGTAGTGCAGGCTACTCAAAGGAAATCTCAATTCTTTAATTGTAAGGCAGAAATTGATTAAGCACATCTAATAGCAGAGAACTTGGATATATAATCTATGAATGAATTACATTGAGTCATGAATCATGATCAGCATCTCGAGGGGAACGACTTCCATACCCCCCTCTTTTTTGGTGGATACCATATCCCCCCATCTAGTAGCCGTCAGATCTTCACCAATTAATCTTGGCCATTAAATATAATATTACAAAATACTTGGTAATTGGTGAACCGGTTACCCTCCATCGGGATAAAAAAAAAACAAAAACTTAACCGTCAGTGTAACCATGGTTTAGTCATGGTGTAGTCAAAATCGATTGGCCCCCAGCCCCCTGGGGTTTATGTTTCTCCTGCATCGTCCCACCCCCAAACTCCTCTCTCTCTCTCTCACCACAAACGGGGCCTTATTCAAGAGTAATCGGAAACTAGGAGATTGGAAGAAATGGTAAATGCCAGTTGTGAGGAGAGAAGAAAAAAAAATGTTTAGCGTAGATAAAGGCTGACAATAAAGAGCCTCCGTTATCAAATCTTAATCTGATCCCCATTTTCAAAACCAAGTAATTCTTGACAACCAACAGATAAGAGTTTGGGTAGAAAACAGGCTGGATTTAGGCTCTTTCTCCCAAACAAACCCCAAGGCCATGCTTGTATTCTGAATTATTTTTTTTTGAAGGATTAAAAAAAAAAAAGATTAGTGATTTGGATGAAGGAGACGTGGGTCCAGGAGATAACAGATGAGATTGATCGTAAAATAGTACTCGTAGGTGTAAAATTTTTGATGACTGGGGTGAGTTTCCGAATGGATTTTATCTAGATTATATCAAAATCTGATAAAATCAAGCCTTGATTTTATCCATTCGTGCAGAAAGTTGATAAAATCTTACATTTTTTAATGCAAAAATCTAAGATTTTATCAACTCTCCTCACGAATGAATAAAATCAAATGCTTGATTTTATCAGATTTTAATAAAATCCATTCGGAAACTCACCCTGGGTGGGATAAATGAATGATGGAATAAAGAGTGAATGTGAATCATCACCCCCAAACTCCTCTTTCTCACCCCACCATCAGTACCACCACCACCACCACCAGGGACCAACCTCTATATGCATCGAAGCTGGTGGAAACACCAACGAGACTGATTTCTGGCTTGCCAAACCGGGACTCAGGGTTGTCGACGTTGGATTCGAGGAGCAGATGTCAATTTGTAGGACGATCGGCGTCGATTAACTCAGCAGCAGCCCAAAATCTCAACTGGTACCCTTCTCTACCTCTCTCGTCTTCCTCTCCCTCTCGTCACCTCTCTCTTTGTTCACCTTTTTTTTTTTTTGAGTAATTTAGATGCTTAATCATACTATTAGCTTTGTGGTTTAAGTAAATAAACAACTCCCTTGAAGTATTGTGAATCAATTTAATCCTATGCTGGAGCACTATACATTTAGGTATCCCTTCTTTGTGGTACCTGGAACAGTGGTCTTCTAGGCTTCTGCTCAGGCCGTCCCTGAATTAACTACAAGCAAAGCTATAGCTAAAGTAGTAATACGATCTTTATGAGGGTGAGGATTTTCTGTTTCTGAACTTTTATTCTTTATCATTGAATTAAGATCAATTTTTTGGTACTTTTGTGCTTCTCCTAATTTCATCATGGCTCTATCTGTAAGCTTTTTTTCTTCTCTCTCAGTTGAGTTTGGTAGTTTTTTGTGCATTGTCTATTTAATGATAACTAAGGTTTTATTTGTTTCGTGTTAGTTATTATGAGATGGGCTGTATGAATTCATTAATGTGAAGTTTTGAAGCTTCATCCCGTGATACTTAGACCATCCATGATTAATGCTTCACCAGATCAATTTTGTTTAATTTTAGAAGCCCTAATACCTTGTGGTCAAATCATCAGTTATGTGGGTTTAATTTTTGGTTGAAATTCCTTATTCTAATGGCTTTGATACCCAATTGAAGAGTAACCACACTCATGCATATCAAAAAGGAAGGGAAATTGAACACATTGAGTTTTAAAATTGTACATCTATACCGTAAATTTCATGGATTACATGACAATTTCTACCTTCGTGTGCACTTTTGTTTTCTTTCATGCAGCGTAGTATTCACTTGTTGAAATTTGTTTACTATCAAAGAGGAGCAAATTGTTATGTCTCCTGTGAGTGCAAATGTTATTCAAATTTATGATGTGAATTCTCTTTTGGTCTTAACAGAATTGGGGTTTTTGTGTTGTTTCTTTTTTTTTTGGTACATCGGAATAGGAAACAGAACAACATAAATAGAAAAACAACAACAACAAGAACGATAAAACAACAAGAATGATCCACACAAATCAAATGATCAGGTTCCAGAGAAGACGGATCTGCATCCAACTTCACCGATGCTGGGGTCTTACATGCTGCCGCCGCCGCCGTCATTCTTGCTGCCGCCTGAGAACCACCCACCACCCACCACAACCTCCAGTAGAAGCCATAGAAGCCGGACCCAAGATCCATCACAGATTGGTGATGGTCAAAGCAAAAAAGCAAGAGATAGGGCGATTCCAACTCTCACGAGGAGAGTGACTCAGCCCAGATCTTCATGGAGGAGGAGAACCAGAGAGAGGAGAGGAGAGGAGGGGGGCGGGGAGGTGGGTGAGGGGGAGGGGGGCGGCTGGAAGGGAAAGATGGGAAAGCCTAAGAGAGAGAATTGCAGAGCACTCTCTCTCTAACCTCCTCTTAACCCTCTCTCTTGTGTTGTTTCATTCCAAACTATTCACTATTAGGTTCAAAATTCTTTATTTGGAACTGGTTGTGTATTTTACTCTCTTCACAGTATTGTGTTAGATTGAGGTTACGGGTTACACTTGCTTAGATTTTGGTGGTCTAATGATCCTTGAAAAAGATATGTCGACCCAACAAGGTCTATGGAATTTTAATACATGGAAAGATAATAATAGCAGAAAAGTGAAAACCTAATCGTAAAAGAAAAACTACCAAACAAGGGTTTCCTTGGCACTTCTATGATTTCATTATTGGCCAGGGTTGAGTGACATTTATGTGATGATTCTGTTAATGTTGGCATATAAACTGGTTTTTGAACCCTTCACAACCACTATATGCAAATAGTGCCAGTTAGTCTGTGGCTAGAATCTCTCCTTGCGTCCTGCATTGGTGGCACTTACACTGGGTAATTAGCATTCATGCTGGTAAAATGGTTTCAATCTCTAGCATTTTGTTATCTTAAGAGTCAAGTTTTCTTGGTTAAAACTTAAAATATTCAAGAATGTTTCTATTCTGCTATTGGGTCTTATGCTTCGGCTTTTTTTTTTTATGCCCCCACCCCAAAATCCTAACGGAGTTGTCTTTTTTGGGATTGGCACTCATAGCTTTCTGGGTCTAGAATGGTCTGGTACTTGTCCTATTCGAAGATTAGTTCTTGTTTGTGTGCAGTTCAATCTTCTAGTAGTCTTTTTCTGTTGCAACAAAGCACTTTTTGTGAAACCTTTTGATTTGTTCAAGAGATAAAATTTTGCACCTTTTGATGTCAAAGTTGGTAACTAGAAAAGCTGGTATGAGACACAAATGACTCTACGCCAAGTTTGCTTTCATTCTCTCATGTTCGGTTGATCATTGCTAATGCTGACTGTGTAATACTTAAGTGCATTATACAATTTTCATCCTTTGTCAGTTAATCTCTTGGTTTGTGAATCTCTTGATCTGTTGTTTACATTCAATTATGCTCTATGTATAGTTGGAAACGGAAGCCCTGGCTAATTTAATGGATTCTTCTAATGAACTTGAATGCAGATCCAAGGAACTGAGAACACTGTATTTTTAGATTTGCTTTGTTGGCCGATGGCAAGTGGAGTGGCTAATGACTACACAGTTTTTTTAGGTCTAGCGATCACCTTCCTATGAATTTCCCCTCAAAATATGTTCTGATATTACCAACTGAAATAAAATTGACTGTGCATTGGTTTAGGGCATAGTTAGAGAGAAGCTAGATCAGTTGCGAAGATATTTCAAGGATTGAATTTGTCAGAGTCCAGCTTGGGGTTGTCTTTCTGATTGGCATGTTTTTTTTTTCCTCTCTCTCTCTCTCTCTCTCTCTCTCTCTCTCTCTCTCTCTCTCTCTCTCTCTCTCTCTCTCTCTCTTTTTGTTAGCCATCAAATTACTACTGTGCTTAATTGTTGGTGGTGGTTGGTACAATTTGCAGCTGGCTGGAATCTGAGACCTCGACAACTAGACAGTCTGATACAAACATTAACAAATGGTAATATTTCTGGTATTAATACGTCTTTTTTTTAAATTCTAGTAGTGTTTGGGTGTTTATTTTTAGGGGGAGAGAGAACAGAAGGTGCGCGTGTTATGTTTTGGACCTAAATTCTGCATTCGTTTGAATTTCCAAACAGTGAGGCTGGCTAGAAGCAGGCAACTCATCATCAGGAATTATTTTGAATCTTTGATAGAGTTTCAGTTATGAATTTGGGAAGACTGTCGTTATAATGTTCTTAAATTGAGTTGTTTGTTGATTGTCTTACTTGCGTTGTGGCAGAAGTTACACGCTGTAAGCAGGCCGACATGGACTTCCGAGGGCAAAAGGAGATCTTCTCTGAACCTGGTGGTGATGGACTATGAGAAAGACCAAGCTGACCTAAAAGGTAATTCACCAACTCTAAGACTCCACATTTCAATTGAATATGGCATGATCTGAATTATGAATCACTAACAAGTTTGTTACACTGTTCTCAAAATTACCTTCATTCATTTAGTGTGCATGAAATGTCAGTCAGGTGCTTCTTTGAATAATTCGCTAGATGGATAAATATTCCAAATTTCCAATAGATTACCATAAACTCGTCACTGGTGGAGGGTAAAACCTAATTAAAAACTGAATTGATGTATTGGGAAACTAATGCTTTGATTGAGATGCTTCAATTTGTTTTATGAGCAGCGTGGAAAATTGCTGGAGGCGTAATCATGCAATTCTCTTTGTTCTAGTATTATTGATTACGGTTGAAAGCAAGCTACATGCTCTAATTCTCTTTTCTCTCTCTATTATGGTTCCACAAGGTTCCCCACCTCCTCTGGATGAAATACCCTAAGTTACAGAATCAACAAATCTATAGGCATATACAAGAACGTTGGGATTTGTTGAGTTGGCAATGGTTTGAGGAAGGATGGTTTGCCCTTTATGCTTGTGGTTTTGTCCTGAAATATAATATGGTATGAGATCTTTCACATATTCATTGATGAACACTTTTACTTGATCCCGTGTCATGTATCTTTTCTTGTCTGATGCTTCTTTATAGATGCATATGATCAATAATAATGAATGTTTCCATTTTTCCTTTTCTAATTGCAGGTCTAAGAGTTGCAAGGTTTTGAATTCAGTGTTCATCAAGCATTGATTGCTTTTTTGTTATGATTACTGTACTTATTTTCATTTTGATATTTGTAAAGATTAATCAGATTTTTTTTTATTGAAGAGTAAAATGCCTATGTTTGAATCTTTTCGCAGCCATTTTTGGGTGTTCTTTTTGACGTAATTGATTAGGCAATCGGTTGGACTGCTTGGTGAAATTCACATTTTAGTAAGCTCCAAAAAAAATTAAAATCTTTTCTGTAAATACTTTCAAAACATTAATTAAAAATGGCATCATCCGGTGGCGCACCTATCGTCCGGTGGGAAGTAACGAGGATAGAACCCATCAATAGAATGGTGTCGATGGTGCACCTATCGCCTGGTGGGATGGTGCATCTATCGCCGTGGAAAGTCTCTTGGTCGGGTGGGTAGTATTTGTGCGAGCCGTATGTGGAGAGAACCGAACTTGAATCAATCAAATGGCATCGCAAGAGACAAGCCTATAATCTCTCACCTGACGAAGGTAAGTGATGGTGCATTCAGAGCATCTCCAATACACTTTATTTGTTAATCTCCCAGGAATGGACGTAGCCTAATCTCCGAGGCTTGTTATTTTGCCCGTAGGCAATCCAAAAAGAGCATGTTGAGATGCTCTCAACCAATGTTTTTAAAAACCGGACCGGACCGGCCGGTTCAACCGGTTAGCCCGTCGACCGGACCCAAGTCCGGTTCGGTTTCATTGAAAAGCCGTTCTCTCTCAAGAACCGGTCTAAAAATTAAAAACCGGTCTAAGATGACGGTCGAACCGCTAACTCGCTAGAACCTGAACCGGGTCTCTCCACCCGGACAGGAAATTTTGAACACTAATTGTGCCGTGCCTTTCAAAGGCTTACACGTATTATCACATCAGGAAGATGTCTTGGTGGTGGACCCATGTCAGCCAACTCATTTACTGGACGGAAGGCTTCACAACATTTTATAAAAAGAAAAGGTGAGGTAGTTATGTTTCACAGCCGATGTGGGATTGGGGAAAAACCCACTAGGAACAAATGTGTAACAAAACTCCTTTCGTTTCTCAACCTTTTTTATCCAATTATTTTTTTATATGCTTATTTAAGTAAATTATATATTTATAATATATTTTTATTATAATTATGACGTCACGGTTCAACTCCGGTTCGACCGCGGTTGAACCGGTGACCCATCCACCCGGTCTCTTTTCCGGTTCGCTCACCGGTCCGGGTTTTAAAACATTGCTCTCAACAAAAGGGCACCAATAATTCTATTATTTGTAGTTTCCTTTCCCTTGATATTTCCAAAAATATCTTTACATGTGCAAAAAAAAGCATACTCACACAGCATATCAAAACAACCTGCCCACACAAATTGTTTGTTCTATATGTAAACTTCAATATACAACATTAAAGGAATGAACCCGGGCAATTCTGCTCCACAGACACTTGAGATCAGCCCAACCATAGGCCAATGAAAGCAAACTCGGCATTTCTGCTCCACAGAAACACTTGGCATTTCAATTAGGCCAATGAAAACTCTCTAGTCAGAAGCAGTAGGAACCACATATCTGCAAGAAATTGGGGAATCCATTAATAGTGGATCAAGATAGGTACATGCAATTAGCATGGTTAGGAGATGAAGCTAAATAATTTTGTTTCAATTCTTGAGATTCGAAACTAATGATCGATTGTTTACTACATGACATTGTCAGTGAACAAATGTTAACGCCAATTGAGCGACTAATCGATTAAATATGCAAGAGCAGGATACTTGAGGATCATAAAAGCTTTTTATGTTACTAGCTTGAATTCACAAAAACTTTACATTTCTGACCCTACTTCGAAAACGAAGAGAGAGAGAGAGAGAGAGAGAGAGAGAGAGAGAGAGTAACTAGGAAGAAAGTTGAGGCACAATCACACTTCTCACTGGGAGTAGATCGCTCATCAGTCATCACTAACAGTCAGTAATCACATCGGAGATGCCAGACACAACAAAGAACCCTTCACATTCGCCAACAAAGGAGGTCCCTGCCACTTCAAAACAAATGAAATCTGGGACAGAGATAATTTACAAAAGCAAACCCTCTGTGTCCCATGTGTGTTCCCCCCGTCTCAAGCGTGTCCTTGGAATGTCTCGTCTCGCCATAAAAAGTGTTAAACAATTCAAGGTGCACACCACACGGTGTGTCCCATTCCATCCCTCATGCAAGTCAGATAAATTAAGATTAGAAAAGCAAAACTAATACAACAATTGCATATAAAATTACGTATGGGGAAGGTGAAGAATGGAGGATGAGGGAGGGAGAGTTAGGTCAGTAGTAGATTGTGGGAATTTTTGCTGGGAATAAATTTGGTTTCCTTTGGGCAGATTTGAGAAATTTGGGGGAAATTAAGTGTCCAAAATCATAGAATCAGATACCTGCAAGGAGCTAGAATGTCCAAAAGCATAGAATCGGATACCTGATTAAGAGCAGAGACAACTGATAAGTGTATTCATCAAAGGAGTCTACAAAAGTTGTCATCTATTAAACTGCCCAAAAAATGCATAAACTTAAATCAAAAGCATATGGAAATCTATGTAGCATATGGAAATAATTTAGAGTAATAGTCATAGAAACCCTAAGTCTGTAAATCATATCCCATGTACAAATCCAGGAAATAATTAGAAGCCCTATTATACTCCCAGAAATCCTAATTCGACAACGCTACTAAAAAGTTACAGAAAACCCCACATGCCATCCATCGAAATAAACCATTGGAATCAAAATTTTCTATAAGCATTTCAGGTGGTCAAGTTAAATGGAGCCGATAGTATAGTACACATCCTAAAGCTTCTCCAAAGCGAAGGTAATTAAATGAAGAATTGCAACCACTTGGTCTCTACGCTACCCTTAACCAAAGAAGGCACTTGAAACACCAAATAAGTTTGGTTCAGTACTTCAATTTCTAAATTACCAATCGGTTGTTGAATCGATTGTGTGCTACTTGACATTCAATTTCCAAACTTAGGACATACAGAAATCAGAAAACAAGTTACCCTAAATATTGAAGGCAAGACTTGTCAAACTGCAAATAAAAAAAAAATAGTCATCAAATTAGCAATGTTTGACAAGGTTGTATCCAGTTAATTGACAATGCAAACTGATCCACATTTCATTAGCATACTCTAGGTCTGATCCTATAATCAGTTCATTAGAAATTCAGTCATGTAAATATGTAATAGAAGGCATTTACGTGGAGAACATACAAGGAGGTCAATATGCTAAATTTATGCAGGAGCCATACCTTCCACTATAAGTAGGAGAAACTGCTTCCTACTGAAAACCATCGAGAGAAACAAATCTTTGTTAGCACATTAAGGCCAGTTAAAGCAAATGGAGTACAAGTAACATACGTTTACAAGGGGTGATGGAATATACTATTTCTGCAGCCTCTTTTATCACATTCTTCCTAAAGGAGACCCTTGACGGAAAAAGTGAAAAGCTACATGGTACAGGATGGGGACATGAATGCAGATAGCAGAAACAGCTTTAAGTATTAGGAAATAGCAACAAGCTGAAGCTTCAAACCACACTATCTCTTAAGTTTTTTTTGGGAACAAGCTATGCTATGGTAATTTCAAGCCAACCCATCAAGAAGAGTGTCAAAATCCTCTTCATAGGAGTCGAAACCAATACTTCACTGTACCTAAGCACAGGTACACAACCACAGGGGCCAGGGCCTACTACCGTTCACCCACCGACTAGCGACTACTCGCCGAGTACTCGGCCAAGTAAACCGACTTTTAGAACACTGACGACAGTTGAGAGTTTCAAACAGAATTAGGAAACTAAGTTCCCGGAATATAAATGAGACAACTAAAGCTCTTTATGTGGATCTTATGTCTTATAAATAAAAAAAGAAGAAGTTAGACTTCAAAGTTGAAGTCATTAGTTTGAAACCGATGTAATCTGGAGCAACTTGCATTGATGGAAGCGTCTAAAATTTATGCCTTGTGAAATATATCCTCCTCAAAACAGGGGCCAAGGCTCTATTGGATGCACTTTCAGACTCACTTGATACTTTTCAAGAACTTGGTTGGTTGACAAATTCAGAAACTTAATTTGTTAGAAATGTTTCAGACTATAACTAATTGTTTAGGTGATAAAAAAAAGAAAAAAAGGCGTCATCAAAATCTCAAAAACCAATTGTGCTAAGAAATGAATTTCATGTAAAACAACAAGTGTTTCTCTTTCCAAAAACAGTTTCCCAAATGTTGTCCCAAAGCTGTTTCTGAATGATACAAAAGCAAAGAATTGCAAATCAACTCCTAAAAATAGAAAATAACTTTTGGATACGGGATTCAAACCTGACACTGTTGCTTAAACAACATGATCCCAGCACTGAACAGACAAGAAGTCATTGCAATGAAGTTAGAAGGCCTCAAAGCACACAAAAATAAAACTCCTTTAATTCAATTTCAATCTACCCGAATAGCAGTAAAATATTGCAAACCAACCTAAGATATTACTTCCATCCACGGATGAAATAACCCTCAGCTTTCCACGAATTGCTTTGGCACACAAGTCCCCAAGTTCAGGCAACTTCTCCATGTATCCCAACCCACATTGAACAAATTCATGGAACTTCACATATTCAAGGTAAGAAACCTAGCATGAAAACAGGAAAGGAAGTAGGATAGAACAATGGCAAGCAAGTAGGATACAGCAATGCCTTCATCCATGTCTAGGTTTCCAAAAGCCCTAATTTTAGAAAACCCTGATTTTCAAGCATCCCTAATTTCCGAGCAGCCCTAATTTGAGAACAGTGGTTTCTTTGAAGCTCTAGGACAACCTGATTTGTATTAAAATCAAACAAATCTAATGAAGAAATAGAAACTAGGGAAGATTAGTACGGGAAAAGTATTCATTTACAAATTCCAGACGATGGTGTGGCTTCAGTGGTGGAGATAGTGCAGTCGCTGGCTACGCGACAGGCTGATGCCGGTGAACTTCGCCACCTCTCGCATAGCTCCTCCATCTTTCATGGTTTTTTTACAATGGTGACGTCGGTGATGGTTGCCGGCTTGATGGTTGTCCCAGAGAGAGAGAGAGAGAGAGAGAGAGAGGGAGGGAGAGACTAACGATGATGGTCGTCGGCTTGATGGCTTGATGGTGACGGACTCCAATGCCTTGTGCTGCCGTGGGTGGTACGGATGCTGGCGTCGGAGCGAAGGAGAACAACGGAGTATGAGGAGGTAGAGCTAGGTCATGGTGGTTGGGTGCTGGCGTCGGAGCGAACGAAAACTAATATTTGTCAAATTATATTTATAGATAGATCGATCTAAACGGTTAGGATTTTAGATTTCGCGTATTCTATAACTATAACCCAAATTTACGTTGATCGGAGGATGATTGGATATTCAAAACAATGTCATCGCAAAACGCTTAAGCTACCTTAAATCAACCGAACTCTTGTGATGTACCAAATGGGACCCACCGCAGGTATTTGGGCGATCAGAATCATCTGTCGTTTACAATACATGTATTAGATCATTTGTACCAAAACTTAAGTTAATCGGATATCGTGACACCCTTAATCGATCAAGAAAACTCATTTTATTAACGAAATTGAGTCTCGATAAACATGCTTTCTAAACCCGATCGGCCCAATTTTTTACAACATTGATTTAATTACTAAGACAAACAATATGAACGGTGTTGATTATCAAGATTGTGTCGTGGTCACATAGTTGTTGTACATTAAACAACAACACAAGTTTTAGTTCGTTATAACTTGTATTCAACATACATATTGTTGAAGCTGTTACCATCTAAATTTTACAATGAACGATCTGAACCATTACGATTTCACGCCTCACTTATTCCATCATTGTCACCAAAATCGGAGATCATCGGATTTTGATAACCACATGATCGGATCATGTTTAACGCATGAATAACCATTAAGTGTTATTCTAAACCATTTCACTCATACCAGAGTTTGTTTTGGGCAATCCGAATCGTTTATTTTTTACACATTGTGGAGAATGTCACTAAAACCAAAAATAAAGTTCATCGGGTATCGATTGACATTTGATCAGACGATAGATAGTTATAACATCACATATTTCATAACAATCAATGACTTTTATAAGCTCGATCGAGCTAAAACTTTCCATGATGAAAGTAATCAACCACAACTACATTATCAACGCCATCGATTGTTCAAATAGTTTAATTAACGGAGATCTAAATATATTTGCGTCGAACCTTGTCATAAAATATGTAACATACAATTACATTTTTTATTTTATTCACATTAATGTTAACCATGGTTAACTTAAAAATAAAATAAAATAAAAAAATAAAACAAACTTAAATAAAAAAATTTAAAACAAAACGTCCAATTGATTACCCAGTCGGTCCCACTAACATTTAATGATATGCACAAAATTCGATGTCAATACAGGTTATGCTAATTTGTTGTTTTGATAATGCCATTTTGTGATTTTACAAACAAACATTATGCTATTTTGTTGTTTTCGTTATACCAATTTGGGGGTTTTTAGTTATGGCGTAGTCATGTCATTCTTTTTGGTTATGCAAATTAATGGTTCTTGTAATGCCATTTTATGGTTTTCAGACAAAACTTATCCTCTATTGGGGTTTTAGTTATAACATTTAGCAGTTCTACTCTATGGCTTCCTCTGGTTATCCCTAATGGGTATGCCCTTTAAGGGATTTGTTATTCCCTTTTGTTGTTTTGTTAAGACATTTACCGGTTTAGTTATGTCATTCAAATTTTGCTTATCCCAATTTCGCATACATAGTTATACCATTTAAGGGTGTTTCATTATTCCTTTTAGGGGTTCTATATAATTCCATTATTTTATTTTTTTGGGTGACCGGTTCAACTGTGACAGCCCATGACCCACCTGGATGCAACGAAGGTTTATGACATAAGAGGATAGATCATGCCTTAACTTGCACAAGGTCTTTTAAAGCCGCGCGGGCGTCAAAGCTCGTTGGTACTTCACAGTTAAGTGTGCTCACCCTGGAGCAATCTTGGGATGGGTGACCTACTGAGAAGTTCAAAGAGCTTGTGCGACCAAAGCGGACAATATTGTGCAAGGCGGGGGCGGGTCGTTACAATTGGTATTAGAGCACAACCCCGGTCTACGGGGTAGGAGCCACCTCTAGAATCTGCAGGAGCCACCTCTTGAATCCTGGAGTGGGAACAAAGTGCTACGCAGAACTAAGTGCTATACCTCCCGGGGGAAGGTCGCTGGGCCAATATGCAAGGAGGACGTTGCATCTTAAGGTGGGGAGAATGTGACAGCCCATGACCCACATGGATGCAACGGAGTTCTATGATATAAGAGAATAGATCATACCCTAACTTGCACAAGGCCTTTTAAAGCCGTGCGGGCGTCAAAGCTCGTTGGTACTTCACAGTTAAGCGTGCTCACCCTGAGTCAATCCAGGGATGGGTGACCTTCTGGGAAGTTCAAGGAGCTTGGGTGGCCAAAACGGACAATATTGTGCAAGGCAGGGGCGGATCGTTACATCAACCCTTCATTTTTGCCTACGTGGCATCAATCTACACCATTAGATCAGGGGATATGGTGTCCCAAATTGAGTAGGGGGTATGGAAGCATTTTCCGCATCTCTCGAGTGCCTCGCGAGTGGAACGTATAATTCCGATTCTACTTAAGATCTAGCAATAGACTATATGAATTTCCAAAGTCCTCCAATTCACATCCCGCTTGATTCGTAAGTCAGTTGACAATTAACACAAAACGATATAAATCTATTAATAAATCAAGGTTTATCATAATTATTGCATGTGACTAAGATAAAAAAGATACAGAAACACTACTCATTTGTTCGGTTAGGTTTTGAAGTGTTAATATCTATGAAAATATATTGAAATAACAAAAACGTAACAAGAATACAAAAAAATAAAAATAAAATACTTTAGCGGAAACTTAAGTTTTTAACTAGCTAACCTCAATTCAATAAATATTTAACGAGTCGAGCTCAAGAGGAGTGGCCTTAGGTTTGCCGAGCTCGACCTTATTCACAATTCTTAATGAACCATATCAAACGTTTATTTATACTTAACGAACACGTCTTGGCTGCTACTAATTAAGATTTTCTTTAGAAAACAGAGAAGATAAAGAGAGAGAGCCAAACAGAGGTCGATTCCCCCCACCCACCCCAATCCATCCCCCCTCCACAGACTACTACTTTCGGTGAACATACATTACTCTCTCTTCTGTGTTGGGAAAAGTAGAGAGTGTATGGTGATGTGAAAACAGAAAAGAGTACTTCGTGGTGGGAGAAAATTTTTGACGGCCAAGATGCCCGCTAACTGTACCGAAGCCAGAATCAAAGTTAGAGGGGGCCGAATTATGAAAAAAAAAAAAAAAAAATTGGTTCAAAGATTTTTTCATGACTAAATCTTGTCAATCGAGTTTTTATGAGACGGTTTTGAAAAATTAATTAATCTCGAGTATTGTTGTTATCATATCATTTGGCAAACGCAATATCATTATCGCACGATATAATTCGCCATAATTTAATGTTCTTGAAATAAAAATAGTTCTTACATATTAATTATTGTCTAAATTTTATAATTTTTAAAAAAAATATCTAACAAAATATGCAAAATATACTCCAAGTGTTACCATCCGACCCCTATGTTGCTCTGCCCATGCGCGCTCATTTACATTTCTAAGTGTTACCAACCGTCTTAATTAGGAGAGCAAGATTGTAATTCCCGTCTTTTTAAATTATGTTTATGCGTTGGGTTTTGTGCATGTTTATCTTAATTGCGCGCGTTACTTGCGTTAATTGGCGTTATTTGGAAGTATGCGAAACGGAATGTTTTCATTGGGTGGGAGTAGTTTGGAGATGTGGGGTGGCTACACCCAATAATTTTGCTAGTGGGTGGGATATTTAGTCTTTCCCTTATCCTTATATGATATCAATCAGAGAAGAGAGAGAGAGAGAGAGAGAGAGAGGGAGACGTGGGAAGAGAGGAGAAGGAAAAGAAGAAGAAGAAGAAGAGAAAGGGAAGAAAATTGGGGAAAACTGGAAAATAAGGTAAGAATTGTTGTTTAATTACGGAAATTCTTGAGTTATGTTGTTCTTGTACAAGTTAATTAGGTCTTTTGCCTCTTATAAGAGTGATTTGGGGTTTGGTTTTGCAAAATTCGTGGAAGGGAAGTGAGGGGTTTCCTGACAGATTTTTTTCGAAATTGAATCTGCTATGGTTTTTGGTGAATTTTTGGATGTGGTTCCTGTACTCGTAATTTTCTGAAATTTTAACTGTAGGTACCCATATGAGTTATAGACCTTGTGTTAAATTTTCGTGATTTTATGAGAAGTACAGAAAATATGAAAAATGTTTTACCGAGCTGCTGTTGTGGATTCGCGGTGCAGACAGCACTGCCGCATCGTACGAGAACGGCTATATCTTGGGTTAGGAAGCTTGGAATTTCAATCCGCTTGTTGCGTTAGAAAGTAGACTCGTAAGGCTTTCAGAATTGATAGGCCGTGTATCTATATAATAAGGAAGCTCAGTTTTTGAATTTCCTATATTTTGGACCATTGGATCTTAATCAAGGGCTCAGATTTGCAAGAGAAGTAATTTAAGGGATGAGATTTGGCCCCTACGTATAGACTCAATAACCACCGTCGGATGGTTTTCCATTTAACTGCCCAAAACCACCCCACCCTCTCTCCAATCCACGTTCCCCACTTCTCCATCCCCCACGCTCTCATCAAACTCGATAGAACGATTATAATCTCTCTTCTCTCTCCCTTCAATCACCCATCCCTTCTGTTTCCCATCCACATTGGCTGTTTCAACCAAACACAGTCGAAGTTCGATGATGACCCAAAGCTATGCTGCTCTGGTATTATTATTTCGCTCTCAATTATAAATGGGTTTCAATTTTACTATTAATTGCACTTTCAATTTTACTGCTCTGGTATTGTTCCTTGATCGCAAATGGCGACAACGATCATAACCCGTCAGAAAATCGGGTAATGGTTGAATTCTCGAATGAGTATGAGATGGCTTGGGTGACAAAGATTACGGCCAAAATTCTCGAATTTGTGAAAGTCGGTCAGAATTTTTATATTTGCCGTCACGACAATTCTTTTGCATAAATCACCACCGATTACCGCACTCTAATCTGCAAAGAAACTATCTTCTTCATTAAAGAATTTGATTTGTTTATATAATTTTAATTTGTAGTCTTTAATTACAGTATATTTTATAGTTGCCGCTTGCCGCTTCATTGACGTGTGTCTTCATAGAAGTTTTCCACTGCACAGGAATCTGTTGGTACTATAATCTGTTGAATTTTTTCAAGTCCTGGTATTTGTTGAATTAATTTTGCGACATCAGTGTTGTTTTTACATTATTCATTACAGATTGTCTGTTTGCTTTTTAAGTTCTTCTATTAGATGTTCTATTTCATCTTCATCTGCTTTGGAAAACTGGTAATCTATGGAATTGCCTTATACGTGTTTGATGAAATGCTTCCGTAAGTATGAGATTGCTTGGGTTGTGGTTTGAACGGTTAATTATGAATCTTCTCCTCCCTTCTCCCCCTAATCCTCCTCCACACACCATTCACCTGCCCATAATGGTAGTTGAGTCTTTTAAAACTCAAGTTATACTCATGTCCATTTTTGTGCAGTTGGAACCCGCGAATATATTGAAATCAGTTTCTTGGGCTAACCCATCAAGTTTTTGGTGTTTAGATTGATTACATTTTTCATGTATTTTGGGTAATGGTTGAACAACCTAAAAGCTTGGGGCTAGGAGTGGGAAAGATTGGGCAAGTCTCTTCTTTTTGCTAGCAAATGAGTTTCGCTCACAACATGGTAGACAACCAAAATTTCCATGCATATCTGAATTTCGCTCATAATATGGTTCTGCTTATAAAAAATTTGAATATGGTTGAAGTCTCACAAACGGAAATTCGCATTGATTTGTGGTCAATAATACAAACTCTTAGCTGTTGGGCTATGTTAGATATATTTTAGGCTATTACGTGTGCTCATTGTTCGAGCCGTGTCTTCAGACACGGGAAAACTTTTTTGCATCAAAGAAAAAAGAATATCAGGTGTAATTTTGAGGAGAAAAGGGCTTGGTGATTTTAACTATGATACACTCCTATTAGATTCATTTGTAGATTAACGTTAGGTGCATAAGAAAGCTGTGTAATTTGGGTAATTCTTTTGGTAATGGATATGTACTGAACTTTTTATTTGCACATACATTTTCATTGTGATGGATTGCCAAGTGTATGTTTGTTTCGGCGCACAAGGTTTTTGATAGAATGGGGGTTGGACGATATAGCATATCCACACCTGTTAACTTACTATACCTGTTAACTTACTACTGAATGCTGCACTTTTTATTTGTGAACTCTTCTAATTCAGGTATACAAACATGCATGCTAACTACACTAGCCTAGGATTTGATCTGTTGTTAGATGCTATTGTCAAGATCAAGAATAAACCAAATGACACGCGAATTATTCTTTCAACTTGGAACCCTTCTGATCTCAAGCTGATGGTACTTCCCCCTTGCCACATGTTTGCCCAGGTTAGTACTCAAGAAATTAATTCGTTTGAAAAACAAGATTGATTTGCGTTTGCTAATTGTTTGAGCAGTGCCTTTAGGCACGGGTATTCGCTATAATTCCATGAGTTTTGTCACTTAAATAGACATAGGCATTGCTAGATTTGGGTTTTGAAAAACTGCAGTTAGAGGATGCACTTAACCATCTAATGAGGTCGCACTCTTTTCTTATGATATTGGATTCTGTTGCAATGACTTTTTAAAAAAAAATTAGAGTTTGAGGCCATTTTTTTTTATTGTTTGTTATTTACTCCAAGGTTAATGCAGCTCTAATGTTTTTAAGGTGTGCGCTAATTATTCAAGTGCACGCTAATTGTTCGAGCCGTGCCTTCAGGCACGGGCATCCGCTAGTATATATACAATTCCGATCAGGTCCGGCCTCCCTGATTTTGGTAAAATCTGGACTCACGTTTTAGGCCGTTGGATCTCATCCAACGGCTAAGAAAAGAAGGGGTCACGCGTGTTTTTAAAAAAAGGGTCAGGGGGGTCAGTCAACGCGGGTCAAACTCCCACTTTCCCCTTTCTTCTCTCATTTCACGCGTTGCAGAATCGAAAAGAGAGAGAGTGCGGCGATTTTGGCGATTCGAAGGAAGAAGAAGCTACAAATCGACCCAGAAGAACAGATCGAACGAAGAAGAAGCTGAAATCAACGATCTAGGGTTAGGGTTTTCTGCATCATCGACGGTCGAACCACATATAAACCCTAGCCTTCTCGGACGAACATATCTAAGGTTTCTCTCTCTCTCTCTCTCTCTCGGTACGGATGAATTTACTATTCAAAAGTTGGGTATTTTTTTCGAATTAATCTAGGGTTTGGAATTTATCTAGGGATTATTTCCCAGTGATAGCAGTTTTTGACTTAAAGTTGACCGTGAATCTGTTTGGCAGGTTTTTGTTGTGTGTTTGGGTTCATCTGATAATTGTTTAAAAATAGTTAACGGGTACGGAAAATTATGAGTTTTTAGCATGTTGTTTCTGCTTGTGTTTGTGGTCTACAGTGAAAATATTGGAACATTTGGACAGGTGAATTAATTCTACAAATTCGTGGACCGCAAGGGGGTCAAGTTGTCATAAGTGTGTTTAAGCACTTTGCTTGTGTTTGAGCGTAAATTCATGAGATTATTTATGGTCTTAATTAGTGTTTAACGTTGATTGTGAATGATTTTGAGTTAATTGAGGATACGTGTACAGAGGAAGGTACGGGCACATCCGGGATGCCGAATACAATAGTCGAATCTACCGTTATCTTTGAAGATCGAGGTGAGTGTTGATTCATAGATGTAACTTCTTTTGGTATGATTTGTGATATTGAATTGGGGCATACGTGCCGATAATGGGGCCATGGGCCGGGGCAAACGTGCCGATATTGAATTGTGGCATACGTGCCGATAATGGGGCCATAGGCCGGATTGGGCAAACGTGCCGGTAAATGTGGCTTTAAGCCGATCTTTTGATTTTGATATTGATTAATCAAATTGTTAGTGATCGTGTTGATGGTTAGAGTTTTACATTTGTGTGTGTTTCATTCTTAGATATTTATTTATTCGGTCAGATCTTGTTATATTATTATTGGGGCTGTATGTTGTGGTTGTGTGCCGTGATTGGCTGTGTGCCGTGGCTTTGAACCGAGATAGCTGTGGGTCGTGGTTGTGTGTCGGGAAAAGGCGGAGTGCCAAGGATGGCTGTGTGTCGAGATTGTGTATCGAGAATGGTTGTGTGACGTGGATGCGTGATGGGAATGGTTGTGTGCTTAAATGAGCTGTGTATCGTGATTGTGGGACGGGTGTGGTCGAGTGTTGAGATGGGTTGTGGGTTGTGTGTTGTGTGTGTTGTGGATGGGCTGTGTGTTGGGCTGCGGGAGGGAATAGTTTGTGTGACGTGGTAGTGTGTCGGGTTTGGCTGCGTGATGAAATAGGTTGCGTGTCGTGGATGTATGTTGGGAATGGTATGACGTGTAATTTACGCTTGTGTTCTTTTGGGAATGAAACATATAGTCTGTTTGAATAATATCTATGTCTCACACACTCCTGGAACCCGTTTCGGGTTTCAGTTTTGCAGGTTAATTTTAGGTGGGGTCCACAGCTAGTCCCAAGATGCGGTCGTGGTCGTGATCTCGTGCAGGGTCCTTGTCAGGTCGGGTTTGGACCCGCCGAAGTGCTGATCCGGGGCGGGTCGTTACAAATATGGTCAATCTCTCCTCTTTCTCCCAACTTTCCCTTCAGGGTTTGCCCCATATTGTGTAGCGTTTCTTTGGAGCGTGAGGTATATGATTCAACTCCTATACATAGAGGTTGGGCAACAAAAATTCCTTTACATTTCTAATTTTTGTTGCTTCTTAAATCCCTCCACATTTTGACGTGTCCTCAAACAAAGTTGTTCTTGATTTCATATGAGCTGCAAATGTTACCATACAAAAATATCTTTCATTGAGAAAGAAAAAAAAAAAATCACATGCATTAATTATTACGTACAAATTTAGGATAGCAAAAGAGTAGAGCCAAACTTTCGTATACTCAAGTTTGTTATGGTTTTAGTCAATTTAAGGCTCATGAAAATTTGACAACTCGAGCTCGAACTTGCACACGAATCTTAAATAAACCAAAATATCATAGATTTATACTACACGTACACTATTGAGATGAAAAGTGAGAGGAGGCCCGCTAAATAACTAGTTTCTCATTGTCTAAAAGTGCCAAAAGTCTCATACATGGTTTTCGTGTCAGGCCATTATTTCACACAGTCGCGTAGCCAGAAAGCTGTACCAGTGAGGGCACAATAACAAAACCCTAAAAAAAATTATCTTCTTCAAGAATCTAACATGCATGTCTTGATTTTTATTTGAATTTTTCTTCAAGATATATTCCTACTTAAATAGTGTTTAACTCTATTACATTATCTTCAACACAAAAGAGAGTAGAGTTATTGATTAAGAAGAGAAAGAGAAATAAGGGAGAATGTAAAAGAAGTCTCGCTTGACTTACATTTTATGGTAATATAGTAATTATAATTCTAAAACACGTAATAGTTTCGAGGCAAAAATTCAGTAAATTGAAACCTTTTTTTGAGTAATTAATTATTCAGTGGGTCCTGAGGCATTGCCATGCGGTGCCCTAACACCATTCTCCATCACTTTTTTTTATCGGCCTTCATCATCACCTATTTACATGAAATTCATGTACTTACACTTGAGTCTCACATACATATGTGCAGAAGAATAACATTATAACACCATGTTGTAGCACCCCAAGAGCATTCATTAATTTTTTCTATAGAAAAAGGTGATATATATTAATGAAAATTCTAACATATTTTTCTATAAATGCAAAAAAAAAAAGAAGTGAAACACAAAAATCCAGTGAGAGCACAGGCCCTCACTGGTCTCCAAGTGGCTCCGCCACTGATTTCACATGCATCAATTATTTTTAACACATTTTGAAAAATTGCCCGTGAAAGGCTCTAAGGGCTTAGGCTCCTCTCATTTATTTATGGAGTTCAAAATTATGACTGAAATGTCTTTGTTAAATTGTGCGGACCGGACTCTTTTTTGGGACTAAGTCTCTCTACTCAATGAGGTAACCCAAACTATGGCACCCATGGAAAAATCGTACTGTGCTATGAAAATTCCTCACAGATTCTCAAGCAAGTGTTGATCGTATCGACTAAAATATATTGAAACAACTAAAACGTAACATCCATTTTTTGAAGTGAAAAATTGAGAAAGAAAATTGGTGCTATAATGATTAAAATTAAACTTGACACAAACCTGAAAAACCCTTAAGGTCAAATTGCATGGTGCAAGTTTTTTTCTTTTTTTCTTTCCAATAAAAAGAAAGAAAGAAAGACGTACATATGCTAGCGCTTGAGGAACATATTGAGAAACTGTCAGAAACAAATATTAGAGTAGCTGTAAATATGGACCTGGGTTGGTGGCTTGGTGCTGTGCAGCTTCTGCACTGGTGCCCACAATCTTGGCAGTCTAAAAATATTTTCAACTGTTCAGATTGAAAGCAAAATTATTCGCGCGAATAGTTTTCCTATTTTGTTTGAAATCTAGTTCGTCTATCCAACCAACGAAAGGCCCAAATCGTGCTCAGCAGCTGCTGTGCACAATCTGTACAACAGCAACCCCCGTTCGTAAAGTAAAATATGAAGGAACACTTTTATTCTATATATCTCAAGTTTCGGGTAAAACATTTCGTTCATCCTTTTTTTTTTTTTCCCTTTTTGATGAAAGAGACGATATTATAGATAACTAAACATAAAAGTTCTTGGAAAATTAAACCCTTACATCTTAGATTATCATCAGCTAATTGTTCTTGAATGAAAAGAAGAGGAACGACTAAATTTACATTAATGAAATGACCTAATTTAAAGGACTCCTTTGCTAGAAGATTTGAATTTTGAGTTCCTCCACAGGTGTTGGACTTCATGAACATTGCATAGATCCATCAACCCGACCCCTGCAATCACATATCAAATTAAGCATTCAAAGGGTGATTCATAACTTGAGATCATGAGTTCCTTAATTGAGTCACTGAGATGGCATCAACTTCCACATCCAAAACGATCATGTTTAACTTAAACGGATTGCCGTCTGATCATTTTTTTTTACTAGGACACTAACTTATTAAGAAAAAAAAAATCACATAGAGTTCAGTGCAGGGACAGACACAAAGACTTGTTCGGGCCCGTGCACAACTCTGAATGCGTTACTATAATTTTGGTCTATTTTTCAAGTTAAGTTAAAAAAGTTTTTAATGTGAGTGCCCTCTGTAAATTTCTTCAATGACAACAAAAATTGTAAGAATTTCTATAGAATGTGTGCGAAAGTTTCACCAAGTATCGCAAAATGAATCATTTTTAAATTCTTGTTCAACAAGCCAATAAATATTTTTAGGATGATGGTAGTACAATATTTGTTATCAATGTTAAAAAATATGTAGTTTGGGTTCCCACTAGGCCACTACGTACAAATCCAGGGTTTGCCATTTGAAAGGAGTTTGGTTGCAAACAATATGCTCAGCTCATGAGGTGCTAAGCTAAATAGAATTTTTAGTAATAAGCTTGACTTGTATGTTAGAGTTCGGCCCGGCTACAGAGGCCCATTTAGTACTCGAACTGAGCTTGAGTTCTCAAATACTAATTGAGCTCCAGGTTCTAGCCCGTGCTCACTCCATCTTAAGAAGAGAAGGTGGAGAGGGACCGACAAATTTTGGACCGACCATGAACCGACGGGCGGGCGGGGCCCACTTCCTTATGATTTCTAGGAAACTTTTCCTAAAGTATCACCCAAAATTCTGTCATTGTAGACCATCTTCTTTCGTGAAAGCATCAATAAACATCAATGTTAAAGACTCTCGATCAATTTTATTTTTTTTTATCGTCAAAAGAAAATTTTATTATCCAAAGGATAAAAGATAAAATTATTACAATAGGAAAAGAAATGCATTGAGAGAGCACCGAAGAGACCAATCCCTCCTACTACTGCTGCTCGCAAAAACTAATCCTACCCTATCGCCTCTCGATTTTTTTAATAAGCTAAACAGAAAAACAAGAAGTTGAAAAGACTTCAACTAAACAAAAACGGTCGGAAGAACCCCCGGAACGAGCCCCACGCCTAACAAAAACCCCCAAACCACCATCAAGAACTGACTATCCAACACCCACGCCTATACCACCCGATCAACCACCGCCCCTATCCCCGAAAACGCAAAAACACCTCATAAGAGCACACCTGGAACACCTCACAAGCACCTGACATTGCGACCGACAACACCCTGAAAGGAACCGGGGGAATCACGAAAGACCAGTATCTTCAATTTGAACCAACTTGCTGATAATTTCTTCTTCGGGCCCATCAGCAACTCCCCCCACAATTTTCCCCATCGCCCAGATGGCTTGAGAACTGTTAAGAAGGAGCTTATTCCTATTACGAATACCCTCGGATGAAATGGATAGCGAAGCTGCCGCCGATCTATACACCACCTGCTTCGTCTTCTTTTTCCTTCTGCCATGAGTTTGCATCGGACACTGTTCTTCGGAACTTCCTAAAATATGCTTCCATGACTTCTTCTTACGACCAGGAATCTCCCCATTATGCAAAGAACTTCCCTCATCAACCGTAGTAACTACATCCGGCCCAGGCAGGGAGGTTAAAAGATCCGAGCAATTTACCAGCCGGTACAGGAAAAAGGTGTCATGTACATCCAACTCAGCCCCCTTCTCAAAATGCACGCAAAGCTCCCGTCCACCCCACATGGAACACGGAACAAGAGCCTGTCAGTTCCCACCCTCTCTCTCTCTCTCTCCTCTTTCTTTCATTTTTTTTTACTTTTAATTTTAAAACCTCAAATCTTATGAAAGTGCATAAATCCTAGGGTACCCTATGAAAGTACCTAAAATCCTAGAGTACCCTATGAAAGTGCCTAAACCACTAAAAACCCTATAATAGGAAAGTGCACCCTAAACCTAAACCCTAGGGTACCCTATGAAAGTGCTTAAACCTAAACCCTAGGGTACCCTATAAAAGTGCTTAAACCTAAACCCTAGGGTACCCTATAAAAGTGCTTAAACCTAAACCCTATGGTACCCTATGAAAGTACGATCTAAATTTTAAATGTATAGTCTAAATTTTAAATGTATGGTCTAAATTTTAAATGTACAGTCTAAATTTTAAATGTACAGTCTAAATGCTAAATGTACGGTCTAAATTCTAAAATGTACATTCTAAATGTACAGTCTAAATTCTAAAATGTACATTCTAAATGTACAGTCTAACCCTATGAAAGTGCTTAACATCCTAGGGTACTCTATGAAAGTGCTTAAACCACTAAAAACCCTGTAATAGAAAAGTGCACCCTAAGTGTCTAAGCCCCAAAAAAGAGTAATTGACCTTAATGGAGTTAGTGATAATTAAAAAGAGTGATTGGAGTTAATGGTAATAAATATTTGTTTTTTGTATTGGCCCGTAATAAAACCCAGCAGCTAACTCCACAAAATTACTAGGCCCGGGCTCGAAATCCTCAACACTAGTCAAGCCAACGTGGGCTGACTGAAGGCCGAAATTGCAAGGTCCATCATCTTTAGAAAGAGGAAGCTGTAGCCCAGTCTCCAACCTACTACCTTCTGCCATAGCCCAATCCATCTCCTTAGGCCCAAAAGCAACAGGCCCAGAGTCTAAGTCAGCATGCCCAGCTACCTTGGCATTAAACAATTCCGTTGGAATTTGTTCTCCTTCATCAGGATTGCATTTCTTGGAATTAACGCCTCTCTCTCCCTCTCTCTCTCGACTGTCCTCTTTCTCTGTAAGCAACTGCAGAGTAATTGCAACAGTGTTGAAAATGGCCCAAAATATGGCAATTTTGTGGTATCACACACACATACCTACAAAATAAGTACATGGCAAAATGAGTCTCTTCCTCTGCTATTTTTCTCACCTGTGCTGCGTCTCTCATTATGTAAAATCAGCAACAAGAACAGCTACGAAAAATTGACCCTTTATCTTCAATTATTAATTTTCATTTGGGTTCTCTTATATTCATCTGACCACTTGATGGGCGCTCGATTTTAAACTTTAGCTTCAGATCAACAAAAGAAATTCACATCGTACTTCTCTATTTCTCCCATTTGAACTATGTTTTTGCTTAGTGACAAATTAAGAAGATGAGCGTGGTAAGTGTTAACTTGATGACGTTAAAAAATATAGGCTCTGGACAAGTGAATCGACTCAGACCAATGAACTAGAAAGTGACCGTGCCCAATGCATGACATTGAGCTTGGATGTCACAAATTAAGACCACAAATTCATCTGTACGTCTCTTTGTATTGTTTTTAAGTTCTCATTTTCCATACCAAACCAAAATTTTGGGATGGAGGGAGTATGGGGGACCACATGTCATTAATTAATTTTGCATTAAACGAAGGAAGAGAAGTGGCACTAATTTTTTTATATTTTCGGGGCCTTCAAAATTTTATGCACTTATATTGTGTGTGTGTGTGTGTGTGTGTGTTTGTCTAGTTAGTGAGAAAATGTACGTCCCAAAAATGCTGGCTAAATAGGCTCTTAACCGCGGCAAATCTCTTCGCAACACTAGAGAGAGTGAGAGAGAACTGGGCATTTGTGCCGATCAATGGCATTGGAGAAAAGAGAGAGACTAAATAACACATTCACAGTTACATGCACTACCACACATCTTAACAACACCCTTATAATATTCATTCACTCTCCGAATTAATATAAATATCACTTGTCATTTGGTGAGGCTACTCACGCAAAGACTTGTTAATATTATAGTAATATATGGTATACATGAATAGATTTTACTAGGCAACATCACAAATTTTTGAACAAATTAAATAAGTTTAACAAAATTAATTTATCATAGAGGATGCACAAAACACTAGAGAAAAGGATAACAAAAAAAAATACCCCTAGATTTTTTTTATTTTAATTCAGATATGCAAAGATTGAATATAAGTTTGTGTGCAGATACATGAAATTTAATTTTTTGCGGGACCACCCGCCGATCTCTCTCTCTCTCTCTCAAATTGAGATAGCCTAAAATTGAGACACAAATTGAATTTGTTAAGTTCAAACAAACCCTTGGTGAATTGTGTCTCGAAAAGTTTACGAATGACTCGGTTCTTGTTTTACAGCCCTAGTAGCTAAAAAGCATCACAACTATTGCAAAGGTACCTACAAAAGTCCTGCAATACTTAAAAATTAAAAGAAGAAATGCCGTAGGAAAAATGCAAAATATGTTGCATTGAATGTGCACAGTACGTCAAAACTGAAGATAAAAACCTAATTGCAGTTAGGTTGTTAATCGGAGCTACGTACTGTGGGGTTCATTTGTTTTCAACGAAGGTTTAGCTCCAAAAGGTATCTAGAATCAATCGGTTTATAAGTTAACGTTTTAAAGAGTTGATTCCGTATCAAATTGTTGATTCAATATGAATAGACTCCTATGTTTACACTGCACAAGTATCCAGTAAACGGCAATGCAACAAGCCCTAATTTTCGAGCTGATTGGACTTCATTAAATAGTTGTTCGAGTTGCATATAAGAGAAATAAAAGGCCCGACACTAAAAGTCCATTTCATTTGCTGCGTTTATCCTTCGTTTAAGCGGATACTGATATTCGACGAGTTTTCTCTTTCCATTGATGATATGTATATTGAAACCTACAAAAAATGAACTACTCAAATTGTCAACAAGACAACGATAAGTCTTTTACATTATATGGTCACATGGGAGGGTTCACACTTCACTAGTAGGAAAAAAAATGTCCAGTCATTGACGTGGGGCCTGCCCTTAGGAAAAGATTAAACACAAATTGACTGCAAACACCCTAATAACAAGCTAACAAGTTACAGTGAACATTTAAGGACTGCATGTATGTTCTGTGTTCTAATGGAGAGGAATCTAATGAGCATTTATTCTTTAATTGTCACTACTCTCAAGGGCTGTGGAAGGCTTTATTGTGGAATTGTGCGTATGACAGGGACCCCAAGGGCATTGGGGAGGAAATGTCTAGGGCCATTCAACATGGGATCGATCCAAGGTAATTCTCTAAGGTCTTTGGTCCTTATTTTGCTAGGAGATGAAATTTCATGAAACATAATCTTGAATGTGGACATTAATTTGGGGCGTAGAAATCATATCCTTCTTTTTGTTTTATTTTAAGATCTTAATTTCCTAAACCTACTTCCATCAGCCCACTGCTACGATTACTCTTCACAAGTTTTTGCGGAATCATGTATTGAAGTCTATTCTCTTCATCTATTGGCCCAATTCTATTTTCATTACCACACAAAAAACAAGTAAATTATAATAGACACTAACAATCATCCGATTTAAAAATAATGCATACAAAACTTTCCCTTAATACCTTCAAGAAAATTAGCTCTTATTCCATCTCAAAAATATATATTGTCTTGTTTGTAAAATAAAAACGTAAGAAAAAATTATGAAAACTGATTCAAAGAAAACAAAAACAACCAAAAAAAAAAATCAGCCTTTTCATTTCTCTTATAAATACCAAAAACAAAAAAGACACAAGATCAAACAGCCAAATCTTCTTTTCATTATCTCTTAAATTTCCCCCACAATTCTAACATTAGTAGTTGTAATCTTCGCCATTACAGCCCCAATATCATTTTCGTGATAAAATTCAACGAAAAGGCAAAAGCACGAGAAGATAATATAATTATGTATATATATGAAGACAAAAGAAACACACAACAAAAACCAAGATCGCCGAAACAGCAATCACCACTGCGGGGATGAAATATGGCGACCTCTGGAACTGTTGTGCCTTCACACAGTTCCAAGACACGAACGCCACAGCCCCAAGAAAAACCAGGCAGGCCGCAACACCAATCACCCATGACACATACGGCGATCCAATTTCCCGACGACCCATTTGGTTTCCCGGCCGACCCATTTGGGTTCCCGGCGGCCGAGTATACGTTATTTATTACATTTACTACTACCAAGTTATCATTACCAGAAGCAATAATCGTGACCGATGTTGAGAAAACAGGCAATTCTCCGCTGAGATTGTTGTTAGAAACATCGAGAAACTGAAGGTGAGGCAGAGTACCCAAGATATCCGGAATTGAACAGGTCAGATTGTTGCCATTCAAATCCAAACTCTTTAGCGAAGTCAGATTCCCAAAAGCAGGCGAAATGGTACCGGTGAAACGTTGATTACTGAAATCGATAGCCGTGACGTTGCGCTGCTGATCAGGACCCGTACAGGTGATGAATTCCCAGTTGTGACAGAAGTCATCTCCTTGCCAAGTCTGAGTTAAAATGTTTGGATTCCCGAGAGCTTTAGCCACAGCAAGAACAGTAGTCAGTTGAGGGTTGACGGCGGCAGGGTCAGCGTCGGCGGAGGAGGAGATGGAGAGGAAGATGATCAAGATCCGAAGTGTGGAGAAGGGACGGAGGAGGGCGTCTGGTGTCGCAGCCATTGTTTGGGGCAGAGAGAAGAGTAATTTTGCGAGTTACAGAGAGTTGGAGAAGATAGGAGAGAGAGAAGGTTGAGGAAAATGTTCTTCTTCTTCTTCTAAATTTGCCCTTTATATGGACAAAAATGATTGTGACACAAACTTTGTGCCACAATCAACCACAACCCCACTCACATGGGGTGTGGGTCCCACATGGGCCCCACATGCGGGTCCCACACCCCATGTGAGTGGGATTGTGGTTGGTTGTGGCACAAAGTTTGTGTATGTATCATTATTCTTATATGGAGTATATGGGACCACATTTCATTAAATTTATTTTGCACTGAACGAAGGAAGAGAAAATTATTGGCTCTAAATTTTTCATATTTTTGGGGCCTCAAAACTTTTATGTACTTATATTATGTGTGCATGTAATTAGTAGGAAAATGTCGAGTAAAACTTAGGGCCCAATTTAAATAAGAGTCCTAACAAATAAGGAAAATTCTAAAATCAGATCACATGTATAGTTGTCGTTAGATTTAAAAAATGTATTGGAATATGTGGATAGTATGTAAAAATATATGAAAGTGTATTAAAAGATGTAAAAAGTAATCCGGAGTACGTGTTTAATTAATTTCTCTGTTTTTTGTTTGCTTTAAAGGCCCCAAAAATGCTGGCTAAACTTAACTATGAGAGATTAATTATTTGCAGGCTCCTAACTGTGGCAAATCTCTTAGCAAAACTCGAGAGAACTGGCATTTGTGTCCGTGGCATAGGAGAAAAGAGAGGGGAGAGATAAAGAGACTGAACAACACATTCATGCATACATGAACTGCCACACATTTTAACAACACAATTACTATATTAATTGACTCTCTGAATTAATATAAATATCACTTGTCATTTGCTGAGGCTACTCATAAAATGACCCGTTCATGCTATAGTAATGTATAGTATATGAATAGATTTTACTTGGCAACATCAAAAATTTTTGGACAAAATAAATAAGTTTAACAGAATCAATTTATCAGTTGGAAGATATACAAATTACCTCAGAAAAGGTTGACAAAACAAAATAAAGAGATAAGCCATAGATTTTTGTTTATCTTTTAAATTAGATAAGCAAAGGTTGAAATATATAAGTCTGTGTTGCAAATACACAGAATTATTGGGAGATTTGGAAGGGAGCTAGAAAGGGAGAGGAAAGATTGGAAAAGAGTTAGAATATTAAATTGGGAGCTTGTCACATTAATGTCACATTTGGCCTAAAAGTGGATTATGGTTTTTTGGTTTTTTCGTTTCGTCTTTATTCAATTTTTTTTTGCATTTGTTAGTTTCGCGTCAAAATTTTGTGATTTTTGGATTCCTCTCGACGAGACGAATCTAACAAGTATAAAATTATGGTCAAACCAAATATTTTTTTGAATAAAGCCGAAATACGTGGATTATTTGCCAATAATCCAAGTATTTCGGATTTATTCAAAAGAATTTGAGTTTTGACCATAATTTTATACTTTCTAGATTCGTCTCGTCGAGAGGAATCCAAAAACCACAAATCTTGACGCGAAACTAACAAATGCAAAAAAAATTTGAATAAAGACGAAACGAAAAAACGAAAAAACCATAATCCACTTTTACGAGTTGTTCACAACAACTCGTAACTCGAGTTAGTTAGGGTTCGGCTTATCTCTTTGACTTTGTATCATGCTTAATTTTTTAACCAGCTGAGCTAAAGGTTGATGAAACTTTGACGAGTCAAACGGGCCTAAGTTTGCCAAGTTTGAACTTGTTCAAGAATCTTAATGAACCAAAATATCAAACTTTTATACTTGACGGAGACACGTCTTGGCTGATACTAAGATTTTCTTTATGGAGATGAGCCTCCGACATTAACATGAAAATTGAGAGAATGCCCGATTGAAAGCTCTACCAATCGTTCGGGCTCAATCCAATTATTAAATTAGCCTAAATTAAATTGAGATGCAAATTCAGTTCGTTAATTAAGCTAGTGTAAACTCATACAAATCCCTACGTATTGATCGATTTGTGACTCGAACAATCCACCACTACCCGACAATTGATCATTGAAATAATGAGGACCTCTCTATTAAGAAATATTGTCCCACATCGCCTAGGAGTGGAATGGGTGATCACTTAATATATGCCGGGACCTCTCTACTCATTGCCAATTGGTTTTGAAATGGATATAAAGTTTCCACGTGGTCCTCTTGAAAAATATGACTGTTTCATTATAAATACACATTTGCTTTTAACTGTGGGTGCATGTATATCAAGTGAAACTAAGGCAAAATATCTTTTATTTCTCTCTTAGCAGTATTATGATTTAACAAATACTAACACACTAACACCCAACCGTCTGGCAAAAAATAAATAAATAAATTTGCTTTTCTAATTTTGATTGATTCTTAAATCCCTACACATTGTGTCATGTTCACACAAAGTTGTCCAAATTTCATGACCTGCTCATGTTATTATACAAAATATCTTCCAAAAAAAAAAAACACATGCATTACATACAAATATAAGGCCGCAAACGAACCATACCGAACTTTAGTAAGCTCAAGTTTGTTTGTTATGGTTTTACCGAGCCCATCAAGCCCAATGAAAATTTCACTACTCGAGCTCCAACATGTACACATATCTTAAAAGACCGAAATATCATAGATTTGTAAGAGGTTTATAGAGATGAGGCTCTCAATTTTCATCTCAACACATATCTTTTAGAGACTTTTTTATCATGTTTTTACAAAAACTGAGATCTTTCTTATTTTTTAAGCGTGATCTTTAGACATTTTTGTAGTAGTGGTTGCAAATAAGATTTTCTTTATAGAGATGAGGCTCTGATGTTGAGATGAAAATTGAGAACAGGCCCGATTAAAAGGCTCTAAAAGGTTTAGACTCAGCTCATATATTCAAAGAGTTCTCAAATTAGTTTTGTTCGTTTAATTGATAGATCAAGCTAAACGAACCCTTAGTGAGTTCCTAAGGGATTCAGATCCCCTCTCCACATCCTCCCTCTCTCACAAATACTCCACTGAAATCTAATGGCTGAAACACTTTTGGGGGAAAACCCAGAAAAAAATCTGGACAGAAAACCCGAATTCGAACCCTTTATTGACCAGAAAAACAGAAATTAGTTGTCCACAATTTGAGAACCATAGACCTACAATCCGCAGGAGTACTGTCTTATCTTGTGAACCCTAGCTAAAATGGGTATGGACCAAAAAGTGGTACAATTAGAGATGAGTTTTTGTGCAAAAATTACATGATCAGCCAATGATTGGAGTTTGAGTGCGAAAATTACACCTTGGCATTTTTGTGATGTATGTGAAGATAAAATACCGTGACTATAATGGAAAGACAACAAGAATACAAAAAATATACTATAAAACTACTTTAGTGGAAACTTAAGTTTTTAACTAGCTAAGCTCAACTTCAATGAATATTTAATGAGTCGAGCTCAAGCCGACGGGCCTAGGTTTGCCGAGCTCGATCTTATTCACAATTCTTAATGAACCATATCAAATCTTTATTTGTACTTAACAAACACGTCTTGGCTACAACTAAGATTTTCTTTGTGGCCAAGAGGCTCTTACGTTAAGATGAAAATTGAGAGGAGGCCCGATAGAAAGGCTCCCAAAGGTTCGGGCTCAACCCAATTATTAAACGAGCGTAAAATTGATACGCGTATTCGGTTCCTTAAAAGAAGAAATGTCATAAGAAAAATGCAAAATACGTTGAAATGAATGTGCACAATCAAAGACTCAGAGTACTGGCAAAACAAATGCAAGTAAAACAATACAAGCAAGTGGAGCATGTGTTAAAGCGTAAACTTAACCATCCATTACCTTTCCAGGCTAAAATTCAAAACAGAGGCTGATTCCCCACCCCCACCCACCCCAAACCATCCCCCTGACAAACTACTACTTTTGGTGAACATCTATTACTCTCTTCGGTGGTGGAAAAAGGAGAGATCAGTGTAGGGTGGCGTGAAAAGAGTACTGCTTGGTGGGAGAAAATTTTCGACGGCCGAGATGCGAGCTTATAGTGGTGAAGCCAGAATCAAAGTCACGGGGGGCCGAATTATGAAAAAAAAAAAAATGGTTTGAAGACAAATAGAGTGAACGGTGTGGATCGTCACAATTGTGTTGTGAT